>VDFB02000363.1:19134021-19466547 GCA_007258455.2 Sequoia sempervirens
GTTTCTATCCCCTTGACAAGGTATACACTAAGGACATAGTGTCGATTATAAAAAATCCAATTCTTTCTACTTCTATCTAGTTTTAAGATTTTAAATATTGGTGTATCCTTGTCCTTTATACAACCTAACCATGTACTAGTAGAACCACTATAAGAAAGAAAAGGGGAACAGGACCGTGTTATGGAGCCCCAGCAATCATGTATGTTGTATTTATACCTCAAGCTCAGTTATACAAAGGGAGCAAGGACTTAATTTGGATAGTGCCTTGACTAGTTAACAGAATATTGAAACATAAAGTATTCATAAGACACAACATATTATATATGGAACTCTAGTATATTTGTAATATCAAATATCATTGATATACATTCATATAAGTCTTCTTTCCCTTTATATCTTCTTATTATACTCTCTATCTCTTACATATTACATCTCTCTCATATCACCTCTCTCTGCTACATTATATCTTTAGCTATAAAAATATATATTTGATGGGACTTGACCCATTCATACTACTCCTAGTATACATGATGTCCTTTAAGTTTTAGGATACATAAGTTATTTGTGGTAAAATTTAGTAGGATCTATGGTTAATTTTCATGTATTGCTATTTTCCTTCCAAAAATCATGATGTGCATATTTGGATAAGGCCAACTTTAGTATTAACAAGGATCATAAAGGCATCCATTGGTTATATACAAGTTCCATGATCCTAAAAAGAAATCTCCTTTATATAGGTCACTATTGCCATATCATGACACCAACATATACATAAAAACTATAAAAAAGGGACTATAACAATCAATGATCATCTTATCATCTAAACATCAAACCATGGAGAAGAAAATGTAATTTTCAAAAAATCCAAAAAAAATAGTAAATAGAAAAATTTCTCTTTAGTGAATAAATTTATATGATACCTTGGGGTAGTCACCATAATAAATAAAAACTAGTAAAAAGGTGTCATTAATGATAATTAAAAAGATAAAATTAATCAAAGAGAAATAATTCCTCCAATAGTCAAAACCATTCTTATGGTGCTTTAGATAAATACCCTGATAAAATCCTAGTAAAAAGACATCATGTGTAAGATCAATTATCTATGTGAATCGTTACACTTGGGGGTAGGTTGCATCATCCATCACACAATTTTTCATGACATATCCATTTCCATCCATTCAATCCATATCAGCTTTATCTTAATGAGGAATAGGGCATAAATTTTAAACCTGCTTTAGAAAAATATTGACATGTTGATCCTTTATCCATGTATCATCAAATATCATGTCATAACCTATATAAAAATATCCAAAATTTTATTTTAATAACAAAAAAATAGTATTCCTATGCGACATAGTCCTTGGAGATCACATCTTAATAATCCTCCCATCCTCTACCTAAGTAATTCATAATCCTTCTTCCCTTATCACAAGACTTGGTTTTCCCTTATCATTGATTTCTAGCCTTTAATAAACCTATACAAAATCTCTCCATAGTCCATGCAATTCAAAAATTGGTCCATACAAATACAAAAATCTTAATCCATACAATCTTACTATGAAATCTAGCGCATCATCCAAATATTCTTTGGTTTTTTTCCTAGCCTTCCTACAAACCTTGGCTCACTTTAGTCACATTATCATCATTGTGATATTTATTTCCTAATCCTCATCATTTTTTGTGATGTGTCTTTTCCATATCAACAACATCATCATCATCAATCAATCAGTTTCTATCTTGACTAAGGAAAAAATCATGTTTGCCTTTGAAACATTGTGCATAGTTTCTTTCTTTCTTGTGTGTATCTTTCATTAATATGTATTTGTCATGGTCCTTATAATATACCATCCCCAACAAATACAATCCATAAATAAAACATAAATAAACATGAAATTGAACATTCTCTTTCAAACCTTCAAACCATCACACTTGAAACATGTACTTTTAACATAAAACCTTAGAAATCCACATCAACTTCAATAACATATAGTCAAAAGTATCCTTTTCAATCACTTTCCTTATAGGGGATGTTTCCTTCCCAAAACCAGACATGATCCAAATCCATTCTTTAGTACTTTCCATACCTTTTCCATATTGTTTTGTGTTTATTGATTATTGCATGTATTTTTCTTTGATTTATATTTTTGATGTTTTGATCTTTCTTTTGATTTTTATTTTGGCCCAAATAATTCCTACTCAAGGTCACCATGATTATTTCATATCATGGTGTGCTTTGATATGGTATATACTAGGGCAAGTTCCATTATTTTGGTATTTCATGTTTGATGGTTGTCTCATCATGAACCCACCAAGAGCATCAAACACCTTGTGAATGTTGGTGCATCCTATTGTCTATTGTTTGTTTGAGTGTCAATCCATGCATTGGATATATTTTCACCTTGTTCTTATACACTCTGGTGAATAAAATCCATTTTTACATTAAAGAAAGGTTGCTAAAATCAAAGTCAATGTAACACATCATTGTAATTTAATCCATAACCATTTTTTATTGCATCCATATTTCAATATTTTTCTTTCATCATTTTCTATCTTTCATCTAATATTTTCTTTTTTCAAGAGATAACAGATATAATTTATGCACACATAATCTCTCAAGGGGGAATCAATCATCTCATCCTTTCTAATTTTTCATTTCTCACCTAGCTATGGCATGCAATCACCTTCATATTATTTAATTTATCTTCTTACCTAAGTTTCTTTTCTTTGAAACAATGTCTTCAAATATTGCTTCAAAGAGGGAAAAAATGCAGACACCTAAATTGTTCCACCTAACCTTAATTAGCATCATGCCATTATTAATTGCATCCATTTATCATTTACCACCTAATTAATTAATAATCATTTAATAATTTTCATTTATCTTTCATCCATTTAATTAAATGATATTTTATTATTTAACTAAATGTGAATTAATTATCCATTTTCAAATCATAAATTCCATGTTTGAATCATCATTCAAACCTTTATTCCATCACAATTATCGTCATCGAATTTAGGCAACTCAATCTTCACTCAATTAACTCTTCTTTATTTTAGAAACTTCATATTCATTCTTTAGTCAACTCAGTCTTCAAATGAAAACTTGGTGTGCACTATTATCTCCTCATCAATTTGAAACTAAAATTTTCCATTTATTAGTTGAGTTGAATCCATAGATACTTTAATTAACTAAAGTACTCAATATTATCCTCATCTCTCAATTGATTTTTCCTTGGAAAACATAAAATATGACCACTAATTCATAAATTTCATATCTCATGTCTTATGTACATCCGTTCTATCAAAATCTATTATCAATCAAATCAATCAACAAATCAATATTACATTGTAGAAACCTAGCATCCACATACAAAGGTGACTCAACAACATTTATTTTGAGTTTTACAGTGAGGTTGTAAAATAAGAATTTAGATTTTTTTTTTTGAGTGTTTATTATTTCTTAATTTTTGATTTTATTGTATACAACTATAACATGTAAAATAACATTGACATAATATTATCCTCAAATTTAGCTACACTCAATAAGTAGGATAACCCCTATGAAACTCGTTTGTTTCATAGCCTACATTCTCCAAGCATACAAAATGAGGCAAATATCACTTGTCCTCATGTGTGGTCCAAGTCCTTGAAAATTCATTTCGAGTGATTACCTCTTTTTGCCTTTCAAAAATTGCAAAAAGTTAAATTTGCAAAACTTTAGCTTTTAGAGTTAGGTATTTTTTCTGCATATGCAAGAGTGCTAATATTTAGCACTCTTGTAGGCTTTTGGTAAAAATAAATATGTATAAGTGCTAAAATTTAGCATCTCTACATGTCTTTACAAAATGGTTTAACCAAGTGTACAAGCGGGGAATTTTCTCACCGATGCATCATAACACCCATGCGAGTTGCATTAACGAGGTTTTTAATGCGCTTTAAGTTGGTTTTAAATTGATTTTATTTTTGTTTATCATATTTTCTTGTCTTTTTTCTGTGGTATGCGCTCCTCCTATTCCTATGCTGCTTGTTGTGGTGTTTATGCTCATTTGTGCAAAGGATTTGAGTGGATTTGGTCGAGTCTCTACCTAGGGTTTTTTTCCGCCATTTATGTTTAAATGGGTATGTATTATTTTCCATTTTCCATTTTCCATTTTTATTTCATTGTTTGAATGTATAAAATTGTTTATGGCTTTTTATGATGGTATGCATTTTTAGTGTGTATTATTTTTTTATTTGCATTCATTTAAGCACTGTTAGAAGTCATTTCATTTAGGGTTTGGTGTCTTCTAATTTGTGTTAGCTTTAAAATCATATGAATTCAGGCTTTAAAACCTTATTTTACTAACTCATTTCCAAACCTATGTTACAAAAGTATTCATGGGATGTTGGTCAAGTTTTGAACCCTGACCTACAACTCATTCTCACCCTTTTAATGTATGATGCAAGGATTATTCACCACTTTGCACTGATATATGTAACATGCAGTTGCTATTGGTTGGGTTTTAAAACTTGACCAAAACATCAAACCATCAAAACCTACATGTAATGGTAGAAAAAATCACCACAAATACATGCAAAAACAAACCTTTATATAGGTTAGGGTTTAAACCTCGACCAACATAATGCACTATCCCAAATTGCAAAGTGCAGATGTATGAATTTTTTTGCCAATGCACTTAACCAGTTTACCCAAATGTAGGGGTGGAGAAATTTACCACCCTTACATCATTTTTGCTTTACCCTATGTATGGGTGGTAAATTTTCTACCCTTACATTTGAAAACACATTTTATCAAGAGTTGGAGCGAATAATTTTCCTGCTTATGCACTTAACAAATATATAGCCTATGTAGGAGGGGGGAAATTTACTGCCCTTACATCATCAATTCTACCCTTATGTAGGAGCACAATGTTTCTATGCTACTGCAATCAAAATGAAAAATTCAAGTATAAGAGTGCAAAAATTCAGTGCCTCTACACTCAAAGTGAAAAATTGATGCAATAGCTCAAAATTTATCTGGTTTTAAACATCCAACATGCTACCAACATGTAGTATCTCAAAATTTTTGTGCCCTTGCATACAAAGTGAAAATCCCATGCATAAGCTCAATTTTTCAGCACTATTGCATATGAATCTCTTAGCACATGTAGAAGCTTAGTTTTTTTCCACTTGTGCATGAAACCTTGATTTTTCTAACGTTGGAAAATCTGAACTTCTTTCTGTAGTTTCCCTTTTATGTCATTTTAGGAATTCACGCTCATATTCTTGAAAGATTATGAGTGTTTTACTCTCCCTACATCTGCTTCACAGATGTCTGACTCGTATCCAAGCAAAAAGACATGAAGTAGAAATACCAAGGGGTATTTACAATGACCTTGGTTGCTTCTAACATTGATGATATAAAGGAAACATGGATAGGGCATGTTGACATGTATAAATTTCTGGAGAGAACTAAGAAGTCATTGGATGAGGGTATGCGATACATTGTAGAAAACAATATTTAGTTGATATCTTCATTTTCGATAGCGGCACACAACTCAAAATTTGTTCTTGCAGTGACATCCCATTACAAAAGGGATGATAGGAGTGAAAGAGATCCTGATGGAAATGTGGTTATTCGACTTGATCCAAAATTCTTTGACAAGGTTTTTCAGTGTCCTAGTATTGATACATATGTAGATCTTACTATTGAGAATGCACAAGCTCACTTTGATAAGGATCCAGACCATTTTAACAAGGAAATTTTAATGCAAGATGGTTAAACAACCCAAGGACAAACATCTCAAGATGACCAAAGAGATTTCCTCACAGTGATTTCGTTGAGGAAATTAATGACCTAATTGGGTAAAAGCACAGAGCTATGTCACACTTTCAACCAACTTATTAGCACAACTGAATTTAAGTATTTCTCACTAAAATTTAATTTTGGTCAAACATATGATCTAATAAGATTCATTCTAGCTAAGTTAGATACTTCCATAAATTTTTCAACTAAAATTGTTGGCTAAAAATATATGGAGCACCACTTCTAGTCTAATTTACCAAAAAATTAAAATTATTTGAAACACTCGAAGTTTCAATCTCTTGCTAATGTAAATCACATTTAAAAAAAAAAAACCCTTTTGTAGATCCATAAGTGTAGTTTTCAAAAATATATTTATTTTAATAGTTTAATTATTATTTATATTTAATATTTTATTTTTACTAAAAGTAGGTTATTAGCATAAAATATTAGGTTGATTACCATGCCAAGGAAAAATACTAAAATTTATTAAAAAAATTGAAAAAATATGATGCACTAGATAAAAGAGAACCTATTTCAAGATGGTATTTTTTTTCCATTTTAGATAAATATTTAATATGAAAGTTGACGTCCGATGGAAACAACTGTTTTTTGATTCACACACATTTCAATATTTATTTAAAAATATATATCTATCAAAATTGGAAAAAAATATATCCATGCACTAAGGTTTCAGTTATAAATACACACAAAAAAATTGAAAGAAAAAAAAATACTATAAAAATTTTAAAGTCTTATGCAACTTCATTTTTAAGCATTTTATCAGCAACTAAATTATTGTGTCAATTTTAGTTTAAAATAATTTTTAATTTTTTAAAAAAAATACAAACATAAAATATACTAAAAAATACATATTTTACTCTAGTTTAAATCATTTCAAAATTCAAAACATATATGCCATGTTTTAGTGATTCAAGTTTAAAAGTTGGATCAAAATTGGCCATTTCCTTTATAAAGTGTGACACAACTTTGTGCTTTTACCCAATTACCCTTCTCAATAGGGTTAAAGGATTGCCTAACTCTTACAATTTTTAAGATTGGATGTACTTGTACATTCATGTCATAAAGAAGAGGAAACAACAAATATTTTGGGCTGAAAAAATAAGCGATGCCATTCATGATCAACTTGTAAAGGTGCCTTCTTTATTGAAATTTTATATGACCTCATATTTTTTATATTGCTCCATCTATGCAAAATTTTCCAAGATTGTCTTCTGAGGGTGATAGGAGGCGCATTCCAGTGTATCAATACTACTCATAGATGACCTTGCAGAAGATCATTCATCACTCCATAAGATTCAATGATGCATTCTTTGACATGTATATGTGCATGTTCAATAAGGAAATGGAGAAGAAAACAGTCTCAAATGAAGCATGGTCAGTGGTCAATAGGTTCGGTTGTTTGTACTTACATTTTCCTATCTTCATGTACCTTCAATTTGGTTGCTTTGTAGGGTACCCATACATGCTCCCAAGGTATCCAAGTGATAAGATTATTCTCATGGAACTCTATAGACAGATCATGGATATCCACGAAAAATAATCAGAATCACATAAGCCAGGGTTCAAATTCCCTCTCACTATAGGCAGGTATTCTATCCTTACATCTCCTAAAGCCAAATCCATGGAATTAGAAATGTAATGGGTCACAATGAAAACTTTCAAAAGGAGTCTTGACTTCAAATATAGGGGGATGAAGGATAGAATCAATAAGGTCTACACTCATGTACATAGAGTGGAATATATTTGGGATGATTTCAAAACTGAAGGACATAAGGAATTTGGATTGTTGTCGGCAGACTTTGGAGCATATTGTGAATCTAAATCTTGTAGACATCCTAGAGGACATGGAGGATGAACATGATATCTTGGATCCTACATATGAGAACAATAATATTGTAGAAACCTCTCTCCCTTCAATTTAGTGGTCAAAGAAAGAAACAACTTCCATCAAGGAAATATTTTAGTTCATTCTCATAAACACCAATGTTTGGTTTTAAGAATGAGATATAAGGTTGAAACATTTCAACATTGGATTTGAAGAGGAGGAGCCTGAAGGACATGTAGGAAAGAAAGCATAACTAAGGACAAAGAAAAAGGAAGATGTTCAAACTACAAGTAAAAATACTAAACCCAAGATCAGATTCATAGTGAAAGGAGGTAAAAGCAAGAGCACTAAAGGGCCATCCATTGATATGGAGGAACCATCAATTCAAGAGGAAGAGAAAGAAGAGGAAAATAAAAATGAAGAAGTATAGGAATCTCCATATATAGATGCTCTTGATAATTCCCTTGTCACTTCTTCCCCTATTGTTGCTATCGTGCCTACTTGCACTACTCCTATTGTCTCAGAGGAACAACCTTTGCCTACCACCACTATTACTCCTTCTACCATTGCTACTATTGCTCCTATTATTTCTATCTAGCCAGTCCATTCATCCCCAACCTCAAGGTCCATTTTTGATAGTCCTAAGAATGATTTTGAGATTTTTTTTGGTTCCCCATCTAGTATACCAAGTTTATCTTCTCAATCCTTTGATTTGACTTCACATTCAAAGTTAGATAAGTTCATGAATGAGACTATGTAGAATACAACAAGTGTCAAAATTCTTGAAGAAATTTTAAATAACACTCCACCACTTTCTACTAGTACCAATGTGAATGCAACCACTCCTACTTAGACCATGACTATGGGTCCAAAAGGAAGTTCTTATCCTCTTCCCCCTTGGTTAGCATTTCATACACCCAAAAGAGAGAAGCAAGCCATATCTCTAGATGACTTTGAATTTGGTCAGTTGGTGCTAATAAAGAAAAAATCTATGAAGAAGCCAAAGACTCTTTCATGGGTACTAGTAGACAAGGCTGGCTAAAAATATGCAGAGGTTACACAACCTCCTCTTGGTAAAGATGTTGAAGATATTGATATTTTAGAATATTCAATCACAAGGGTGGAGCTTGGTAAGAGAACTCATTAATCTTCCAAGGAATATGCACAGTCAGTATTGGCTTCTTTTATTGAGAAGTATGATCAGGAAAAGAAGATCAAGGATCAATAAAGGGCTAGAGTTGAGAAACTAACCTTAATACTCCATACTATTTCCCACACTTCTAAATTTTTTGAAGTTGTGGACACAAACATTGAGGATTCTGTGATTCAGAAGGCTGAGAAGACACATTCACATGGAAGAGTAGTTGGTGAATTTTTTGACAGAATGTTGGCACAGGGAACACAACTCTTGAGTTCTGCTGTGGAGATAGCTAACAACATGGAAAGTGTCAAGGGAGAGCTAGGTAAAACTAATAACATGATTTCTCAAGATCAATAGGAAATGGAAAATAGTCTAGAGACTTGGATGAAAATGAAAAAACTCAAGCTCAGTGTGCTAGTGGAAATTGGGATAATTCCCAATAGAGATATGTTCATTGATGTAAATTCAACATTGAAACATAAAATAAGTGTCATAAATGATATGATAAGATATTTGTAGGAAGCTCAAGAGGTCTGTGAAGATAATGGTTCACACCTTTTTACTAGAATCAAAGAGCTACAATACAAATTTTTTGATGAGATCTAGAAAATACTTCCCACCAATTCAGTTATTCAAGAGTTTACATCAATGGTGCAAAAATAATTTGAAGAGGAAGCTTTCTCAACAACTTCAATTGAAAAATTGATGGATATTCAACTCACATTGGATAATCTGAAACTAGTTTAGAAAGGCATCAAAAAGGTTGCATAACTGCAAGGACTTAGTCACATAAGTTTTTTCCATCTCCAAACATACCTCAAGACCTAACGATTCAAAAATTCAAGAACCCCTAAAGAAATATGAAGACTCCTTGGAGAAAGATGGTGAAAAATTATGGATGTGCCTTTACCACACTTAGTTTATTTTCATTATTTTTTCTTTATGTAATTAATTGATGACATATTACATCTATTTTATACACATGTAATTACATGAAAAAACAACACAATTCCTAAATCAAATCAAATTCTGTTGTTGAATAAGTCAATTTAGTTAAAGTTTTCCTAGATTAGCTCTCAACTCTCCTCTATATATAATGGATTTTCTTTGTATTAAGGATCTTTTATCTTTTGAAGTGAATCATTTCCCTTTTGAGAAACATATTGAGACTTTGTGTTTAATGTGCATATCAAATATCAATCAACAAAAGAGGCAAATTTTGCATCCAACTTTTGTTTCGGATCTTATTGGTTATGTGTAAGATTGTTCTTACGTCCTTCTTACTATATTTTACTACATTTGATTGATTAAGTGGTGTTATTTCTTATATTTGAAAGGGAATTCAAATCTAATCTTGATAGTCTTTGTGCTACATCATTATATTTGGAATTTATGTTCTAGTGTGTGAACTTTGTTGATAATTCGAAGAATTTGGGCTGCAAGTTATTTGCAATGTTTTGTGGGTCTTTTGGTGGCATATGTTGAAGTCTTTGAGCTGCAACATGCTTCAATTGTTATCTTTAAGAATCAT
Source organism: Sequoia sempervirens (assembly GCA_007258455.2). Taxonomy (NCBI): domain Eukaryota; kingdom Viridiplantae; phylum Streptophyta; class Pinopsida; order Cupressales; family Cupressaceae; genus Sequoia; species Sequoia sempervirens. The sequence goes on from VDFB02000363.1 coordinate 19,144,325, forward strand.
CATTGGAAACAACAAAAGTCTTTGAGCTTTTGTGGGTTTTCTAGCTATGAAACTCACTAGTATTGCTTTGATTACTCTTTCATTTAATAATAAAGTTAAATGTTGGTTATTATTGCTTGTAATGATACTTTGAAGTGAGTTACATATCGTAATAGTATTGCTATAAGGAGATTTTTTTTTTTTGAAAAAGAGAAAGGATGCATGTAACACCCATGGATAAATTGAGTGTACATAATTTAGGTTAGTTACTTGTAGTTTTAGTGAGCAGTAAGAAGGGAGCCTCCCCTTCTGAGAGGAGAGATTAAAATCTCATCATAGGTATGGATGAAATTACCACTTTGTAATTAATTAAGTGATTACAAAATATTCACCCAACAATTTTTTGGTGACTCTTTTGGGGATTACAAATAAGAAATAAAGCCTCATGATTCTGGTCGATGTATACTAGTTTCTTACTATGTTTATAATTATTGCTTTATTGCTAATTTTCATTTCCTATCAGAGAGTGAATTTTGGCAGAAAGAAGCTACACATGTGGTTAGAGGGCACAAGATCAAATTGATCCTGTAGTGTAGAAAATTGTACGCTCTTGAAAGCAATGCAATTTCACACTTAATTTGGACTTATTTTGGCACCCTTGCATTAAATAACCTTTAAAATCATCATTAATAGGCCCCTAATACCCATTATTTTTGATCTCGAGGCTTATTTTAGCTAAAAACCTGACAAAATCATCAAAAACATAAAAAAATTCCAAAAACCCACCCCAAAAATCTAGGGTGGGACTCATTCGCCACCTTGGGTGAATGAGTCCCCCTAGGTGGGACCCATGCACCAAAGGTGGCGTATGAGTCCCATTTGGATATTTTTTAGGGTTTAAGTAGGAAAATCATCTTTTTAATTCAATTTTTTGGTTGATGTTGGCCTTTTAGATTTGAATAATGGTAAATTATGTGTTAATGCCTATATAAGCAAACTTCTAAGTCATTATTTCATCTAAGCAATAATTTTTAGAGTAATTTCAAGATCCAAGCATTCAAGTTTCAAAAGAAAGCAAAGTTGAAGTCTTGGAACAACATTAAAGTGTTTTTCAAGGTCTTCAAGCTCACTTTCATTCAAGATCTATCATTTTCAAGGGTTGATCATAGTTGTCTATGGTGAATCATGATGGATTTTAGGTTGGGGAGATGCAACTAGCCATCAAGCCAAGCTTAACGGCTTGTTCCCTAAGTGATTCCATCCTCCATTATCACTCTACATTCAGCCTAAGGAAGGTACAAGCATTATTAGGGTTCATTTGGGCGATTAGAGATCTCTCAAAGTGATTCATTCATCTTCATATTTCATTCATCCATCTCATTCTTGCACATTAGAATAGGGTTGCATTGCATTTCAGATTTCCTAATCTTAGACACATTTAGGGTTATGGTTTACATTCCTATTTACATGCACATTTCATTATTTCTATCAAGGTTTAATTATGAAACTAGGGGTTTGACCAAGGAAAACCCCACATAAGAAAATCAAGTTTATATTCTATTTTGTAGGTCTTTTCGCAGGTTTGGATCCAAAAATCAGTTTGGAAGGGAAGGAAAGAGATTGAAGCACATATTTAAACTTTAAATTCCTAAAAAAATGAAACAAGAATGATATTCCAGAAGTGGCGTATGAGTCCCACTATAGGTATTTTTCAAGGTTTTTGTAGATTCAAATACCCTTTTTCTAGAAACCTGTTCCTATGTTGAAACCTAGATCTGGGACGGATTCACCCAGACTGGCATATGAGTCCTAGTAGGTCAAAATTTTAGGATTTTTAGTGTTTTAGAGCTTATTTCCGCCTCCTTTAGGTTTCAAAGTGAATACTTCTAAAATCTCACCTTGCTTTTATGTTTTTCATACATTTTTAGGTCGTCTAGCTAAGGATTGCATCAAATTAGGGTTAAGCATTTTATCTTATATTGCATTTGTATTTCCAAGCCCTAGCTTGGTGGTGAACCCCTCATTAATTTATAATCAGCCCTTAGGATAGCCCTATTGCAACATCTCTATCCCCTTTCCCCATTGGATTGAGATCTCTAGGGTTATCCTTGAATGGGAGTGCGAAGATTGTTATTCTAGGTCCTAAACCCTAGAAGCCCAAACAATTTTCCCCCCTTCATTTTGGTGAACCTGCATTTAGAACATCATAATTCTAGTTTGGAGTGCATTATCATCCTAGATCTTGCTTGCATGAACATTGCATTAGGGTTTTCATTAGTTAATTGACATTCTATGGTTTCTAATCTTGCATTAGGGTTTGCATTAGTTAATTGACATTCTAGGGTTTCTAATATTGCATTAGTGAAAGTGCATATAGCTTGCATTTTTGCATCTCAAATAATTGAAAATCATATAAAATCTACATTTACATTTACATTACAGATCATACAACATAAAAAGCATAAAAATCAATTGATTTTTTTTGAAAATTTTGAAAAAGTCATCCTTGGGAATCATATGCCCCTCTGGGTGAATCAGTCCTAGTGCAGATTCTGCATTGCATTTTTCCAAAATTTGAAACCCTGTCTTTGTGCTTCTGTTTTCTATTAAAATATTTCTATTTTAGTTTGCATAGCTTCTATTACATTCAAATAATTAGAATTAGCATAATTTACATTCATTACAATTGTGGATAGAATTAGATTCTTGCACTTTTCAATTTCAACATTAGTTCATAGTTCAATTAGATTAGAAAACAAAAACAAAAACACCTTTAAACCAATGAACCACTTAGAAAAATATAGTTATTTGACTATGTCAAATCTCTTTTTCCAAGTTAACCTAACCCTCAAGCCTTTTAGTAGTGATGAATTTGACATGTTAGATGAAGTCTTTGAGGAACACATCTCACAAGGTCCATACACAAAGGATTTTTATGATAAACCAAAACCAAGAGAAGTTAATGTGATTCAATCTCAAATTATCCTTTTCCCACCTTCACACAAATCTCAACCTAAAAACAAGCCTGAATTTACTCTTTATCCACCTCAGAACAATGTTTTTCAAAAATCAAGTAATAATACCATTGCTCATACATACAACACCTGAAACAATCTGCAACCAAAACAACCAACTCCGACAACTTTACCTTTTCCTAATCCCATTTTTCCTAGTGCTCCTCGTTTAACTTGACATAGTGGGAAGGAGTATGATCTTGTTGAACAACTTAAAAAACTCTTGCAAAGATATCCCTATAGGACCTAATTCAGAATTCACCTAACTATCACATTATGCTTCAAACAACTTTACAACAAGTAGTGGTTCCCCTAGGTATAAATGCAAATGATGTGGCAGATCTAATACAAGGAATGAATATAGTTAATGTAGACATTACCTTCCATCAACACGAGTTACCTCTATTGGAATTGAGAAATAAAAATGATACCTTCATAATAATAGCCATGCACAATATACGATTAATAAAGAGAACCCTTGTTAACAATGGTTCTGCTCTTAATGTGTGTAGTATCACACTTTTGGATAAACTTGGTGTGGATAAGTCAAAAATTCAACCTAATTCCTTGTGAATTCATGGATTTGATAACATAGGAAAACAACCGTTGGGTGTGATTACTTTACCTATTACAGTTGGAAAAGTTACCTTGCAGACCCCTATTCATGTAATGCCTGATAATCGTTCATATAATATTCTTTTAGGGCGACCTTGGATTCGTGAAATGCATGCAGTTCCTTCAACCCTTCATCGTATAATGAAGTATGTCTAAAAAAATAAGGTGTATCAAATTGAAATAGACCTTGAGCTTGAAATTTTTTACAAGTTGAAAAAGGAATGACAAGTTCTGTAAACACATTGATTCCAACATCGAACATAGAACCTATGGAAGAAGAAAAATAAGAAATGAATATAGTATCAAAGTTGTTAGATGGTGATTGGGGTTCCTTGAAGTTCACACCTTCGTTTATGGGAGAATACATAATCACAAGAAAAGAATATGAAAACAAAAGCAACCAACAGTTATGTCAGCGTAAAACTCAAAAGAAAACTCACAAGTATCTACCTCATATACCCTTGAAGAAGACACAAGCTACACAACAAACTTTGATGAGATAGATTATCAACAACCAACAAACCCAAAAGAAATGGAAATACTTTATGGGAGAGGTTATGAACTTATGAAGCAATTGGGTTATAGTGGAAAAGGATGTGGAAAGAAAGAACAAGGAATCTGTGTTCCTATCGAACCTAACACACAATAAACAAAAAGTGGTTTTGGATACTGTCCTTCTAAGATAACACAAGCAAACAAGAGACCTTTGTTAAAAATTAATACCATTATGTGTAAACCTAAAATCAATCTCACCTTGAAGCATCTTGAATTGTTCAATATTAATTCTGAACCATCATGGGAATACTTTGAAGATGATGAAGCCTTGAAGAAAATGCTAGGAGTTTATGATAAATCATGTAATCCTCCTCAAAAGAAAAAGGTTACATGTGCTATGATTAGCACCAAACAAAATGATGGAGAAAAAGAAAGTAGTGAGATGGACATGCGAAAAGAAGAATACAACCTTGAATTTCTAAAATCAAGTGCACTTCCTCTAGGAGATACAATTGACATACCAATGGAAATCAATGATATGGAGAAAGTAATTAAGATAGGAAAGTGCCTTGATGATGAAGAACATGAAGATCGCATGATTTTACTCCACGAATTTCATGAAATTTTTGCTTGGAATTATTCAGATATGCCAAGAATTGATGCTAAGATAGTGACACACAACATAGTCCTTGTTGAAAATGCAAAACCGGTTAGACAAAAGATACGAAAGATGAATCCTAAGATAGCCTTTCTAGTTAAGGGAGAAATTGAAAAACTCCTTGAGGCTGGTTTCATAAGACCTATAGATTATTTTGCTTGGATCTTGAACATTGTCGCAATTGCAAAACCTGATAATCATATTAGGATGTGTATGAATTTTTGTTATTTGAATAAATTATCTTTAAAAGATGACTTTACCCTTCCTAATATTGACATGATAGTAGACTCGACTGCGGGGAATGCTTTGTTGTCATTCATGGATGGATTTTTTGGGTACAATCAAATATTTATCAACCCTCAAGATCAATACAAAACAAAATTTACAACTGTTTGGGGAATATTTTGTTGGGTCATGATGCCTTTTGGATTGAAGAATGTAGGAGCAACATATCAACAGGCTATGTCATTAATATTTCATGATTACATACAAAATATTTTGGAAGATTAAGTTGATGATATTCTAGCCAAATCTTTAACTAGACAAGACAAATTGAGTATCCTCTAGAAGATCTTTGAGCGAATGCAAAAATACAACATGAGATTGAATCCGAAGAAGTGTGTCTTTGTTGTAGATAGTGGAAATTTTTTAGGCTTTATTGCATCTCACAAAGGCATCGAGGTGGAAATGAAAAATTTGATGGTATAGTTAACATGCAACCTCCTAGAAACATCTCTCAATTGCACAGCTTACAAGGAAGAATTCAATCTATTCGTCGTTTTGTAGCATCGTTAGCAAATCAAACATTACCATTTACACATCTCCTTAAGAAAGATGTGCACTTTGATTGGAACGAGGATTGTGAATAGGATTTTGAGAGGTTGAAGGATTATCTTGCCACTCCACCTATTTTACAACCTTCTATGCAAAACAAACCATTCATCCTTTACACAACAACATCAACCCATGCTCTCACAACATTGTTGGATCAACAAGACAAAAAGGGTAAAGAGCATCTTTTTTATTACATTAGCCAAAATTTGATTGATTATGAGAAATAATACATAATGATAGAAAAACAATGTTTGGCTCTTGTATTCGCTACAAGTAAACTGAGATGTTACTTACTGAATGCTGAAATATATGTGATGACGAAATTCGATCCTTTAAAACATCTTTTTAGTAAAACATATTTATTGGGACACTTATCTAAATGGCTTATGTTGTTAACAGAGTTTGACCTTAAGTTTGTTTCACAAAGACCAATCAAAGGACAAGCCTTAACTGACCATTTAGCGGATGCTCCCTCACCCTTGGCATTACCTAATGTAGAAATGTTCCCTGTTGAGAATGTGTGGACTATTCAAAAAGATGAAGACACATGGGAATTATACTTTGATGGATCTAAGTGTAGAACAGGCTCCACCATTGGGGTTATAATAGTCTCACCCATAGGAAAGCCTATTCCCTTATCCTATCACTTAAACTTCTTATCCACCAACAACACGGTGGAATATGAAGCATTAATTGCTGGTTTGCATGCTATTTTAGCCTTGGGAGTTCAAAATATTAAGATATTCCATGATTCACAATTAGGCATTAAGCAAATAAATGGGACATATCAAGAAAAGCATGACAAATTATCGAATTACAAGGATCTCACAATGAATTTTTTAGAGAATTTTGAATCATTTACCATTGATAACATCCCACGAAAGGATAATTGGCATGAAAATGCAATGGTAAGTGCAACTTCTCTTATATACCCTCAAGATCCTTCAAAGGATTTCACATTTATTGTTCATACAATTATGAAACCATCAATCAAGCCCAAAGCCAAATAAGTGTTATAAAAAACTATGGAAAGCTCTAGTGAATGGTATACACTGATATTTAATTATTTAAAAGAAGGTACCTTTTTGAGCTGACAACAAAGAATACTCGAGATTGTCTTTGCAAACTCGTAACTTAGTATATAATTCTCCCCGATGTTTTATACCGAAGATCCTTTAACAATATTTTACTTAGATTCCTAAGAGAATCTAAACTCCCCATAGCACTTGAAGAGGCTCATGAGGTGCATGTGGAGTTCATTTTGGAGGAAGATCATTAGTTCAAAAACTCATTCACATGGGATACTACTGGAGACATATGGAAAAATATTTCTTTGAGTATGTTAGGAGATTTCACAAATGTTAGGAACATAGCAATTTGATTCATGCTCCTGCTTCCGAGCTTTGGTCCCAAATTCCTATTTGTCGATTCTCAGTGTGGGGATTGGATTTGATTAGAAAAATATCACCACCTTCCTCCGCCGAACATACTTTTATAATCACCACGACAAATTATTTCACAAAATGGGTAGAAGCTATTCCTCTTTGATGAACAACTGCTGATGTGATATGTTGTTTCATATTGGAGCACATTATTGCTTGCTTTGGACTTCCTTCAATATTGGTTTTAGACAATGGGACACCATTTAAGAATAATGACGTGAAGAAGTTCCTAGAAATATTTAACATCCAACATTGATTTTCAACACCTTACTACCCGCAATCTAATGGTCAAGCTGAATCAACTAATAAGACCCTGGAACAAATCCTAAGGAAGACATGAAACAAGCATAATAAGGATTGGAACACACAATTGATGTATGCATTATGGGCCTACCATACTAGTATCAAAAAATCTACAGGGACAACTCCTTATAACCTTGTCTATGGTACTGAGGCGATTATTTCCTTGGAGTTAGAAATCCCTATGTTAAGGATTTCTCTTCAAGGACTTATTGATGACAAGACTTATAAAGAAAAATGATTGCATTAGCTTAAGATGCTCGATGAACAACACATTAATGCTCTTGAACATCTCCAAGCTTATGCTAGAAAATTGCAGCGTAGTTACATCGATCATGTCATCCGTCACATATTCAACAAATGTGATCTAGTGTTATTCAAAAATCAACGTAACATTAATACCGACCTAACTGAAAAAGGAAAATTTAGTCCTAATTGGTTAGGACCTTATATAATTAATGAAATTTATGGGTCCAAAGCATATACATTAACATAAATGGATGGAACACCTCTTAAAGAGCCTATAAATGCCGCGCATCTACGCCGGTACTATTTCTAACCTTCTGCAATAGTGTGAATGATAAAGCAGTAGTGTTAGGGTTAGTAGATGCAATTCTATATGCTCTCGCATTGCTTCATTCTTGACAAACAATTATTTATGTGTCTTGAATACTAAAGTAAATATTTAAATTAAATTTTAGATGGTTACTTTAGATTTCATACTATTCAAGATAATCTTGTATGTTGTGTTAGATTCGATCCTTTTTATGCATTTAATGTTCTTTAATTAGATCATAGGTGCATTTAATTTAACATAACATACTTAATCTCAATGTTTCATCTAAAAAACCTAGAATAAGTTTTAATTAGGTCTATGACTACCAGATACCTTTGGGTCTAGTGATCGCATATGTCTAGAGATGGTCAGTTGGGAGACAGTGGTATACGATCATGATTGCGAGCCATTGAGTACATTCAAAGCATATTATAAACCCTATACCTGTTCAAGGGTCTCCCGGTGATCCTATGCTAGATGATCTCTCTCAACTTATAGTCCGACTACCTTTGACTGAAGTCTTTGAACCTATGCTATGGCTCGAGATGACTGAGCATCCTGGGTAGCCTCGGCTTGGTGGACGTGACTATTGAAACTCTCATACATTGCTTACAGTGTGACGTACGACTCAACCAACTCTGGATCCTGCTCCACGATGGGTGGGGGCACATAGTCTGTATCAACAGTCTCCTCTTAGACTGATGGGAGCACTATATCGACAACCACCTGATGATAGAGATCATGAAGGTATCTCACAACTCCTACAAGATAGAAACCATAAATATAATTAGTACACATCATGATATATATATGAACATAAAATTAAAACATAAAGCATGAACATAAGCATAAAGCATGACAATAAATAAAATATCATCACCTAGCTCTCTAGCTGGTTGTGTAAAGACAACCTCATCATGTGTAGGGGGCATGGAGGATGTTCTAGCCTCTCCATGACTATAGGTACTAGTGCCTGCTGCAGCTACTGGCCATGATCTATTCACATGAGTAGGAGCTCTCCCCACTCGTGGCCCACTAGATCCTCATCTGCTACCTCATCAGCCTCACTCATTGGCTTCTCCTCCTCCTGATCCTCCTCTTGGCCATCATAACCAGGATTTGCAACCTCATCATACTCATCTATCTCATCTATGAATATATCTCTAGCCTTGAAGCGTTCCTGCTCAGCTCTATCCTCCTCATCTCCCTAATCTAGGAGTGGCTCTACATCACCTATTGGCTCATCCATCAGGAATACAAGAGCTAACCATGCTTCTTCCCACCACTCCTCATAGGCATCTATGGTACCAACATCATCAACATCAGAGAATGGAGGAATATCATGATCATCATCATCAAAGTCAGTATAGATGACATCATCGACAGTAAACAGTCTAGTGTCACCAGGCCTCCAGGCACTCCGTACTGATATCTTGAAAAAGGGTCAAGCCATGGGTGGTATCTGGACTTGTCCAAACTATTGCATGACATGATCATAGTAGAAGGATCATACTATGTAATCATGTCTTCCTATCAGAAATCTATCTATCTATAATCTCCTCATTCGACGAGTCTCATTCATCCACTATGGTATAAGCTGGTAAGTTCTCCATATGATCTCCTCCTCATCTAGTCGATTGAATCTGACTCTCCAAAAATGAAAATCCCCATACTACCATAGCCACCATAGTGGATAGTTGAATGCGCGAGGATACCCTAGAGATGATGCACATGGAAATCTTGTCGGCCTGGTGCACGTGATATGCTCCAGGCACCACACCTACAACATTGTACAATGTACCATACTGTCAATCTCACGAAATGAAAATCACCCAAGATCATAATATAGATGCACAAGGATACTGTGGCCCTAAGCATACACGGTCTTGTGCTCTGCCATTCCCTGTATCATATGTACTAGTCCTCCCTCTAAATGTGCTCCCTAATCATCAGTGATAAGTACTAGTGCTATAGTGAACACCATAATCTGTATAACAAGTGGGGTCCATGAATATATTAACATGGCTAGATCGATTCGTGGCCTCATGATACAATCATGAACTAGACTTCCAAGAAAAAATTGCATATCGTATTTCATCTCCCGAAATGACCAATTTTCTAGAAAATGTACACTCTCACCCCAAATCAAAATTCAAAGTATGCGATGGATGTCCTCTAATGTGATGGTCATCTCCTGTGGGAAGATGAAAGGTGCATGTGTCTGCTTCCCATTGCTTTGCCAGTACCATCAACATAGCATCATGGTACCTCATGGGGGGGCATAAGGCATGCCCAATACAATCCTATGGTTTGTAATATCTATGTATCCTCTGCTGAAAGTGTCGGGGCTGTCTTGAAGGCGACTGATTTATCGACTGCCAAGATGCTTCCACAAATGGGGAGTCTAACAAAAAACGTAAAAATATGTCTTATAAGAATTCTAAAATCTTAAATCTATACATCAACAATCAAAAAAGTGTACTAAAATAGTTCTAGTGTACTTTTCTAAGGGTCCTGGACACTTTAGATCCCTTTTGGGACTCTTCATGAAGAAATGAGACACTGTCAAAAAGTGGGACACTTCGTGACAAAAGGGGACACTTCGCGACAAAAAGGGACACTTTGTGAAAAAAAGGGGACACTTTGTGAAAAAAGGGGACACTGTGAAAAAAAGGGATGCTTTGCAAAATTTTCTTCCAAGGTCCTAAATCTACCTAGAAATGTGTACAAAACATAAAATAAATGCGTAAGGACAAAGCTAAGGTAGAAAAATTAACTGACTTGATAATGATGCTCACCATGGGCTACCTAATCTCGTAGGATGTCTAGTCTCAGAGGTTTGTAATCTCGTCGGCTCAACATTTTCAATCACTCTTCACCAAACTCATGCTAAAAGAAGGTAAAAGACACAATAGTTAGAAATTACTTCACTTTTTACTCTTATATATGCTAAAAATTAGGGTTTCTACTATATTAGGGTTAAAAAGTGCCTTTCACTCAAATCAACATAACGGGTGCTAGAGAGCTCCGTTTTTGATGCCATCTATTGTATTGGAATCGTGATTCCACTCCTATCCTCATCAAATGTATATCATCATGTGGTATGGTACTTGGAAATACCCTATGTTATGACTTAAGTTATTCGATGTGGTTAGACTGCTACCTTGATTCTGTTGGCAACACAAGGGCAGACAACTGAGAGGGGGGGTGAATCAGTTGTCACATAAATTATACTTTATTAAAATTATTCTTAGATCTGATAATTAAACATGAAAGCATAAACCATCATCACATCAGAAACACACATAACACCAATATTTTTTACGTGGAAACCCTGTTAGGGGAAAAACCATGGTGGAGGTTATTCCACAAGATTATACTCTATTAAAAGTATTGCAAATGGGGAATGCACATGCATTCAAGCACACTGCCTAGAGCTCACTGCTCAAATATAAAAATGATTACTACCCAAAAGAAGAAACACTGTCTTACAAAAACATTCAGATTATATCCAGAAGATTGAACTAAGAAAATAACATCTGCTAATGCCTGATTACAATTTTGATTAAGCACATAAAATCTACTCACTCTTCACACTTTACTTCTACCTTCAAAAGATTAGAACATTATTTGCACATAGCAATTGCAAACTTCACACACCACTTGCTTCACCTTTTGATTCACACCTTCAAATAGCATAAACAATCGATCATATATATCTAAAATCAAGAATAACATCAACTACATGTCAGCCCAATACAATATAAAATGTGTACAAACTGTTAGCCCAAATCAATAAGCAATTGTCAATGTGAACCAACCAAAGTTGGCCACAACATAGTGAGGACCCAAAACAACATCCTTGAACACGAAACACCTTAAACGATTATGCCTCGAAGATCCACAACATGCTACAATCACCCTGTTGGCCATGAACATGAAAAACATGAACACACAAAAGAAAATCTTCAATCGCGAGCACAACGATCAATGTGGAACAAAAACACAAATAGAGCATGATCTAGAAATATCCACAAGAATCATGAATCACCACAGAAGAATCCACAACAACTCAAATTCTAGAATCGCATCATCTTCTTTCAGGAACACCAACTGAAGCAACAAAATAACTGTCAGAACACAAATACTCATAACTCGATCAAAACTTCATACGAACTTCTGAAACTTCACATGGATAAACTAGATATACTAAAAAATAAACCCTTTAATCCACAACCTCTTATCATTAATATACTGAGCTAGCCACCATAATGAACTTCACTACACCACCGACAACCTACAACTTATTTTATTACAATTTTCTCAATATCCTCGACATATACAACCTTAAAGACATTAATACCAATAGTGTTGACATAAATGACAACCACATATCAGTAAAATCCAATAGATTCCACCTCTGTAAAGCAATCATAATCAAGGGGAGGGCATACATCTACCCTCAAATTTGATTTTTAGAAGTTAGATAAGAGGATTTTTGGACAACTAACAAATTTTTTGTGCAGGATGCGGTTCCTAACATTGTGGTTTTGTAAATAGCTACAATGGGGGCTTCATTCTCCCATTTGTGAATGAACCTATACGTGTATCCTTTTATGAAACAAAGCTTATTTTTGGAGTCCTCTAGCTTGCATATGCATGTAGAATCATATGGGCACTAAAGTGAGGGATAAATGTAGTGTAGAAAATTGTACGCTCCTTAAAGTGATGTAATTTCACACTTAATTTGGACCTATTTTGGCACCCTTGCATTAAATACACTTTAAAATCATCATTAATAGGCCCCTAAGACCCATTATTTTGGATCTTGAGGCTTATTTCAGCTAAAAACTCAACAAAATCATTTACAAAAACCCACCCCAAAAATATAGGGTGGGACTCATTCGCCACCTTGGGCGAATAAGTCCCCTAGGTGGGGCCCATACGCTAGAGGTGGTGTATGAGTCCCATTTGGGAATTTTTTAGGGTTTGATCGAGAAAATCACCTTTTTAATTCAAATTTTTGGTTGATGTCGGCCTTTGAGATCTGAATAATGGTAAATTGGGTGTTAGTGCCTATATAGCAAGCTTCTAAGTCATTATTTCATCTAAGCAAGCATTTTTAGAGAAATTTCAAGATCCAAGAATTCAAGAATCTTTAAGCATTCTTTCACAAGAGCATTCAAGTTTCAAAAGAAAGAAAAGTTGAAGTCTTGGAGCAACATTAAATTATTTTTTCAGGTCTTCAAGCTCACTTTCATTCAATATCTAGCATTGTCAAGGGTTGATCATGGTTGTCTATGGTGAATCATGATGGATTCTAGGTTGGGGAGATGCAACTAGCCATCAAGTCAAGCTTGATGACTTGTTTCCTAAGTGATTCCATCCTCCATTATCACTCTACATTTAGCCTAAGGAAGGTACAATCATTATTAGGGTTCTTTTGGGTGATTAGAGATCTCTCAAAATGAGTCATTCATCTTCATATTTTATTCATGCATCTCATTCTTGCACATTAGAATAAGATTACATTACATTTCAAATTTCCTAATCTTAGACACATTAAGGGTTAGGGTTTACATTCCTATTTACATGCACATTTCATTATTTCTATCAAAGTTTAATTACCAAACTAGAGGTTTGATCGAGGCAACCTCCCATAAGAAAATCAAGTCTATATTCTATTTTGTAGGTCTTTTCATAGGTTCGGATCCAAAAATCAATTTGGAAGTGAAGGACAAAGATTGGAGCATAGATCTAAACTTTAAATTCTTGAAAAATTAGAATGGAAATAATACGCTAGAAGTGGTGTATGAGTCCCACTACAGTTTTTTTTCAAGGTTTTTGCAGATTTAGATACCCTTTTTCCAAAAACCTGTTTCTGTGTAGAAACCTAAATCTGGGACCAATTTTTCTAGACTAGTCTATGAGTCTCAGTAGGTCAAAATTTCAAGATTTTCAGTGTTTCAGAGCTTATTCCTTCCTCCTTCAGGTTTCCAAGTGCATACTTTTGAGATATCACCTTGCTATTATGTTTTTCATACATTTTTAGGTCGTCTAGCTAAGGATTACATCAAATTAGAGTTAAGAATTTCATCTTGTATTGCATTTGTCTTTCCAAGCCCTATCTTGGTGGTGAACCCATCATTAGTTAATAATCAACCCCTAGGACATCCCTATTACAAGATCTCTTTCCCCTTTCCCCATTGGATTGAGATCTATGGGGTTATCCTTGAATGAGAGAGTGTGAAGATTGTTATTCTAGGTCATAAACCCTAGAAGCCCAAACAATTTCCCCCCTTCAGATCCTACATTTGAATTGTTGAGGAAACATAACTTTGATATTCTTCCTTCAAGGAAGAGATCTCCTTTGAAACACATAAGGAGTTTGTCTCCTCGAAGTGTAAGGTCACCTATTCCAGGTGAAGCTTGAAGTATTCAAAGAGCTTTGTCTATTACACCAGTTCAAAGGTATATTATCCCTCCATTCAATCAAGGTAGAGTGGCAGTTCAACCACCTCATGGTCCTTGGGGTAATGCTTTTGGTCCTTTGAGATTGGTGCCAACTTTACATGAACTTCCTCAAACCTCACATAATTGAACATCACCAAATTCTATGGAGATGGTGAGCAACACCCATATGAGGATATCACTGCATTCTATATTGTATGTGGGGTTCTCGGTGTGGAACATGATGATGTATCAATAAGGTTATTTGTTGAAACTTTACAAGGAGTAGCAACTGATTGGTTCTACAATCTTGCTACCAAAACTATCAAAAATTGGGTCACTCTTCAAACCAAGTTCGAGGAAAGATTCAAGCCCGCTGAAGATGCTCACACCTTGCTCGATCAACTTACAACAATGAGGAAAGAACCAAATGAACCCATGCATGATTTCATGGTGAAATTTAATAAGTTGACAACAATGATTCTGACCAATGCTCAGTCAACACCTCATAATCTGAAGTGCTTCTTCATTAGTACATAGTTGTTGGCGGTAAGTTTCCTATTGTAGAGATCTAGTTCGACTACCCTTGATGCTACACAAACATTGGCTATTGAGGTTGAGGATGATTTAATCCTCATTGGAAAGATATGGAAGGAATCAAATAGGAATAAAGGACAAACATATTTGGCCCAAACTTCCACAAGCACCATAGATCCTATGGTGCAAAAGTTAGCAAATGAATTGATAGCTATTAAGAAGCAAATCTCTCAAGGATCATCTAATCCTTCATATAAGGAAATTCTGAGGAGAAGTTATCCAAATGCTTTGAATTATCTTGACAATGCTCAAACGAACCAGAATAGACTTCATGCACTAAAAGGAAGACTTGCGCTCGAAGAATCTCCTACAAACACAACATTGGGATACTATGAATCTGAGCAAGAAGATTTTCTGTAGCTAGAATATCTCTCAGAGGATAATGCTAATCTCTTCCAAGAGGAGGAAGTAGATCTTATTGGCGACTCTAACATTGGGTATTTGAACTATGAAGAAGAAGCTAAACAAGATGAGGAAACTTTTGTTGATGCTTATGTTGTTTTTACTCATTCACAAAATCAACTTGATCATCAACAAGGTGATGCAACTAAATCAAAGGATAAACCACAATCGATAGTTACAATTTCCAAGAGAGGGACTCCTTTTCTAGTCCAACCAAGAGATACAACAAGGAATAAGAAAGTGAGTACTTCAAATCCTCCTGCATCTTCTTCTATGTTTAAGAAAAGTACCCCAAATTTTGAGCCCTAGAATAAAATATTCCATCTTATTTGGAAAATCCTTATCAAGAATTTGACATTATAGACCATGCAAAGAAGACCAAGGTTCAAATGTTGGAAGTTAAGTACCTTCAAACTAATCTTGATCAATTTTTTAGTCTCGTTAAGTTTGTTAAGGATAAAGCTACTCATCCTAACTGAGACTCTTCCTAGAATACCCTAGTTATTCCCAAACTGAGGCCTTCACAAAGTAACTTGATTTCCATTCCCTCATCTATCCTTGGAAAATTTGATCCATTTTATATCTCTTTGTTGGTTAATAGTTTTAAGTTAAGTAATTATGTCATTGATTCAAGTGTCTTTGACAATGTGATGTCGGCCAAAGTGGCTACCACTTTGGGTTTGAATTTAATTAAAAATTTTGGCCAATGTTTTTCAATGGAAAATAAGAAAGTGCCTCTTATTGGGAAAATTAAAGATGCACAATTTGCATTTTCTACATTTTCGAATAAGAAAATTTAAATGACTGTCTTGGTAGTTGATGTCCTGGCCTCATATGGGATATTTTTGGGATGTAACTTGTGAAAGGATGTTGGGGAAGAAATCAATATGGACTGGTATGAGGCCAAAATTCTCATCAAGGGTGTTATGTAGAAATTGCTTCCAAAAAGGGAAGCTAAGTTTTCTGTAGCAAAGTTTGATGACGAGCCTAGATTCTCTTTGAGTCTTCAGGAATGGGTACATATTATTTACAAACTAATAAAGTTTCTAGTTCTTCGGATAATGATTCAAGTAAAGAGCAGGAAACTAATTATTCATCTTCTTTAGATAGAGAATCTTTTTCAGACGAAACATCTTCTTTAGATGGTGAAACTTCTTTAGATGAAGAGGCCTCAAATTTTGAAACTTTCAGTTTAGGAGATCCAAATGATGTTTGGACTATGGAATTTGATGGCAATTTCTCTTCTGTAGGATTTAGAGTGGGGATAGTTTTTGTGTCCCCATAAGGAAAAATCTTCCCTTTCTCTTTCAAACTACAATTTGATAATACTGGCAACATTGTAGAATATGATGCATTGTTTTTAGGGATGGACACTGCATGTAAGAAGGGAATAAAAAAACTTCATGCTCAAGGTGATGTCAAATTAGTAGTTTTTCAGCTAAGGAACTTGTATCAAACAAAAAATAAATGATTAAGGCATTACTACAATCTCATTTGGGATTGTATTAGGGTTTTTATGCATTTGATATATTTGTAATTCCATGGGAGTATAATGATAAAGGTGATTCTTTAGTAGTGTCAGCTACTCTTTTAATTCCACACAAATAATTTCATGGAACCATATATACCATTGAGCTAGTTATCATGCCAAGTGTTCCAGATAACTTAGATCATTGAAATTTTTTCAATGACAATCATCAAATTGTTGCCTTTATTGAAAAGGTTGAAAACTTCAATGAGTTGTATTTTGAAGGAAGTGAATCTACTCCTCAAGATTCAATCTCTGAGGTAGATCAAGATACTAGTGAATAAATCTTGTAGCTCAAAGGGAATACGATTCCCAAAGGTTTGGTATCTCTGGAATGTTTTTTGACAAGTATGATTGCTGTGTCAAGAAGCAACATCAATCCAATTATTAATCATTAAAGGAAGTTGAGCAAGTTAACTTGGGAACTGATGAAGATCCCAAAATGGTGAACAACAAAAAATGTTGCACACCAAAGGAGAAATATAAGTTTTTAGAGTTATTACAGAAGTACATGGATGTGCTTGCCTATTCTTATGAAGACTTTAAATATTTCAATCTGAAAGAGGTCCAACATGAAATTACCTTAAAGGTAGGTTATATGCCTCACAAGAAAAATAGAGGCAATACAATCCAAATATTTTAGGTACTATTCTTTTTGAGATTCAAAAAATTCTTAACGCAAGAATTATCTTTCATATTCACCTTTCAACATAGATAGTAAATATTGTTCCTATATGGAAAAATAATGGGGAAATCTACATTTATGTGGATTTTAGAAACTTGAATCAACTATTACTAAAGCAAAATTATCCCCTACCAATAATGGACCAAGTATTGCAAACAATGATGAGATTTGAGATGCCATCTATGATGAATGGATTTTTAGGATATAATCAAGTGGAGATAAGTGAGGAAGCCCAACATAAAACTTCCTTCACTATGCCATGTGGTAATTTCACTTATCACAAAATGCCTTTTGGTTTGATCAATATTGAAACCAAATTTTAAAGAGTGATGGACTTGGATTTTTGTGATGTGATGGGAAAGTTCATTTTGGTTGTTGGAAATTGGATTGCATCAAATGGTTGTCATTGATGTCAACACAGTACTGAATGAATGAGATAGTTAACATAAGCTATTTTATATTAAAGATGATCACTATATATGGTCTAGTATGATTGGTCTGGTGTGTTAATTATTAAGGTCCAATTTTTCTACTGTAAGATAAGCTATGATTCTAATATTCAAAGACCTTGGCCAACTCAACGTATACAATATATTGTGAAGACTAGTTATGCTTTATGGATGTTAGCCAACTTGGTATAATGCTTAAATCATATATGGTGCCGACCTAATTGATGATAAAGATATGCTTGTATATATATAAGATGTTTTGAGGAATGAAAATATGTATAGGGGAATGGATGAAAAAGAAAGAGAGAAGGAGAAGTGAGAAGTGTGTGTGCAGAGGAGAAGAAAAGTGTGAGAATATAAATGATTTATTAGCTATGATCAGTGCAATTTTGTTGAGTGATAACTGTGTGCAGCCATACTTCATATTTCAAGCTTCAGTGGAACTAAACCCTGCACATTGAAGGTGTATTCTATTAGGTCAATATTTTGGAAACAAGCCTTAACTTTTGTACTTTGGCAGCGAGCCATCTTTTGTATCTTTGGGTTGTAGCCCTATGGATAGTGAGTCCAGATAGTGAGTCCTTATTTCAGGTAGTGAGCCTTATCTTAGGTAGTGAGCCTTATCTCAGGCAGTGAGCCTTATCTCAGGTAGTGATCCTTATCTTATGCATTAAGCCTTATCTCAAACAACAAGTCCCTATTTTAGGCAGTGAGCCTTTTTGTAATTGGTTTTGATATTCTCTATAGTGTGAGTTAATCCTCGCTATGGTTTTTCCCTCATTGGGTTTTCCACGTAAATCTGGTGTTATTGTGTTTATGTGTTGGATTTGAGTTTCTGCATTGGCATTTGATGATTAATCATTTAAGAAATTTTAAGTATTAGTTCTAGTGATTGAATTAAAGGTTAAAATCTATGATAACTAATTCACCCCCCCTCTTAGTTGTGCTATTCATCAATTGGTATCATAGCTTGGTCCTTTGGAATGAGTTTAACAACTCAAAGGAGATCTTGGTAGGTTGAATTAAATAATGATGGGATCTGACTTGGATGAAGAAGTAATAATAGAGGTTACAAAGTTTGAAAGTGAAGATATGAAAGAAAATGTCAAGCAAAGGAGACTATTAAGAATATAAGAATGGAACTTGAAGAAAGAAAAAGGATGGAAGAGAATCTGAAATTGGAAATTGAACAAAGCAAGACAAAGGAATAAAAACTGAAAAATACTATCAATCAAAAGACAAAAAAATGTGATATACTTGAACAAGAAGTAGTAACCCTAAAGGCTAATTTGGAAAAAGTGAAAGATCATGAAGAAAGGTTTAGGAAAATCTCTACAATTCTTGATGAGTTGATTTCATCTCAGAAACTTGTGAAGGATAAAGGTGGTATTGGATTTGAAAAAGGGCAAAGCACTAAACCAATTTTCGGCAAAATAAATAATCAAAGGAAATTTCAAGGAAATACTTACCATTAAAGAATCAATACTAGAAGGATAACCACTTGATAGCCTAATGCTCAAAGGTACTCATCTTTTAATGGATTTTGTTTCTCATGCAATAAATTGGGACATAGAGCAACATAATGTAGAAGTAGGATGAACCAGAATAAAATAAGTTAGGATGCTGGAGTCTTTGTTGAAAAATGCTATGTGTGCAACAAGTTTGGACATAAAGCTAATGAATGTAGAAGTCAAATGATGATGAACATATTTGATACAAACAAAAGAATTCAATATTTTCAAGGCTACTGCTACACATGCAATATCTTTGGACACAAGGCTAATCATTGTAGGATGAAGATAAAAGAAAATTCATTTGACCTTGGATATGCTAAGTGCTACATTTGGAACAAATCAAGACATATCTTGAAAGTTTGTAGGATAAAAGTTGGAAAGAAATCTAATCCAGAATATAAAAATATGCTGGTGAGCAAAGTGGATCTTGAATAAGTGAGGAAAGAAATAACAAAAATCTAGAGAAAGAAGGAAGAACTTGAGAACAAGGAAAAATAAGATAATCTTGTATCTGCATCCGGTGCAGATACCTTTTTGAAGAGATGAACCCAGTAATGGATTTATGGGGAGCAGTCACAAAAGAATCTAACAAACCCATGATATATGAGGTGTCATATGATGACACGAGGATAAGTAATATGAATCTCTAGTTTGAAGGCATTGCAGAAAATTCTTGCAGAAAAGATGCAAATAAGGAAATTTGTAGAGCCCTTCTTGGCTTATAGTGTTTCTCAAAATTGATCCAACAACATTGGTGAAGGAGGTACTGATAGAGTGAAGTATAGATGATGATGTCATAAGCAATAAATTACCTTTTATGATGAAACCCTAAAAAGTGACAAGTTAAATAAAGATGATTGTGTGGTCTCTTTTCATTATGAATTGAACGAGCTAAGGAGTAAAGCACAAGCTAAGGAATAAGGTGTTAGGTTTGTTAGCGAACGAAAGTACAAAGAACAAGGAAAAATGGAGTAAAAGGAAATGGTGGTGTTTGATCCGTATAACAACAAATCACATAAATTAAGTTACAAATCGATGAATTTAACCATGATAAGATTCAAAATCTCGAGGGTTTCCTTTCAGTTGAGAAAATATGAAGGTTAAGAATCTAGGGCACAAGGGTTTAGAAATTTTGAGTGAATTTCCATACTTTTTAGATGTGGATATTGTTCGGTTTATTCTAAATAGAATTCAAGGTGATCAGATGATCTTTGAAAAACCCTATGAGATCACAAAGGAAGCAATTGCAACAATAATTGGATTATGCAATAATGGACTTGTTCTTGTGAAGAAGTCAGTAAAGAACAAAGAGGTCAAAGCTCTAACTGGGGTAACAGGAGATCAAAGGGCACTTCTAATCGACCCTATGATAAGGTATGTGACATGACATTTCATATAAGATCTATTTCAGAAATAGGGAAGGCTCTACTTCCATGATTGCTATTTATGTTGGACATCAAATGGTTGAAAAGAATGAGGATTTTTATTTATGTGAGTTATCGAGGAATCAATTGATGGTGAACATTACTATGACAAAGAATGAAAGTTACCCTTTTTCATTTTGGATCTCTGGTTGTATGTTTGATGATGTATTTTCTGAAATCGTTACCATTGAAAGAGAATATTGTGTGGAAGTTAGTTATACCAGTTGGTAAGCAAGTCTATTGACATCTGGAATGTCTAGCAAAAAAATAAAATATTTGTAAAGAATAATTTAAAAACAAATAAATGTATGGTGCTCTAGCATGGTTCCCAGTCCGGTTGTAGTATCTGAAGTAGATTCCCTCTCTGGTAAGAGAAAAGAAAGAAGAAACATCTCAAATTCTCCTCTAGAAATAAAGAAGCTGAAGACTGAGAAGGAAGAAGAAAATGAAGAGAATATTACTCAAGCAATTGATCTAGCATCAATGGATGATGAAGAAGATTTCACTAAAGAGAAGGTATTGAAGATTCTTGAGCAGTCTGATGGATTGAAGAAGATTGGAAATATTTGGTTGTCTCAACCATCATATGAATAGGATGAGATCACAGATGCTTTGAATATTCACATGATTCACAATGATATTGATCTAATCAAATTGACAAGTTTTTTACCAAAAGTATTGATTGAGCAGATTGAAGATAGTGTAAAAGCACTGTCACCTAGTGAAATTGAAGGAAAAGATGAAATTCAAGTGGCTATGGAAGAAAGATGTGGAAATGCACAAAATAAATTGACTGAGAGCATAAATGAGTTGAAAAAATGCATCAAGAGTGTAAACGGTGTATACAGGTATTTTCTTCGGTGGCCTATTGCTATCAAAAACTATAGAGAAAAATTGATACTATTGAGTTTGAGCTGGATTCTATTGGAAAAACATATGATGTTCTTAATGACACAGATGAAGTGCAAAATAAAAGGATCAATTCCTTACAGTTTGAACTTGCAATCATTATAGTATAGAGGGATGGTATTGTGAAGAATTTTTGTAGGATTAAAGAGATAATTAAGTTGAGATTGGAATAGTTTTTCAGTCTTTTGGTGGAAGCAAAGAAAAATGAACAAAATATCACTATCCCGGATATGCTTCTAGAAAAAATTGATTTGATAGTAAAGAAAATTAGTATTTGTTTAAACATCAGGTTGGCAGTGGATTCTTGGAAGATATTTCTTCCGAAGCTGAAAGAAAAATACAAGGAGATATTTTAAGGAAAGAAGGATTGAGGTAAAGAACCATTTTTGATATCATTTTTTTTGAAGTCTATTTAAAAAAAAATTAAAGTAAAGGAAAGATAGATCTTCTTTCTTTGCCATTGATGTCAAAGGGGGAGAGAAAGCATGCGAAAAGAATGAAATCATTTTCAAGCCTATCAAAGAGAAGAACTACATGTTGTTGGATTTTCACATCTTGTTCCTTGCCATCAATGACAAAGGGGGAGATTGTTGGAAATTGGATTGCATCAAATGGTTGTCATTGATGTCAACACAGTACTAAATGAATGAGATAGTTACCAGAAGCTATTTTCTATTAAAGATGATCATTATATATGGTCTGATATGATTGATCCAGTGTGTTAATTATTAAGGTCCAATTTTTCTATTGTAAGATAAACTCTGATTTTGATATTCAAAGATCTTGGCTGACTCAATGCATACAATATATTATGAAGACTAGTTATGCTTTATGGATGTTAGCCAACTTGGTATAATTCTTAAATCATATATGGCGCTGACCTAATTGATGATCAAGATATGCTTGTATATATATAATATTTTTTGAGGAATGAAAATATGTATAGGGGAATTGATGAAAAAGAAAGAGAGAAGGAGAAGTGAGAAGTGTGTGTGTGAAGGAGAAGAAAAGTGTGAGAACCTAAATGCTTTATCAACTATGATCAATGCAATTTTTTTGAGCGATTACTGTGTACGACAATACTTCATATTCTGAGCTTCAATGGAACTAAACCCTGCACATTGAAGGTGTATTCTATTAGTTAAATCTTTTGGCAGTGAGACTTAAATTTTATACTCTGGAGGTGAACCATCTTTTGTATCTCTGGGTTGTAGCCCTATGGATAGTGAGTCCAGACAGTGAGTCCTTATTTTAGGCAATGAACCTTATCTCAAGTAGTGGGCCTTATCTTAGACAATGAGTCCTTATTTCTGGTAGTGAGCCTTTTTGTAATCGGTTTTGATATTCTCTATAGTGCGAGTTAATCCTCACCATGGTTTTTCCCTCATTGGATTTTCCACATAAATCTGGTGTTATTGTGTTCATGTGTTGGATTTGAGTTTCTGCATTGGCATTTGATGATTAATCATTTAAGCAGTTTTAAGTATTAGTTTCGGTGATTGAATTAAAGGTTAAAATATGTGACAACTGATTCACCTCCCCCTCTCAGTTGTCCCATTCACTAATGGTCTATCTTGATGACTTGACCATCTTTTCAAAGAATCATCAAGATCATTTTCATCACTTGCAACAAGTTCTTGAGAGGTGTCGACAACACGATATTTCCCTTAACCCTAAAAAGTCAATCTTTGGGGTTACTAAAGGTAAAATCCTTGGTCATATTATGTCTAAGGAAGGTACTAAAACTTATACAAAATGGGTCAAGTCAATTCAAGGTCTTACTTTACCTTCAAGCAAGATGGTCGTCCATTCCTTATTTGGGAAGGTCAATTTCTTGCAAAGTTTTGTTCCACACTTTGCATAAAAGACACATCATATCATTGATATGGTGAAAGGTAAATCTATCTTTTGTTGGAGTGCAAAAAGAAAAGTTGCATTCAAAGACATCAAGAATTCCATTTCACATGCGCGAGTATTAGTCTACCAAGACTAAACAAAGGAATTTATCATGTATAGTTATGCTTCCAAACATACACTTTCTACAATATTGGTGTATCAAAATAATGAGGGGATTGAATCTCCTATAGCTTTGATGGGTTGTCCATTAAAGGATCATGAGTTAAAATACTCACCAGTGGAAAAAAAATGATTTTTTTGTGGTTAAAGTAGTTAAGCATTTTCGGTTTTACATCCTAAACTCACATGTTGTTGCATTAGTGCTAGATTCCATGATCAATCCTATCTTGATTCAATAGGAATTTGGAACTAAAAGAGGCAATTGGATTGCCAAGATTCAAGAATATGACATGTAGATCAAACCCACAAAGTTGATTTGTGGGAAAGGTTTGTGTCAGCTAATAGTTGATAATAAGCCAAATGAAACATTCAATGATGATGAAGTAAGTACTAAATATATTCAAACAATCTTGTTTGTTAGCATGACTGATGAATGGTATACAAATATTGCACACTTTATCACTTATGGAGAATGTCTCGAGAACCTGTTATTCAAGGAAAAGAGGACGTTCAAGCTTAAGGCTATGAACTTTATTCTATTAGAAAACGGTTTGTATAAGATGAGTCTTGATGGTACATTTCTATGTTGCATAGATCAATGATAACTTTAAGAAACTCCCCTCAAAAAGGATATAAAATCTTGATGAATCTTTAATTTTTTAACAAAAAAAATTAGTTTCTATTAGCAAATCTTTCCTTTTTTTGAAAAAAATATTAAATTTATTGGCGATTTTTTTACATCACTAAAATTTTGTAGAAAATTTTGGTGAATCTTGAAAATAATAAGAAAATACATTAATTATGATGGTGAATCCATCCAATCTAAAAATAATTCTCATGGAAAAGTAGGGGCCCAAGAGTGGAAATTATTGATGGGTTTAAGGGGTAGACTATAATATTTACTTGCCACCATTGTCTTAAAATATAATATAATGGTCCTCATTATATTCTGCAAGGTAAAATATGCCCACAATTTGTAATTCTCATGGGGCTCAATTTTTTTTAAAATAATTGATCTAATGATCCTTGTTGTACTCTGTGAGGTAAAATACACCCATAATCTATAATGCTCATGAGACCTAGAATTGTGGGCCCCATGCACATTACAGATTGTGGGTATATTTTACCATGTGGAATACAACAAGGGCCATTAGATTATATTATAAATCAATGGTGGAAACTAAAGATTAGAAATATGCTCCTAAAGCAAATAATATTTATGATATACTATTGGTGAATTAACATAGATTTCTACTATTATTTATAAAATTTTGATAAATCTAATATGATCATGTGTCGAATATTGCGGAAAATTTTTGAGTTAATTTTTTTTGGTAAAATAAATTCTTTGGAAATTTAAACAAGACTATAACAAAAATTTATAAATCTGTGGCAATTCAAGTCACATTATAACTCGAACTATTAGCCAATTTTGGATTCTCAAATTTCAACTATTAACTAATTGGTGAATATTAGCCACTAAAAAAATCACTAGCATAGATAAAGCACAACAAAGCAAGTTGTTGGAGTCATTTCACAACTTAGTGTGGGGAGGAAATTTCTCAGCACCGGTACTGCTCACAAGATCTTGTGAGAAAATTAATAATGGCCCACACTCTTTCAAGGTGCATATAACTAGGTACATAAGTGTTAATTATGCCAGCAATTCATGGGGAAACCAAAGCTAGCAACACTTCCCCTCAAGTCAGTGATCATTGAAGAACCCTTCTAGTAATGGGGTATTGATTTCGTTTGTGCCATTAATCCACCATCTAGTGCAGGACATATCTATGTTCTCATAATGACTGACTATTTCCCCAAATGGGTGGAAGCCATTCCAATTAAGCATGCTACTTTAGAAGTGGTATGTAATTTTCTTAAGGAAAACATCATTTCAAGATTTTTCATTCTGAATAAGATCGTAGCAGTTAATGCTACCTCCTTCTCATCTAGTGAGATAATAGAAATTTTCTTCGAATATGGGATCACACTTTCTCATTCTTTAGACTATTACCCCCAAGGGAATGGCCAAGTAGAATTGAGTAACAAAAATTTGGTTACCATTATCAAGAAGCTGGTGGATGAGAATCAAAGGTGTTGGTACAAGGAATTGTATGACACATTGTGGGCGGCAAACTGCACTACCCCAAATGGGAAATTGGCATGTCACCGTTTCAACTCTTGTATGGGGTGAATGCGAAAATTCCTATCACATTGGAATTACCCATCTTGAAATTGGCCAAGGCCATTGAAGACAAAATTTTTGACAACTGTGTGGACAAGTGCATCATGTTTCTTGTTGAACTAGAGGAGAAGTGCATACAAGTGGTGGATCGCATTGTAGAACACCAAAGCCAAGTGAAAAGGATTTTTGAAAAAAAAGGAAAAGTCTCGTGATTTCCAAATTAGAGATCAAGTCCTATTATGGGAAAAAATAAGAGAACCTAAGGGAATGCATGGAAAGTTTGATTCCTTATGGAGAGGACCATTCACAATTCACCAACTTTGTGGTGAAAACTATTTTCTTCTGGCATACCAAGATGGGAAACCTTTTTTGCTACCTCACAACAGATAGCATCTGAAGCTCTTCACTTAGTGAAGTGTTAGATAAGTTTGTAAGTATTTATACAAATTTTGTTTCTTTTTCTTTTTGTCTTTTTGTGCCTTTTTGTGTCACCTAACCCTAAATCCCAATGGATAAATGAATGAACTTAGAGTCTGGGATTCTTCTCCCTTTGATCATTTCAAAGGATGATCAAAGGAAGCTCCCTAGTTAGAGCCAGTTGTTATCCTCAAATTTAACTACACTCAATTCGCGGGATAACCCCTACAAAACTTGTCTATTTCATAGCCTACATTATCTAAGCACATAAAATGAGGCAAGTATCACTTGTCCTCATGTGTGGTCCAAGTCCCCAAAAAGTCATTTTGAGTGATTACCTCTTTCCACCTTTCAAAAATTGCAAAACTTTAGTTTTTAGAGTTAGGTATTTTCCTGCATATGCAAGAGCGCTAAAATTTAGCACTCTTGTAGGCTTTTGGTAAAAATAAATATTTAGAAGCACTAAAATTCAGCACCTCTACATGTCTTTATAGAATGGTTTAACCAGGTGTACAAGTGGGGAATTTCCCGCTGATGCATTGTGACACCTACATGAGTTGAATTAATGATATTTTTAATGTGCTTTAAGTTGGTTTTAAATAGATTTTATTTATGTTTTAATCATCTTTTCTTGTCTTTTTTCTACAGTATGTGCTCCTCCTATTCCCCCACTTCTCATTGTGGTGTTTATACTCATTTGTGCAAAGGATTCAAGTGGATTTGGTCGAGTCTCTACCTAGGGTTTTTTTCCGCCATTTACATTTGAACAAATATGTATTCTTTTCCATTTTTCATTTTTATTTCATTGTTTTGTATGTATAAACTTGTTTAGGTATTTTTATGATGGTCTACATTTTTAGTTTGTATTATTTTTCATTTGTATTATTTTTCATTTGTATTCAATTAAGCACTGTTAGAAGTCATTTTAATTTTAGGGTTTGGTGTCTTCTAATTTGTGTTAGCTTTTAAATCTTATGCATTCGGTCTTTAAAACCTTGTTTTACTAACTCATTTCCAAACCCTCATTACAAAATTATTCATGGGATGTTGTTTGGGGTTTGAACCCTGACCTACACCTCATTCTCACCCTTTTCATGTATGATGCAGGGATTATTCACTGCTTTGCACTGATATATGTAACATGCACCTGCATTTTGGTTAGGTTTTAAAATCCAACCAACACATCAGACCAAAAAAACCTACAAGAAATGACAAAAAAATTCACCACCAATACATGTGAAAATAGACCTTTTATGTAGGTTAGGGTTTAAACCGTGACCAACATAATGCACTACCCCAAATTGCCAAGTGTAGAGGCATAATTTTTTTCTACCAATGCACTTAACCAGTTTACCCAAATGTAGGGGCAAGGAAATTTACCATCCTTACATATTTTTTGTTTTACCATATGTAAGGGTAGTAAATTTTTCTGCCCTTACATCAAACACATTTTATCAAGTGTTGGAGAAATTTTTTTCTTACTTATGCACTTAAAAAATACATAACCTATGTAGGAGCGGGGAAATTTACCACCCTTACATCATCAATTCTACCCTTATGTAGGAGCACAATTTTTCTACTCTACTATAAAAAAAATGAAAACTTCAAGTATAAGAGTGAAAAAATTCAACGCGTTTACACTCAAAGTGAAAACTCCATGCAATAGCTCTAGATTTCTTCTCTTTTACATCAAACATGCTACCA
The DNA here is from genome assembly GCA_007258455.2 of Sequoia sempervirens. Lineage (NCBI taxonomy): Eukaryota > Viridiplantae > Streptophyta > Pinopsida > Cupressales > Cupressaceae > Sequoia > Sequoia sempervirens. The sequence continues at coordinate 19,172,498 of VDFB02000363.1, forward strand.
ACATGTAGTATCTTAGAATTTTTGCACCCTTGCATACAAAGTGAAAATCCCATGCATAAGCTCAATTTTTTAGCACCATTGTATTTGAGTCTCCTAGCACATGTAAAAGCTTAGTTTTTTCCCACCTGTGCATGAAACCCTAATTTTTCCAACAAAATATAAAATCTAAACTTCTTTGTATAGTTTCCCTTGTATGTTGTTTCAGGAATTCACACTCAAATTATTAAAATATTATGAGTGTTTTACTCTCCCTATAGCTGCCATGAAGTATGAATACCAAGGGGTCTTTGAAACGAACTTGGTTACTTCTAACATTAATTATATAAAGGACACAAAGATAGTGCATGTTGAAATGTATAAATTTGTGGAGAGAAATAAGAAGCATCCGTTGGATGAGGGTATGAGATACATTTTAGAAAGCAATATTCAATTGGTATCTTCATTTCCGGTAGTGGCACACAACCCAATTTTTTTTCTTATAGTGGCATCACATTACAATAGGGATGACAAGAGTGTAAGAGACCTTGATAGAAATGTGGTTATCCGACTTGATTTAGAACTCTTCGACAAGGTTTTTCAGTTTCCTAATATTGATACATGTGCGGATCTTGCTATTGAGAATGGACAATCTCACTTTGATAAGGATCTAGACCATTGTAAGAAGGAAATTAATGAAATATGGTTAAAGAACCCAAGGCCAAACATCTCAAGATGGACAAAGAGATTTCCTCATAGTGATTTCATTGAGGAAATTAATGACCTAATTACCTTTCTTAGTAGGGTTAAAGGATTGCCTAACTCTTCCAATTTTCAAGACTAGATGCACTTGAACATTCATTTCATAAAGAAGAGGAAACAATAGATATTATAGGGTCAACAAATAAGTGATTCCATTCATGAAAAACTTGTAAAGTTGTCTTCATTGAAATTTTATATGACCTCATATTTGGTTTATGTCATTGCATCTATGAGGAAATTTCTACAATTGTCTTCCAAGGGTGATAGGAGGTGTATTCCAGTGTATCAATACTACTCACAGTTGACCTTGCAGAAGAGAATTCATCACTTCAAAAGAGTCAATGATGCATTCTTTTCCACACATCTGTGCATGTTCGATAGGGAACTAGAGAAGAAAAGAGTCTCAAATGAAGCATGGTCATTGGTTAACAAGTTATTTGTACTTACAGTTTCCTACCTTCATGTACCTTCGAGTTGGTTGCTTTAGAGGATACCCATACATGCTCCCAAGGTATCCAAGTGATAAAATTATTCTCACGAAACTTTGTAGATAGATCATGGAACTTTTCCATATCAAACAAGAAAAATCGCATAGGCTAGGGTTCAAATTCCCTCTCACCATAGGTAGGTATTTGATCCTTACATCTCCTAAATCAAAATGCAATGGTTCACAATGAAAAATTTCAAAAGGAGTCCCAAATTTGACTAAAGGGGGATGAAGGATAGAATCAAATAGGTCTACACTCATGTACATAGAGTGGAATATATTTGAGATGATTGTAGAAATGGAGAGGACATAAGAAGTTAGATTATTTCTAGCTGACTTTGGAGCAAATTGTGAATCTGAATCTTGCAGACATCCCAGAGGACATGGAGGATGAAGATGATATCTTGGATCCTGCATATGAGAACAATAATATTGTAGAAGCCCTTCTCCCTTCAATTCAGTGGTCAAAGAAAGAAACAACTTCCATTAGGGAAATATTTGAAGTTTGGTTGCAAGAACGAGATATAAGGTTGAAACATTTCAACACTGGATTTGAAGAGGAGGAGCTTGAAGGACATGTAGGCAATAAAGTAGAAATGAGGACAAAGAATAAGGGAGATGTTCCAACCACAAGTAAAATTCATAAACCAAATATTAGATTCATAGTTAAAGGAGATAAAAGAAAGAGCATTGAAGGGTCATCCACTGCTATGGATGAAGCATTAGTTCAAGATGAAGAACAAGAAGAGGAAAGTCAAAATGAAGAAGTATAGGAATCTCCATATAGAGATTCTCTTGAGAATTCCCCTATCACTTCTTCCCCTATTGTTGCTACTGTGCCTAATCCAACTCCTATTTTCTCAAAGGAACAACCTTTTCCTACCACCATTGTTACTCCTTCTACCACTGCTACTATTTCTCCTACTATTTCTATCCAATCAGTCCATTCATCCCCAACCTCAGGGTCCATTTTTGATAGTCCTAAGAATGATTTTGAGAATGTTTTTGGTTCCCCATCCATTTTTCCAAGTTTATCTTCTCCTTTTGATGTGACTTCACATTTATAGTTAGATAATTTTATGACCGAGACTATGCAAAATACAAGTGTGGAAATTCTTGAAGCAATTTTAACTAACACTCCACCACTTGTTACTACTACCATTGCGAGTGTAGCCACCTCTACTCAAACCATGAATGCAGGTCCAGAAGGAAGTTCTTATCCTCTTCCCCCTTGGCTATCATCTCAGACACCAAAAAGAAATAAGAAATCAACCTCTCTAGATGAATTTGAATTTGGTCAATTGGTGCCAATAAGGAAAAAATATATGAAGAAGCCAAATAGTCTTTCATAGATGCTAGTAGACAAGGCTGTCTACAAATATGCAGAGGTTGCACAACCTCCTCCTAGTAAAGTTATTGAATATTTTGATATTTTAGAATATTCAATCACAAGGGTGGACCTTGGTAAGAGAACTCATGAATCTACCAAGGAAGATGCATAGTTGGTATTGGCTTGTCTTATTGAGAAGTATGATCAAGAAAAGAAGATCAAGGATCAATATAAGGGAAAAGTTGAACAAATCACCTTAGTACTTTGGAAGATTATCTAAAATTTTGAATCTATTGAACCTATGGCCATAAGAATTGAGGATCCTATGATTCAAAAGGCTGAGAAGACACATTCACTAGGAAGAGCAGTTGGTGAATTTCTTGACAGAATGTCGACACAGGGAATACAATTCTTTAGATCTACTGTGGAGAGAATTGGCAACATTTGAGGCAGAGCTAGGTAAAACTATTGGCACACTTTCTCAAGATCAATAGGAAATGGAAAATAGTTTAGAGACATGGACACAAATGAAAGAACTCAATCTCACTGTACAAGTGGAAATTGGGATAATTCCTAATAGAGAGATGTTCATTGATGTAAAGCCAACAATGAAACATAAAATAAGTGTCATCAAGGATCTGATAAGAGATTTGCAAGAAGATTGAGAGGTCAGTGAAGATAATGGTTCACACCTTGTCACCAAAATCAAAGAAATACTATGCCAATTGTTTGATGACAACCAAAAAATAATTCCCACCAAGTTAGTTATTCAAGAGTTTACATAAATGATGCAAAAGGAATTTGAAGATGAAGCTTTCTCAATAGCTTCAATTGACAAATTGATGGATATTTAGCTCACATTGGATAATCTAAAAGTAGTTTTAGAAAGGAATCAAAAATATTGTATCACCATCAAGGACTAAGTCACATGAGTTCTTTCCATCTCTATACATACCTCACAACCTAATGATTTAGAATTCCAAGTGGCCTTGAAGAAATACAAAGACTTCTTGGAGAAAGATGGTGAAAAATTATGGATGTTCCTTTCCCACACTTAGTTTATTTTCAACATTTTTTCTTTATGTAATTAGTTGATGAAATATTACATGTCTTTTATACATATGTAATTACATGTAAAAACAACACAAGTCCTAAATCAAATCAGATTTTGTTGTTGAATAAGTCAATTTAGTTAAAGTTTTCCTAGATTAGCTCTCAACTATCATCTATATATATGAGGGATTTTATTTGTATTAAGCACCCTTTATCTTTTGAAGAAAAGCGTTACCCTTTTGAGAAACATATTGAGACTTTGTGTTTAATGTGCATATCAAATATCAATTAATAAAAGAGGTGAATTTTGCACCCAAATTTTGTTTTGGATCTTATTGGTTATGTGTAAGATTGTTCTTGCATCCTTCTTACTACATTTTCTTACAATTGATTAATTAAGTGGAATTATATCTTATATTTGAAAGGAAATTCAAATCTGATCTTGATAGTCTTTGTGCTACATCATTATATTTGGAGTTTATGAACTCTAGTGTGTGAACTTTGTTGATAATTCAGAGACTTTGGGCTACAGGTTATTTTCAATGTTTTGTGGTCTTTTGGTGGCGTATGTTGAAGTCTTTGAGCTGCAATATGCTTCACTTGTTATCTTTAAGAATCATCATTGGAAACAACAAAATTCTTTGAGCTTTTGTGGATTTTCTAGCTACGAAACTCATTGGTACTGCTTTGATTACTCTTTCATTTGATAAAGTTGAATATTGGTTATTACTACTCATAATGATACTTTAAAGTGAATTACATATCTAATATTGTTGTAAGGAGAAAACATCTTGTCTGAAAAAAAGAGAGAAAGGATGCATGTAACACCCATGGATAAATTTAGTGTACATAATTTAGGTTAGTTACTTGTAGTTTTAGTGAGCAGTAAGAAGGGGTCCTACCCTTTTTGAGAGGAGAGATTAAAATATCATCATAGATGTGGATGAAATTACCATTTTGTAATTAAATAAGTGATTACAAAATATTCACCCAACACATAAATTAATATAATTTTTGACAAAGAAAGAAATTCATATAATAAAAAGAGGTTAGATGTGTAAATTAAAAATGTATACTACTAAAACTAACTTATCTAGTACAAAAAATCATATACCACCAATGAGGCCTCTTCCATTGTCTAAGAAAGACTTATAATGGATGAACCAACTATGATTTCCTATATAAAAATTGAAAAGAATGTAAGACTATTTGTATATATAATCATAGTAACTTTGAAAGTAACATCTAAATCACTACAATCAACTATAAGTTCTCTAAACTATCAATTTAAATAAAATTCAATTCAATTACCTTGACTCTTTTTTGTTGTTCTAAAATCCATTATATGAATAACGGTCCCTTAGTATGATCAAATGTTCTACAACATATACTAGCAAAGGTTCCACCTCATTCACATTTTGAACATACTACAAAAGTAAAATAATATAAAGATATAAATTAATATATAATTACTCACAAAATATGAAATACATACAATATAAATAGGTTAGACATGTAGAAAAAATATACCATCAAGTCTAGGCCAAATTGAATGGCCAAAAGAGTACCATGATGAACTTCTCTAAGATCCTCTTTTATCATCAACTATTATATCACTTGTATATATTAGTAATAATATTTTTTATATTAATTTCAAATTAAATACACCATGAAATAATTTTAAATTTTACCTCTAAGAAAGATTGACCTTGCTTCTCTTCTCTAACCCCAGATGGTCGTGCTTGTGTTTGCAGTGTAGGAAAATGCATACCCTTGCATTTTCACACTTGTTTGGGCCCGCCTTGCTTTATTTATGCTTCTTTATGGCTTAATTGGTCCTATTCTGTGTCCACAAGACCTATGAATTACATCTTTTTCTAGTTAATCCCAACATTATCCAATGCATAAATGATAATTCAATGACTCCATCAGTGTGTCCTTGATTTTTGGTTCAAGACTCAAATGCCACCTAGGGCGTCTTTTTCCCCCAAGGCTCTCGGGATCCTGATGTTGAGATATCTTGATTGGGCCCCTTTTTGGTGTCTGTGCCCCAAGTTTTTAGGAAATGGGACTAGGACACTACCTAGGGCGTCTTAGTCCTCCTTGAGTCATTTTTTGGGATTTAATTTCAAATTCTAGCAGGATTTAGCCTCCTTTATTTAATGAATTCATATGTCGGCTTGGTGTGATGTAATTTCGAGATATTAAGCATAGATAAGTATAAATACAAGATTCCTTCTCTCATTTCTCATCCTAAGTAATATATCAAGCATTCAAGCATCCAAATCTTTTGTGAGAGCATTCAAGAGTAGATTTATCAAGCATTTGGATCCATTTCAAGATTCAAGGATCATATCAAAGAGTTTTCTTGCATCATGTGTGTTGTTGTGTTGAAATTTGTGTTGGAAGATGGTCAACACTCTCCTTGGGATTCGTGACATAGACTAATCGCCTCCCGTGGATCCGTTAACTTTGGCAATTGTATCAAGCATTAATAGGTTGATATTTTGGTGCAATGACAACTATGGGCCAAAGGTGCTGGGTTCGAATCCCCTCGGGTAATGTTGAGGGGGATTTTTATGGCAGATGGTCAACACTCCCCTCAGGATCGTGACATGGACTATTTGCCTCCTACAGATCCGTTAACTCTGACAGTTGTATTGGGAATTAATAGGTCAATCTTTTGGTGCAACAAAAACTGTGGGCCAACAATTTGTGATGTAGGGTTTTGATTCAAGCAAGTAATTCAAGTCCTATCTTTCAAGCATTCAAGATCCATATTTATTGCAACCATTGCACACAAGTTTGTAGATTTCATAAGGGTTTTGTGAGTTGTAGCATTGCATGTTGTTCATTCACTATTTACCTTCATTATTCTATTTCATTTCAATGTTTAATTACCAACAAGGAGTTTGACCAAGGAAAACCCCCACTTACTAACAAACAACAAGGTTTTCCATCTTGCATATTTGTGATTACAGATCTAGGTTGAAGACTTGAAGATCACTTGGAGTGCAAAGTTGCATTACAAAAGTTGTCATCTTCATGGAAACTCACTTATAGGCTAAATTTGGAAGTTTTAGAACCTGTGTAACACCCCTCCACGTAACCCTAGAAGACGATGCAAACACAACAGAAGTGTAACATATACTCAAGAATCTAGTTGACCCTCTCAGTCTGTACATCTATCTCAGGGTGATACACTGAACTAAAGTTCATCTGTACCCCCATGGCATGCTACAATGACATCCAAAGAGCTGAGGTAAACACATGATCCCTGTCAGAAATTATCTGACAAGAAATACTGTGCAACTTAACAATATCTCCCATGAACACTCTAGCAACATACAAAGCATTATAGGATGAATGAATAGGCGAGAAGTGTGCTACCTTCGTCAACCTATCCACCATCACCATAATGGCATCGTGTCGTCGCAAAGAATTGGGTAACCCAACAATGAAATCCAACGAGATTATATCCCATTTCCATTTTGGCACCAAATGTGGCTGCAAAATTCCTACCAGATGTTGGTGTTCAACCTTCACTCGTTGACACTCCAAACACCTCGACACAAAGTCAGTGATATCTCGCTTCATACCTGCCTAGAAGTATAGCTGTCGCAAATCAACATGCATCTTCTTCACTCCTGGATGAGCTGAATAGGTTGCCCGATGTACCTCTATCATAACCAAGGTACAAATATCTCTAGAAGATGGAACATAAATGTGTCCCATGTGTCTCAACAAACCATCTAACTCTAGAGAATAACTAGAGAATCTGCCCTCAAGAATTCTTCCTGTCTCTATCTTTGATCTCACCTCCTGATACCAATTGTTTGTAGGAAGTGTAGAAAGAATTTGACTCCTCAAATCCACACCAAGAGTTAAATCTGACAACTCGTTTCTTTGTCTGTTGAGAGCATCGGAAACAACATTCTCCTTCCCCTAGATGAACTTCACCTCGAAGTCATACTCACAAAGGAATTCCATCCGTCGCCTCTGCCTGACATTTAGATTAGGCTACATGAAGATGTACTATAAGATCTAATGGTCACTATGCAACTCAAATCTATGCCCCAATAGGAAATGCCTCCATCTCATCAAAGCATGTACTACCGCTGCCAACTCAATATCGTGTGTGGGGTAATTCAACTCATGATCCTTGAGTTTGCACAAATAATACACAATAACATGAACATCCTGCATCAAAACTACTCCTAATCCCTCCAAAGATGCGTTTGTACAAACAACAAAATCTCTAGTAGGATTAGGTATCGCAAGAATTGGTGCACTGTTCAACCTCTCCTTTAGAGTCGGAAATGTTGCCTCACACTATTTTGACCAAATGAATCTCTTCCCTTTTCTCTGAAGAGAAGTGATAGGATGTCCTATCCTAGAAAAACCCTAAACAAAGTGTTTGCAATAACCTGCTAATCCCATGAAACTGCATATCTACAGTCCAGTATGGCCACCCAATGCCATCACCAAATTCTCCTCCACTAGTCTAGCCTTCTCCATGGTCTTAGGTTTGAAAAGCTAAACACCACCACTGATCCGGGGATTTAAGCCCCTAATGAAGTGTTGAACAAGCATGCCCTCATCATCACCAATGCCAGTGAACTGCTTGAGATCGTAAAATCAACGCTCATACTGTTCCGCCGACATGGCCATCTATCATAGAGCATGAAACTCATCTCCAAAACGCTGTCACAAATGGTCAGAAAGGAATATGGCTCTAAACCTCTCTATGAACATATCCCAAGACACATAATTAATGTCAATACAGAGCTTCTGCTCCTCCAATCTCCACCAGGTAGATGCAAAGTCTCGCAAGTGCATGATCACACACCTATACTTGGTGTTGCTACCATAAGGGTGCATAGAAAAACACCAATTCAGGTCTATCAACCATGTCTCAGCCTCTAATCCGCTGCTTGAACTATCAAAAGTGTGCGGACGAGCTCTAAGTAGGTCTCTCATGTGAGTGACTATGACTGTCTCTAGCTATTCTGGTACCTCTCTCTCACCAATATTAATCTAGTCTCTATCCTATCTTGACCCAAGGTGAGAAAGAGTCTCCTCTAACAATCGATGTAACTGAGCTCCCTTGATCCTTGGTGGATCCCGATTCTGATCATTGCCTCCCAGAGCATTTTGGGAAGCTTGATGTTCCTCATGATCTAAGTCATAGGGAACATGGGGAGGTGAATCCTACTAACTACCTCTACCATGACCTCGCCTAGGTGGCATGATCCTACATAGACACACCAAGGTATAAGATAAGGTACACAAACTTAAATCCTACGCAACTAACAACTTAATGGGTTCAACATTATCCCAGACCACCTAATGTTTAAACTTGGGCTCTGATACCATGTGTAATGCCCCCCAATGTAACCCTAGAGGATGACGCAAACACAAAAAAAGTGTAACAATTTTTTTTGAAAGTGTAATTAATAACAAGTAAAGTGAACTACACTTAATGCATACATCCTCTAAAGTACACAAAAATGCTTACATTTGAATCCCATAATATACAAAATTAAACTAATTCCATAGCATATAAATAATAGTCATGAAATAGACAACATACATCCAAAGCATTGAACTCATCTTATTAGATACAAAGTACATTAAAGAATCATCCAAAGATTGCATTCATTCTATAAAGCAGTTACAAGACTCATTTCCAAAATGAGGAAGATCATACAATAATTTTACAATAACAATGATACATGAATCCTCCTCGAATACAAATGAGTAGTACATATACATAAGTATCCAACTGAACCAACAGTATACAAGAGATGGTACAAGTAACTGGAACATGCGAGCTCTCCAATCTGGAAGATCCTGCCATCATGAATATGTAGTGGAAACCCAATGGTGTAAGGTGTACATTCCACCCAACCAAGTGGTACCCGAAGGACCACCCCCCGTGCTAGGAGATAGTAAAAGGGCTTCCTAGGAAAAACTAACAACCTCTAGACATAGGCAACACACAATACTATACCATACAAGAACAATACATACATAAAGGTTACATTGCTTCCAGAGTAAAATAATCAAGTATATCAATTTCACAATACATACTATTGTCATAGGAGGAGTGTCATCACAAAGCTGCATGGGTTACCTTGGCAGATCTTCCTAGGCCCCGACCCCCATCTTGGGTTACCCTGGTAGCCTCTCACGACCCTTGGCCCCACATGCAAACCGATGCGGAATCAAATATCTTTCAAGGGGACAAGATAATGGTCTTGCCATTCTAGGCCTTCCCGTCTCATCCCAAGTCTAAACAAGCCCTTGAGCCCATGAGCGAGGAACAATTAACAAGTTATATGATTTAAGCTACCCTTTCCCCAAATACAATTATTTAATTTCCACTGAATTAACTAACTCTCACATAAGTTACCCTACCACCACTTTGTGCACCAGCCCCTGGTGAGAGCCACTCCCCTACTGACAACACAAGGATCTAATCCAAAATATAAGAGGCATCACATCCCATTCGTAATTATCGAGTGTTTAACTGAAACTCAACCAAGTGCACTATCCAAGGGAAAACAAAGGGCTAAACCATAAAACACAACAACCCCCTCATAAAATAACATCATCTAGAAGACTTACATACATGACTAACCAATTTCCCCAACTTACAAGAACAAAAGAAATCATAATTTAATAGACAATTCAGGCACGAAATAAAACTACCATTAGGATTTCCTAAATCCAATTTCCATTTCAATAAAATACAATAATACATTGCCCAAAATAAACTAACTTAATACAATTTCAATTATGAACAATAGAGAAATTAAATCTAATTGTCTATTTCAATTTCTCAATTACATTTTAATAAAAACCAATTTCTTTTTTTTTTAAACATTTTATTTTAAAATCATATACTTGTGCATTTAGTGCATCTATTATAACAACATATCCATTTATATATATATATATATATAATTATATATGTATATATACATAAATATATTATTTAATTATTTAAAAATGAATTACAATTTCCAAACAATTACAAAATATATATTTAAATATATATATATATACTTACATACATGGCTCTAGGAAAATTCATTGCCAGCAATTCACAATTCATCATGGAAAGACCGCCATGACAAATTTATCGTGGGAAAATTCACAGTCATGACAAATTCACCCCCAAGTAAAATTCACCACCAACAATTTACTGAGGCCGAAAATTAACCGCCATTAATGTTTTTTAATATATATTTCAAAAAATTTGTTTTTTTTTTCAAAAGAATAATTTGATTTATGATAATAAAAAAAATTAATCGTATTAACTTTAGAGAATTTGATTTATGATAATAATAAAAAAAAAATCATTAACTTAATCTTAATATTATAAATAAACACATGAAAAATTTATGATAATAAAAAAAATAAAAATTAATTTAATATAAATAAACACATGGAAAAATAAAAAAATGTATATATAATATTTTATATAAAATAAAAAAAATTCCATTGTTTCATGATACAATATTGTATAATATATATTTTGTAAAATATTTTTTTTATGTTTATTGTATAAAATAAAGCAACACACGAAAAAACAAAAAATTGTATATATAAATAAACAAATGGAAAAATAAAATAATATTTGAAATATAAATTAAAGTAAATAATTTATTTTTCTTTTAACTTTTTATGAAAATTAGTGCATAATTTTCATATCAAAATAAACATAAAAATTATTTAAAAAATAAAATTGTATTGTAACATTAATACAGTTAATTTTCCACTTTGGTGAATTGCTCGCAGTGAATTTTACTTGGGGGTGAATTTGTCATGGCAGTGAATTTTCCCATGATGAATTTGTCATGGTGGTGAATTTTCCCATGGTGAATTTTCCATCGGTGAATTTTTGGTGATGAATTTTCTGTATGCTAGTGTTTTGGAACAAACCCTTCAAATATCGATTGCTACACAACCCTTTAGGCCTAATTAGGCTTATTTGAATGGATCTCAACTAGGTTTACTCACTCTAGGCTTCCAATCTTCAAACCAAGACTCCAAACATGTCAAATAAGGTCTGCCCAATCATTTCCAACCCCTACAGACCAATTCCCAAAAGATTTTCTACAAACCCTAACCCTCATGCAACTTATTTTCCTAAAAACATGAGTTTTCAGCCTAGGGCATCAACATATTTTCTCAAATTCTCCTCCCCTACTCCTGCAAACATATTTAACAAAAAATCTAGCCTATCTACACCCATTCCACCAATTATTAGACCTTTTCATTGGTGGAATGGGTCAAAACTCATTTTCTTTCAATCAAGTCCTCACAACCAGGGTTTCCAACTATTTTCAGTAAAATTGGCCTAACTCCTTTCAAACTTAATGAAAACTGATGAGATCAATTGCAATATATAGAGAACTCAATCCTTCATCAATTCGAACACAAATTAGAACACTTGTAAGCCGTACAGGGCCGTACTACTCTGTACAAAGCACTTTTATTGTTTCAATCTTCAAATTTCCATCAACAACAACTTCAATCGACCATACATGAATTTTTAAAGAATTTTCCAACCAAAACAACCAATCCTAACTACTTTTCAAATCCCCTGAACGTTCAACTTCCCCAAAATGTAAAAATGCAAAGTTGTCTTGACAACTTTTGCAAATTTTTTGCAACATTTACAAATTTTACCAAATTAACTTCAAAATGACTCCAAAAACATAAAAAATGGTCTTTAAAAGACCTATTACACCATAACAACTCAAAACCAAACAAAAACATAACACTTGATCACCTTTTTAAATTAAAACCTATGATGCCCTACACCATACTCCCCGGGCAAAAGAAACTCAAGTACCCTTGAGGACATTGTTGCAATAGTAGAATCATGTTTGATCTTGTCCTTCTCTAACCTCCAAGTGGCATCTCCATTTGGAAAACCCTTCCAATGCACCAAATACTAAAAATATGCATTGTCTTTTGGCTTTGACCCGTTCTTCACTTGATGGATGACCTTTGATTTCTCCCTCATATGAGAATGTTTCCAAATCTACTTCTTCATCTACAACCACATCTCCTTCTTCCTTATAATGCACTTCCTTCCTCTTCACTTCAATGGTGGACTTGGAATTTTCCACATCCCGTAGCAACTTACCCTTAACCTCTTCACCTTTCCCTTCCATCTCTTCCATCTGATGTTTTTCCCCTATGTCTACTGCTTGATCAGGTATTTTAACCTTTGATATGAAAGAATTAGAATGAAAACTATCTTCTTTTGAAAGTATTGAATGTAACACCTCTTCTTTCCTCATATCAACATACCTTTTAATCCAACCTTGAATCTGCAAAATCAATTCATCCTTGACCTTCAAAATCAAATCAGTCTTCAAGTTTGCTATTAGACTATCTCCAAGTTTAGTAATGGATGCAAGGTTCCTATCCTCCTTTTATTATACCTTTATAAACTCTTTCCTACCTACCATCATCACATTAGGTTTCATGGTTTTCCTTTTATCCTCCTCTTTCAATGGTGTCAAGGTATAGGAGAGCCCATATTTTTCTATCTCATAAGTATTTCTCCTTCCATCATATATAGCATGCCTATCAAATTTCCAAGGCCTCTCTAGCAGCAAATGGCACACATCCATAGGTAATATGTCACATAGAATTCTATCCTTATACCCTCCTATATTGAACTCCACACAACTTTGTTCATTTACCAAAACACATTGAACCTCATTCAACCAAAAAACTTTATAAGGAGTATCATGTGGTATTCTAGTCAACTTGAGTTTTTCAACCATCTCAATTGAAACCATGTTATCTGTGCTTCCTGAATCAATCACAACTTTACATACCTTACCCAAGCACGTACAAGTTGTCTTAAAGAGATTCTTCCTTTGTGGTGGCTCCTTCTCTACTAATGTCTTGGTGAGAGTTCTCCTTACCACGAGTAATTCACCAACTTCTGGAGTAGCAAGTTGTGATGGAGAGTTTACACTCTCATTGTCATCTTCTTGCACCAATTGAGTCCTTATTCCTCCTCCATGTGAACTAGAGGCTTGACCTTCATTACATTTCCATGCTTGATGTCCAAACTTGTTGCATTGATAGCACCTTCCTGTGAATCCACTAGAGCCTCTTCCTTGACCTCCAAACCTGCCTCTAAAACCTGTTCCACCTCCTCTAAATCTACCTCTCGGATCATCAAATTGGTCTTGGAATTTGCTTGTATCTTCTCGGTTCTCATATGACTTCCTTGAGTTAGAAAATGAACCTCTTTCTCTAGAATTGTTGCCTCTACCTTTACCTTGCTTCTCTTTCCTTCTCTTCAATTTTCCTTCAACCTTGATGGCCAATTGGTAACATTCTTCCACCATTATTGGAGTGGTGAGAATCAATTCATCTTGGAGGTTGTATCTCAACCCATTCATGTATCTTGCTACTATCCTTCATCATCCTCTGTATGACCAGCTCTTATGCTCAACCTATAGAACTCCTATGTATATGTTTGCACATCCATTTCCTTTTGCTTTAGATTTTGAAGCCTCTTAAACAATTGAATAGTGTAATTAGTAGGTAGGAACTTACTTTGAGTTTAGCCACCATCCTATCCCAAGAGGTGATTTTGGAATTTCCTTTCTTTCTCCTTTCACTTTGTACATAATCCCACCAAAGCAAAGCGTGGACCTTCAATTTTTTCTTAGCCAACTTCACCTTGTTATCCTCTGGCACATCTTCATAATAAAAATAGTTATCCAATGCTCCTATCCAATATAGGAGCTCTTCACTATCCATCTTTCCTCCATACATAGGTAAATCCATTTTGATCTTATGCTCATCTCCCTTGACTGCTTTCAAAATTTTTGTCATCCTCAAGTCATCAGGGTCCATCTCTTCCTCAGACCCTTGGGAACTTTCGTCTTCCTCTTCTTATTCATGGTCACTCACATCACCTATGACCACACCTCTCTTCTAAATTTTTTTTAGGTAAACAAGCCTCTCCTTCAAATCTCTCATCTCTCTCATCTCTTTAACATGTTTTTCCTTCAACTCATTCAATTCTCTGGCAATGGCATTCCCTTTTGGAGGCATCTTTGTGATTGTTTCAACTCAACCTTTTTCTTCTTCAAATCAAACCTATGATCTAATACCAATTTGATGTAGAGTTGGGTGGAGGTTCACAACACAATCACAATCAAATAGGTTCTACAATTCAAGAGCCCTAACTTGATGGAATTTGCTCAAAACCTTCAAATTCCCTTGTAGGACAACAAAGGAGGTTTTTCCAACCTATTTTCCAAAAAAAGCCTCAAAACCAAAATATAATCACCATTTAGGATACCCTTTCAGCCATTTGAAGACATATCAAGTTTGCATATATCATTGTTTTAGAAAAAAACCCTCAAAAATTGACTGCTACGCAACCCTTTAGGCCTAATTAGGCTTATTTAAATGGCTCTCAACTAGGTTTACTCACTCTAGGATTCCAATCTTCAAAACAAGACTTAAAACATGTCAAATAAGGTCTACCCAATCATTTCAAACCCCTATAGACCAATTCCCAAAAGCTTTTCTACAAGCCCTAACCCTCATGCAACTTATTTGCCTAAAAACATGAGTTTTCAGCTTAGGGCATCAACATATTTGCTCAAATCCTCCCCCCTACTACTACAAACATATTTAACACAAAACCTAGCCTATCTACACCCATTCCACCAATTATTAGTCCTTTTCATCAGTGTAATGGGTCAAAACTCATTTTCTTTTAATCAAACCCTCACAACCAACGTTTCCAACTATTTTCAGTAAAATTGGCCTAACTCCTTTCAAACTTAATGAAAAATGATGAGATCAATTTCAAAAGATAGAGAACTCAATCCTTCATCAATTCCAACACAAATTAGAACACCTACAGGATGTACAGGTCCATATTGCTCTGCGCAGTAGCAAATTCAATGAATAAAACACAAAAAATAGAGCACTTTTGTTGGTTCAATCTTCAAATTTCCATCAACAACAACCTCAATCAACCATACATTAATTTTTAAAGAATTTTACAACCAAAACAATTGATCCTAACTAATTTTCAAACTCCCTGACCGTTCAACTTCCCCAAAATGTAAAAATGTAAAGTTGTCTTGACAACTTTTACAAATTTTTTGCAACATTTACAAATTTTACCAAATTAACTTCAAAATGACTCCAAACCATCTAATAACCTAAATTTACTCCAAAAACATAAAAAATGATCTTTAAAAGACATTATTACACCATAACAACTCAAAACTAAACAAAAACCTAACACTTGATCACTTTTTTACATTAAAACTTATGGTACCCTGCACCAGGGAAGAATGGATAGAGAATGATTTTTTATAAATGGAAGAAAAGGCCAACCACATTGCTCACCATGCGTGGTGCTAATTTCCCTATGGTAGCAGATGTGCTCAAGACTCTAGGAGGATGTAGGAGGCTGGCAACGATGGAGACTAAAATCCAGTGTAGTTTATGGAAATTTGTGTTTTGTAACAAAATATATGATGTGGTTCAAATAGTGTCTATATCTATGTACTTAGTCCATGGCCATTTTGTATGTATGGGATAGTCTGCAATAAATTTTTTTGGAGTTGCGTCTGTGGGTGGGGGTTGGAAAGATAATGTGTATTCAGGATAAGGTCTGTTCGAACCAAGGTGGTCTTGGGGTTGTTTTTTTCCCAAGATAACAAACATTGTACACACCTTTTTTGATCAATACAGGGTGCTGCCCCTTAGCAGCTATTTAACAAAAAGAAATTATAATATATATATTATTAATAATTATTTACAAATTATAATGACTATCTCTCAGAGCATACATGGTAAAGCGGTGATCATAGAGGAATAATGGCTACCTCTCAGACCGAACATGGAAAATAATGACTATTTTTTTAGAAAAAAGATAGGATTGGTGACCCTCATGTCTACAATAGGCAGATTCCTCATGCTTGTGGAGCCAAGATTCCTTCTTCTCGAGACCCACGTGACTGCAGTGGACAAATCCCTCTTGCTTGTGGACCCTTTAGCTATACAATCTGGAATTGTGCAAGGCATGGGATTGATGCGATCAGGCACAAATTTATAAAGCCAAATTGGGTCCCATTTTTCTCTCACATACGCTTGGATGGAAGCAAATAGGAAGTTCTGGATATATGTGAAGACGATAGATCTCATCATTCACAAGGGAAAATCTACAACAAAGGAAATATGAAGCTAATCAAGAGTTTCTGAATCGACTCTATAGAGAAAGTGAAGCGGATTTCAGATCAAACAAAAATTCAAAGGAGTCATTGTTTAGGGTTTCAGCAAGATCAAATGACTCTTTTTAAAGCAAATTTTTTGCCTAAGGTAAGTAGGGGGATAGCAAAATCAGAGAGATTCAAGGAAAAAATGGTGTTGAAAAGAGTAAAAATAGTCAAAAGGAGCAAGGAAAAGGTCAAAAGGGTCATGGAAAGGGCTCAACCCTTTTGTATCAATAGAGGAAGAAGGAAAATGTTGCAAAAAGAAAAGCAAAAAGGGAAAATCAACACAAGAAGAAGGAAAAATTGAAATGGAGGCGAAAGGCTGCCCCAAATGTAGACTCTGAAGCAATGGTACCAGTTCAAGAGAAGAAGCTAGGGAGTGGAAAAATGTTGCTTTCAGATCAAAAGGGCACTGTGAAGATCGCCTTGCCAAAAAAATTGTTGCAACCTCAAGTTCAAGATCTGCATAACAGAGCTTTAATTTGTAAGTTCTAAAATCTCACACTTGAACTAGATGCTTTACATGATTTTCTATTTCATGAATGGCTAGGGATTTCAAAGGTTTTCTATCTTGATAAAGAAAAGGGTGTCTTTATTGTGCTTTTTCATGAGAAATCTGATAGGGATTATATTTATAAGGTTAAGTCATGGGTATTTGAGGGTTCTGGTATTTATATGCAACCTTGGTGTCCAAAATTTAAGCTATATGATCTAGCCATTAGGTTTAGACTTGTTTGGATACAATTGCAGGATTTAGCACTAGAATATAGAGAACTGCAATTAATAGAAATAATGGAAAATCAAATAGGGATTTTTCTTAAACATCACAAGTATTTTTTTCATAATCCATCAAAGCCGGTAAGGGTCTTTATAATACTAGATGCCACAAAGCCAATGCTTGCTCAAATACAAACAATGTCAAAATATGGCTTGTGGACACAACAGATTATAGTAGAAACACTTGAAAAACACTTGCATAAAGTGTCATTCTTTGAAACAATGAAGTAGTATTGTATAAAAAGGGAGGAATGTAACATGCTAGAGAAGTAGGAAAGGGTATATTAGGAAAAGGAATCATCTGAGGCAGTCTCTTAGATAACTAAGGAGAAAAAATAAAATTTACATATTGGAGCAATGAGACAAGAACAACCAAAGGAATATACAGAAGGCAAGGTCACAAATGAACAAAAAATGATAGTTTCTGGTGTAAACAAGGATTCTTCATGCTTCCAACTTTCCCTAACACAAAAGAAATTTACTCTTTTGAAAAAGAGCATGGGACTGATTCCACATTTGTATAAAACTTCACTCATTTTTGAAAAAGGGGAAACCCAAAATGAAGTATCAAAGTGTCTGGTTCCTACAAAATTTGATCAAGAGTTGGAAACACCATCTCAAGAGCTACTTTATTCAATTGGTTCAAACCTATTTGATGAGTTAGTAGATTTAATATCAAAGGAGGATGAAGTTGTGTAGTTAAGTGTAGGGTGAGTATCAAAAGTTATTGGGTTGAACACTTTGCAAAATAGGGATAAGTGGGATGAGTTGGAGCATGAACTAGTTTTTATGTCAGGAACAGTTGATAATTATACAAACCTAGGCAGAAGAGGGAGAAAGCCCAAGGTGGTAGAATTGAATGAAGAATCATTGGTATTGGATCAAAGTCCTTTAGTTGGCACCATGGTGGCATGCGTAAATAGTGAGGATGATCAATTGGAAGAGTTTTATTATTCTCAAACCTTGTTTCTCTCACAATCTTTGACAAGCCAACAAGTGTTAAAGAAATCTCTAGGTAAGAGGGGTAGAAAGTCCAATGCAGAGAAATTGAAGGAAGAGATAGCAATAGGGGTTCAAAAAACTCTTGATGGCAATATTGTTATGTCTGTGACCAAGTGCCCGAGGAGAGCCTATTTCTCTCCTCGAGTTCAATGAAGATAATTTCATGGAATGTTAGGGGAGTTAATGCTTCTGACAAATGAGATTGAATCAAGCATCAGTTAGATGCTTGTGGAGTGGACATAATTTTTCTTCAAGACAAAAAAAATTTAGAAAATACTTATGAAGCAACAATTTAGAAATGGAAAAGTGGAATTCAACACATTCACCAACCCAAGGTGCCTTTGGGGGTTTGGTAGTTATATGGAATCCCAAGGTCATTAAGGTAATTTCAATAAAAAATAGATAACAATTGACAATTATTGGAGGTGCAAAACATTTATTTGAAGCTTTGGGTATTAAATATCTATGGCCTGACATCCACGATAGACAAGAAAAGGTTATGGGATGAGATTACACAAATATTAGTTGGAATAGGTGATGGTAAAGTTGTGTTGGTAGGTGATTTCAATGCAATAGCCTCATTGGAAGAAAATAAAGGAGGGGTCCACCCTTCGCAAAGAGTAATTGATGAATTTAATTTATTCTTTATGAGTAATGCACTAAAATATATTATACTTGCAAAAGGTTTGTATACTTGGAAAAATTGAAGGAAAAATTTCTTACAAATTGCAAAATGCTTGGATAGGTTTCTTGTTACTCCAAACTGGTTTATTGTGGATTATGTGTTATCTTCATATATTTTAACTCTTCTTGGATCTGATCATTATGCCATTTCAGTGGATATTACAAGGACTAGTTCGAGGTTTAAACGACATTCATCTTTCAAATTTGAAAATATGTGGTTGAGACAACCACATTTTTTACCATTATTGCATCAATGGTGGACAAGCGCACCTTATCAGAGGGGTACAAAAATGTATCAATTTTATAGAAAGCTACAATTTGTAAAATAACAGATTAAAGCCTAGAATATATAGGTTTTTAAAAATATTTTCTAGCAAAAGGAAGAGGTTTTTAAGGAATTATTTGAAATCCATGAGCACATCATAAAGAAGGGTTTGGATGTTTCAACTTTTGATAAGCAAAAAAATCTCCAAGCGGAATGGGAAGAGTTAAGTGCACAAGAGGAAATTTATTGGAGGCAAAATTCCAAAGAGTTATGGTTGAAGGAGGGATATTGTAATACTAAATATTTCTACTCATCCACCCAAATCAAAAAGGTTGCTAACACAATTTTTTCAATTAATAGTGTAGTGGAAGGGAGGTTGCACACAAAGAAGTCTGATATTCGGTAGGAAGGAGTGAAATTATTTTCTAGTCTGCTCTCTGCACCTCAAAGCAAGACTTCACAAAGTTTGAAGGATGGAGAGGAGCTATTAGATGCGATCCCAAAGATTATTGGTGAGGAAATTAATAAGGATTTGTTGAAGCCATTTACACTAGAATAATTAAAGAATGTAGTATTCTCCTTGCCACCGGATAAAGCACCAGGGCCAAATGGTTTCACAAATGTATTTTTTCAAAAATGATAGGAAGTAGTGGGTTTTGATCTTCTTTTGGCTGTAGAAGAGTCAAGAAGAATGGGCACAATGCTAAAATAGTTCAATGTAACAAATATTGCTATCTTTCCAAACGTTAAGGATCCCAAAATCTTTGCAAAATTTAGGAAAATCTCACTTTGCAATACAATTTATAAGATATTTACAAAAGCAATCTATTTAAGGTTGCAATCCCTCATTTTATCTATTATTTCCCAAGAGCGGGGAGGATTTGTGCCACAGAGGGAAACTATTGAAGGGGAAATTGTTGCTCACAAAGTATTGCACTCAATTAACACAAACCATTTACCTTCTTTCATTGTCAAATTGGACATGATGAAAGCATATGATAGAGTGGAATAAAATTTTTTGAGGAAATTTCTCTCAAAATTTGGATTTGACAAAAAGTGGTGTAAATGGATTCATTCTTGTTTGTCAAGGGCTAGATTTTTAGTTATCATTAATGGATCTCCTTCTAGATTCTTTAGTGCAACACAAGGGGTAATGCAAGGGGATCCATTATATCCATTCCTCTTCATTATCATGGTAAAAACATTAAGTAGAGCAATTCAACAAAGGAATTGCTAGGGATTGTTGGAAGGGGTAGAGATTCCACACACATGCTTTTTTAGTAACTCACTCCCTCTTTGTTGATGACATAATTCTATTCAAGAAATATTATATGGTAGAAGCTTCTTAAATAAAAGAGGTCTTAGAAAAGTATGCATCAACATCTAGGAAAAAAGTTCATGCAACAAAATCAAAGATTTATGTATTCAATACAAAAGCAACAATAAAGAGAAAAATTGTGAAGGCATTGGGGTTTTAGCTAGCCGAGCTTCCTTCTACATATCTTGGAATTCCTTTTTTAGGGGCTAATAAGATTTCATATTGTGGGAAAGTCATTGATACATTAAAGTCAAGGATCTTGGTGTGGAAGGATAGGTGGTTGTCATTAGAAGGATGCATTATGTTGATTAAAATAGTCTTATCAGCCATCCCAAATTACTTCTTGGTAGTTCTTAAAGCTCCAAAATTAGTTGTGCTAGAAATTGAAAAGATTATTAGAATTTTCCTTTGGAAAGGGATTATGAATGATCAAAAAAGGTACCGTTGATCTCTTTGCAAAACATGGTGGTGGACAAGATGAAAGGAGTAGGTATCCAAGATCTTTTGAGCATAAATTTAGCTTTTGATGCAAATTTGGTATGGAAAATGTACCATAAGGTAGATTCAAAATGGTGTAAGTTAATGCAAGAAAAGTATTTAGACTGTAACAATCCAACAAGAATATTTACAATCTCAAACCCACCAGAAGGGTCAGCCATGTGAAATTTTTTAATCTCTTGTAGGAAAGTCATCAATTCATACTTAGCATGGGAAGTCCATAATGAGGAAGAGGTAAAATTTTGGTCGGATTCATGGAATGGATTCCCTCCACTCTAGAATATTCAAGAACTACAAGCTGTAAGGGACATTTTAATTAGTTTATGGGGGACAAAGTTAAAAGATTATGTAGGGGAGTTAGATAGGTTAGTAGGAAAGGTATCCTAGAAATATTTGGCATGCATTGCAGTTTTGGCTGCACATTAGGTTCTCATCCAAAAATTATTAAAGGATAGAGTGGTGTTCTTTTCAACCAAGCTAGACAAGGTTATGTGGGCCCTTACAAAAAATGGAAGTTATTCGGTAAAGCAAGGGTACAAAGGTCTACTTAATAATGCCGATCATTTACTATCTCAAAGAGCATACTCATTTTGTTGGAATGATAGAGTGCTTCCCAAATCAAGAACATTCACATGGCTAGTCCTAAAAGGAAGAGTGTTGACAAGTGAGAGGCTAATAAAATTGGGAATAGTGGACCCTTTTAATTGTGTCTTATGTAATGAAGTATTAGAAGACACCGATCATTTGTTCTTAAATTTTCCATATGCAAAAATTTGTTCCATCAAACTGAAATTGAATTTGTATTTTCCACTACCACAATCTATTTGGGAATTATTCCAAAGTTGGCTAGTCTTATATAAGACATCTTTATTTTCTATATTTGGAGATTCATTCCCACAATAGTTGTTTGGTCCATTTGGTGGGAGAGGAATAAGTGCATCTTCAGGAAATAAGTTTCTTTAGTCAGTTGCACTATTTTTAAAATTGGGAAAATAGTGTCAAAATCTATCAATGTGTATGCTCAAGAATGCAAGAATGTTAATTCAATGTTCACAAATTGGGATAGCAACATTCTGTAGAATTGGGAGTATATAGTCTTTCCTTTTAAGGGTAGCCTACACAAGTTCATAAATACAAATTTAGATAGGAGCTTGATTAAATGGAAACCACCTCCTCAAGGTTTTCTTAAGTTGAATTTTGATGGGGCTTCAAGAGGGAATCCAGGAATCTTAGGGGCAAGAGTTTTCATTCGAGATTCATTTGGTACAATGGTAGTGGCTAATTCCCTTCAACTCCCTTAGGGTACACAAAATATAGGAGAAGCTTAGGAAATATTGTTGGGGCTACAACTCGCTATCAATCTTGGCTATCAAAAATTATATATAGAAGGAGATTCTCTAATTATTATAAATCCATGAAAAGAAAGGAGTTGGAGTTGAAATCTAAATTATATTCTATATAAGGTATGGATTTTGATAGATAATTTGCAATCATATCACATTACCCATACATAGGTGAGGGTAATAAGGTCGAAAATTTCCTTGCAAACATGGGGTGCGATAATCAGGTGGTCTCAATTGTAAAAAAAACTTATAGTATTGGAGCACATCCTCATTTAAATGAGCTAATTGAGCAAGGTAGAATTGCAACACATTTAAATATGGGAGCCTAATGGCTAGAAATCAAAATTATGGGAAGTAGAGCAATAAAATGGGTTCCCAACTGAATTTCTTCAAAGATAGTCACATGGGTGTAGTTATCGGGCATTGGAGATATTGCTTAATTCATACCTAAGAAATTCCTTAGAAAGTTGAACAAAGCCAAGCATTGGACTTTCGAAGATTGGAGGTCAGTTGTTTGGCTTTCACATAAGAGAAGGATGGTAGAAGGTAGAAGAGAAACTCAAACCCTAACAAGACTAAAGGTAAGTTGGGCTTTTCAATTTGGTTTTTCATCTAGCAATTTCAACATGCTTTTAGTCAAAATGTGGCAAAGATCACATGAAAAGGACGTTAGCAAGTTGATCAAAATTGGGCATCAAACTTTTAGAGATCGAAGGCTAGATTGTGGCATTCATAAAAGTGAAAGATTTATTCAAATTTCACTAAGTCTGATTGAGTTTTGGACTTCGGGCTTTGTGGATACAGGTTTCTATGTTTAAGCAGTGTAATGGGTATGAGGGATCCCCAATCCTCAACCCTCAAAAAAGGAAGTAGAAAAAGGTCTTGCACTTCACTAAGTCTGATCAAGGTTCGGTCTTCAAGATTTATGGTTGCAACTTGCAATGTTTAAGCATTGCAAAGGGTATGAGGGATCCTTGATCCCCAACCACCAAAAAAGGAAGAAAATAGAAGGTTTCACACTTCACTAAGTCTGATCGGGTTTTGAACTTTGGGATTTATGGTTGCAGCTTGCGATGTTTAAGCAATTTAAAGGGAATGAGAGATCCCTGATCCTCGACCTGGGTATGTACATGATCATCATGGAAAAAATAGGCCCTTAAGTGGCAAAAAATTTAGAAAAATCAGAGTTAGGCAACTTGACGTAAAAATTTGAATAAGTTATCTATATTATTTCAAAAATATGTAAGAATAGAATTTGTAGCAAATTGAATGTAGTTTCTAAACAACTAGGTTTATTTAAAAACAAAAATCTATTTGGTGAAAATTTGAAATTTCAATGCAAGAGTACTTAAATTTAAGGGAAAAATAAGTAGGTGTCTGTCTAATCACCCTAACCACAATAAAATGATAATATTTTTTATAAGATTTTAGATATAAGTAGAGGACTCATGTTCCATGTGATGCATATTTTTGTAATTTTTCCAAGTAAATAATTAATTATGAATTTTTATTACAACTTTTAAAAAATATAAAAACTCATGTCCCACCACCTTAACTTGGTCAAAACTTCATGAAATTCATTTTTTTAATCATATAGTATGCAAAGCATAGAATGTGACACATGTTTCAAATTCAAAAAATGTGATACCATTTGAAAGCTATAGATGTTTTTCAATTAGCCTATCAATCAAGACTTTAGTCGTAATTCAAATAGAAAAAAGAATAATAATTATTTATTAAATTCAAAGGAAAGCATAATTTATATTGGTGGAAAGATGTGAATCTCCTTTAAAAACCCTTTTCATCTCATCAATTTTGGGTAAAAAAAAGATTGTCAGCCAGATACCTTACACATACCCATCATATCGCCACTTTTTGGCCTATCATGATCCTGCACATACCCACCCCCAAAAAGGGAAGCTGAAAGATGGTTTCACATTTCACTAAGTTTGATTGGGTTTCAAGCTTTGTGATTCATGATTGCGACTCATGTTGTTTAAACGGTGTAAAGGGTATGAGGGATCCCTGATCCTCGACCCCCAAAAAAGGGAAGTAGTAAGAAGTTCGGACTTCGGGTTGTGAGGTTGTGGCTTGCGAGGAGTAAGCCATGTAAAGGGTATGAGGGATCCTTGATCCTCGACCCCTGACCACCAATAAGGAATTGAGACTTCCGACTCCTGACAAGTCTAATGGCATGACGAGCTTCTCAAATTAGACTTTCAGAGATCAAGTACTTTTGTAATCACTTAGGCCCTCTTGGGAACTTTTTTAATTAGGCTCTCTTGGGAATTTTTGTATTTAATTTTATTATTAATATAATATATAGGCTTTTTTGCTTTTCCTTAAATATTTTTTTATTATTTACAAATTATAAAATTAGGGTTATATTTATAATATTATAAAAAACTACTGTAATATATATTATATATAATTACAATTATAATATATTAAATAAAAAATAATTATTATTATTTTATATTATAATTTTATATACTGTAAGGGTATATAATATATATTTATATACTATAATGCTCTATAGTATATATGTTATAATATATAATTAAAAGAAAAATATTTTATTCAATTACTAACAACCAATTTTTCACTTAAATTATTTTAAATAATTAATAATTAAAATCATATTAATCTATTTATCTTACATGTTCCAACTCTCAATCCTACTAGCATATGTATATTTAAAAGAATCTATTTAAAATATGGTGAGAGGTATCCTTATCGAGGCATTTGTTTAATTTTATTATATATTATTTAAGTGGAATAGTGGAAAATTAAATAGCCACCTCAAGAAGCATATCTCTCTATGTATTTTATATAGATTTTTTAAATATATATGCTAGTTAATAGGAATATCTACATGAATAAATTTTAAGATGAAAAAGAATAAATGAAAAAATGTGATGCCAATGAAAGATGTCAAATTTGAACTAGTTTTTTTTAGAGGTGTGTAATAGTAATAAAAATTATATATATATATATATATATATATATATATATATATATATATATATATATATATATATATATATTAGACAAAAGTGGCAAAGCCACTAAAATATTTTTATTAATTTAAAAGAATGCTACAAAACTTGGTTCAAAAGAGCATATCAACAGGAAAGAAACGGGAAGAAAACCTCTGGTTATAGCTCAGTGCAAAAAATGATTTACAATGTAATTACATCCCCCAACCATATAGAAAGGTTGCATACAAAAGAATTTGTACCATCACCAATTACACATTACAAAAAAGGCCTGAGAAAAACCACCCGCAACCAAATTTTAATTTTTGTAGATATAAACATTTCACATATAAATGGATCCCAACCAAAATGCACATGCCCATGATATAAAAGAGAAACCACCCACCATCCCCCAGTCTAGTAGACTAGACAAGTATGCAAGAAATCTATGAAAAGTAGAGTAAGATCAAAGGCCATGGCTGGTCAAGCATCCTCCTATTGAGGACAAGAGCTAGAGCTAGCCTCATAGTGGGCGAGAGGCATCTGATGATCCAAATCAAAATAATCCTTTATCTTCAAAGACGAGGGCACTATTTGATCCCTATGAAGAGACCATGTCGCCAGATCAAAGAGAGAGTGTAAAGATCCATACGCACCACGAAACCTGCAATACTTTTGAACAAAGATCACACCACAAAACAAAGCAATTATATATATATTATACATATCAAAGCAGAAATTATTAAAGAGCCAACCGATGGTTGAAGATATGGAGTGGTATGCAACCAACTACGGATATACAAAAAAAATATTGAAAGAAATGAAAACATTGAGCAGTCGGCTGCATAACGACCTATACTCTAAACCTTTATTTTAATTATTGAAATGACAAGTTGAATTGTGTGAAATGACACATCATAGCAAAAAACACCAAATAATCGAGAACAACCAAAAATAATACCCATGGATTGCCAAAGATGGAGGAATACCATTAGCCATTTTCAGAACCCATAAACCAAGGAGCAGTTCCCGAGCGTATGTTAGAGTTACAAAATTTTGTAGTGGTGATAAGATATTATGCTATTATATTTTTGAAAGAGTTTAAAACCATATGTGAGCTTACAAATATTTTTAAGGCCACAAGATTGCTCACTAAGGCATCAAACAACTCTCTAGGATTCCTTGTTTAGAGGAGGAAGTTCCTCCCTTTTAAATTCTTTGAAAACAATTTGCTTGTTGATTGCTTTGTTTGCTAGATAAGCTGCAATATGATTGGCTTCTCTATAGCAATGCAAGATCGAGAAACTATTGAACCACTCTAATTGTAAGAGAACTTTTCCCAATAAGTATTGCAATTGCCAGACTTGATGTGAGTTCTTCTATTAGTTATTGCATGGAAAATTACCATTGAATCAACTTCAATGACTAAGTATTTAATTTTTAATGACCTTTCCAACTCCAAACTGAGATTGAGAGCCTCCAACTCTACCCTATTATTGGTTCCATCAGGAAAATTCTTGCACACAACTTTCAATATATTTGCATTAGAATCAGATATAACAATTCCAACCCCAGATTTCCTAGGATTGCCTCTCGAGGCACCATCATAGTTCAACTTATAACTATTTTCCGGGGAAGGCAACCATTTAGCTTCTTTTCATAACAAAGCTTTATCAGATTTATTTGTGATTGAACCATAAAGAGGAAGAGACTTGAGCAAAGGCCAATTCTTAATGATGAAACTATCCCAATTTGAAAATACCTTCAAATTATTAATTTGTTTAAAAATATGAGTCCTTACAACTTCAGAGATTGAAGTTTCAATAGCAACAAACACTTCTTCTAAGGATGAGAGCTTATTTCTAAAAAAATTGTTGTTTCTTTCAGTCCAAATCTTCCAAATGATTAACTAAGGAGACACAATCCAAAGACAATGAAAAAAGGAAGATCGATAAAGAAGAGGGCATGATTTAAACTGCAAAGATAAAGTAGGGAACACCATCGAAGACCAACCCAATTTATGAAACAACCAATACTAACATTACTTGGAAAATGGGAAATGGAAAAATAAATGATCCAAGGATTCAAGGAAATAACCACATAATACACATGGGAAAGCAACTACCGGTCCCAGCCTGTCAAGCCTTTCTGTAGTTAAAACTCTATAATGCACATCTACCCAAGCAAAGGCACTATCCTTTGGAAGGCAAGGCTCATTCCAGAAAAGCATAACAAGAAATTCTGATTTGCAGAAAAAAATTAGTAAAGAATTATATCCCTCTTTGACAGAATAATTACCCGATCTAGATTTGGTCCAAATTAATACATCATCCTTATTAGAAAAGACAATACACCTTTTCCCCATTTCCTCTTTATAAGCCTCCTTCAAAGCCAGAGGAAGGTTCAGAGCTTCCATAGATTTCCAGGTAATATTAGGAATAAAATCAATATATTATACAGTGAATTAATCTGCCACATGAGAACCCCAAAGGTTTTTGAGAAATTGAATCAGATTACCCCAATCCCTTGATTGGGAGAGAGCGGGATAACCATTCCAAACATCCTCCCAATTTTTTTTCTTTTTTCCCATTATGTATCAACCAGGAGAGATGAGGGAGGATGACCGATCGACAAGAAGAGATAAAATTCCATATTGTAGAACCCTTAGGCAGAGAAGAAGCTATAAAAAGACTCTCCCTTGAGAGAGAATTCAGATACTTAGAAAACATTAATCTGCCCCATCTAGAGTTTGGGGATTGATATAACCTCCATGTTAGTTTAGCCCCTAAAGCTACATTCTGGAAATTAAGATTTCTAACACCAGTCCCCCCTAATTCCATGGGAAGAAAAAAATTATTCTAGGCACTGAGGGAAATTTTCTTCTTGCCCCCCACATTATCATTCCATAAAAAGGAATGAAAAATAAATTTTAATTGGTTTAATGTGTAGCTAGGTTCCTTGAGAACAAACATTAAATAAATAGGAACAACACTGAGCACTGATTTAATCATTTGGATCTTGCCTACAAAGGAAAGCCATTTGTGTTTCCAAGAAAGGATTCTATCCGAGACTGAGGTATGACCATTTACCCAAAAAGTGGACAAATTATTGCCAATGAAGAGAGGAATTCCCAAATAGGAGCAAGGTAATGTGACAATAGGGAAACCCCATAAATTTATTAATTTGCATTCAATGAATTCACGAACATTGAACAAAAACAATTTAGATTTTGCTGAATTAATTAGTTGTCTTGATGCCTCAGAATAATGCATGATAACCTTCTTCATGGCATTGGCTTATGGTATTGAGGCATAGCTAAGGAGCAAAGTGTCATCCACAAAAAAACCATGTGTGAGATTCCTGCATATTTGGAAAATGAATACCTTTCCAAAGATTCATCCAATTAGCCATTTTGATCGCCCAACTAAAACCTTCAGATATGAGAATAAACAAGAAAGGGGATAGGGGATCCCCTTGTCTAACTTCCCTAGAGGAAGTAAAAAAACCACATGGGGAACCATTTAGCAATACTAAAAATCTGACGGATGATATGTAGGAATAAATCCATTTCACCCACCTTTCACAAAAGCCTAATTTGCTCAACACTATGAGAAGAAAATTCTAATTGAACCTGTCATATGCTTTCATCATATCCAGTTTGAGAATCATAGTAGGAATTTTATGAAGCTTAATGCAATGTAAGATTTCATGAGCCACAATTGCACCTTCAGTAGTTTCCCTCCCAGGAACAAAACCACCTTGTTCATTTGAGACAATATGCTGAATAATCTTGGCAAGTTGAATAGAAATAGCCTTAGTGAAAATATTATAAAGAGTGTTACATAGGGCAGTAGGTCTAAAATAAATAAAAAAGTGGAGGGAGACTCCACCTTTGGGATGATGGCGATAAAAGTGCTATTGAGTTATTTCAAAAAAAATTATTACACCTTGCCTCTTCCAAAGCTTTCCATACATCTTGACCAATTATGTCCCAATTTTTTTTGAAAGAATAGAGTAGTAAAACCATTAGGGCCTGGGGCCTTCTTAGGGGACATGGCAAAGACTGCAAATTTCACTTCATCAAGAGAAAAGGGAGCCATTAGCATGTCATTATCTTCTTGAGAGACTACAAAAGGAATGGATCCCAAGAAATAATCCTTCATTGTAATCGGCTCAGTTGTAAGAAAATTCTTGAAAAAAGAGGTAGCTTCCTTAGCAATTTCCTTATCATCCACTAAAAACAAACCAAATTTATTTTTAATTGAAATAATCCTATTCCTGTCTCTTGACCTTGGTAGAAGCATGAAAAAATTTGGTGTTCCTATCCCCTTTCGGAAGCCAAGTATCTCTAGACTTTTGTCTCCAATAACATTCTTCCTGGAGGAGAACTTCATCAAGCTCAAAAATCAGAGACTTCTCTAGTTCATATGAATCAGAATTCATGCCATTACTGATAACAAATTCATTTAGATCTTCAATTATTTTTTGGATCCTAGATTTTTCTGAAAACTATTCTTAAAGTGAGTAAGGTTCCAATATTTAATCTTCCCCTTTAGAAAATTTAGTTTCTTAACCATTTGGAACATACGAGAACCAGGGAAAAAGGGGGCATTTTTCCACCAGCATTGAATTAAGGGAATAAAAGACTTATCCCTAAACCACATGGGTTCAAATTTAAAAGGAATCTTATTTGGAGCCCTATCTTCAATGATATTAAATAACAATGGAAAATGATCAGATCTGGGAAAACCAAGAACTGAAGAATAGGTATCAAGATCTGATTCCAACCACCTTGAGGATAGAAGGGAATGGTCTAACCTTTCAGAAATTTGACAAAAGTCCTTCCTTTTGTTAGTCCAGGTAAAGAGACCATTTTGAGGTTTACAATCAAAAAGTCTGTTATTAACCACAAAGCCCTTGAAATATTCCATGACCCTTTTATTTGGGATTATTCCACTAGACTTTTCTAAAATGTCAATTATAGCATTAAAATCCCCACCTAGAACTACCAAAGAATCATACATCACTTGAAGAACTAATGGGATAAGGTTCCAAAACCGGTATTTATCAATTGTGCTAGAAGGGCCATACACATTAACGAGCCAAAATTTAAGATAAGATGTTTTACTCTTAACTAGGGCTAGACCCTAGTAAAGAAAGGAACATACTACCCTAGGATCAACTGAGCTATCCTTCCAAAGAAAATATAAACCCCTAGAAGCACCAAAAGATGAATGATAAGAGATTTTCCAAGGATACCATTTAGAAAAAAGTGAATCTGTTGAATTTGAATTCAACTTAGTTTCTTGCAAAAGAGCAATATCAAAATTTTCTAGATCTAAATGACGCCTAATTAAACGTCTCTTGTTAGGGGCGTTTAAGCCCCTAACATTCCATGATAAGACTCTCATTGTTCTTGAGGGGAGGACACCTCTCCCCTCTTCCTCTGATATTTTTTTTGAGAAGGAATCCCAATAGTAAACTCCAACTGCAAATTCCACTTTGTTGCACCCGATCTTGTCATTGGTGGACTAAAAGTTCTTTTCTTTTTAGTAGGTGGAAAAAAAGTAGTTTGTATGCTTGCATCAACCTCTTGTTGAGTTTTCAAATGCTTGGGTTTACACCCTCTCTTCGAAGGAGAAGAGAGAGACAACATAGGTGATAATGGAGATTGAGAGATAGGGAAATTCCCCTTAGTTAGAGGACTTGGTTGATTGTTCTCCTAATTTTCTATATCCATAAACTTATCTAGAGAACTAATTTCAAAGGGGTTCTAAGATAATGGGATGGAAAAATCCTTCTCAATTTGCACCAAATCATTATCAATAGAAGTCAATACTTTTTCTTGTATATCCTCATTGAAATTAGTGTTAGGTGCATTAATTATTCTCTGGACTTTGTCAATTAAAAGTTTATCAATAGAAACCTGTTCTGTACTTTTATGTTTTGATCTCGGGGGAGCATCATGGTTTGGATTCTCCAAGCTCACAATATTTATCTTTTCCACAACAACATACTTAGGATCAAGTTTCATTTGCTCAGAGTGACCTGAGTCTTTCAAGGGAGAAGAGATTACCCCCTTCAACATGAAATCCCTATTGAGACTTTAACCACCCAAGTTATTGACCATTCCTTGAATTTTGTCTAAGAACTGTTGGCCAATAGAAGTTTGGTCTGTATTTTCCTTATTTATTTTGGAGGAATCCCCTGAGCTTAATTTAGTGACCATTTCACCAAAATTAGCCTTAAAATTAGGAATTTGTGACTTCGAAGGAGAAGAAATTTGATCTTTCAGCAAAAGCTCCCTATTACAATTTGTCTCTGAATTACACAGATCCATGTTTGGAGAACTAGCCCTAACATCGGCCCCCGTATGGTTTTTCAAGGCTCTGGGTTTTTGGCCTCTTTTCAAAGGAGAAGTGGGGGAAAGGTTCTGCTGCACAGGCACCTGAGATGATTGTAGCTTCCCTTCAGACAAAGATCTAATGCTACCCAAGTTGTCCAGAGAAATAAATTCAAAAGGATTTTGAACAATAATCACGTTGCCATACTGAATCCTATTTTTATTGACATTAGGGGATTTAGAAGACTAAAGCATATCTTCAGTCAAACCCTGACTTGGGGAGAAATTTTTTTTCAAAGACTAGACATGCACATCAACTATTGTCATTAATTTTTGTGCAGAAATAATTGGCATTGCTACTATGGAGGAAGCTGCTAACCTAGGAGGATTCATACCATTTTCTATAACTATTGTCAGACTAGGCACACACATTTGAAGCAAAGAACTTTTCAAATTAAGATTATTATTAACATCAACATCCTTAATAGGAGGGACCAAATATTTAAAATTATGGTCACTATTAACATCAACATCCTTAATAGGAGGATCATTATTAACAACAACAACCTTAACATGAGGGTCCAAATTTGGAGTTTGAATATCAATATGTGAATTTAAATTCTCCTTTGTTGAGGATTTAATATTTTTCCCTTCCTGTGGAGGAAGCTCCTTGGAGGAGGACAGTTTAATCTTCTTGAAGAGAGGAGCATCCAATTCAACCAAATTTTTTTGGAACCAATCAGAATCTCGAACAATAGGTTGTCTCCAATTACCATCCATTGATTTTAAGTTGCAAAATCTTGGCACGGTCTGTCTAGGGTTTATTAAAACACATATTTTGACATTAAGAAAACCCTCAACAATTAGTGAGTTTGACAATAAAATTTTTCCAAATGAATTCCCTATCTTTTCAAGGACTTCAAAATTCGTAAATTGTAGGGGAATGCCAGACAGGGTAAACCAAATTGGGATTTATGGACCTAAGGTAGAATTAGGTTGAAAAAGTAGACGCCAAGGAAAAATGAAAACTAAATTTTTTACCAAACCAAACAAATTTATTTTCAAGCACTTTGTTCTTAGCCTCCAAATAATCCAAAACCAAGACAAACGTATTTAGGGAAAGTACTTGAAAATATAAAGTGCCAAACCAGTGTGCATGGACAGGTTTGTGCAATTTGGAAAGAGAAATACCTTCACCCCATACCTGAAGGAACATGACATATTTCTGAAGATCTTGCCATTTTTGGTTAAGAGGTTGATTTTCCGTATTCACGAAAGGAACTGGAAGCCAAATTCTGTGTGTAGGGTAAGATACATTATTCCCAATGGGCTCTTTGTTTCCACTAGAAGAATCAATAGAAGAGCCTTTATGAGTCCTGCAGACGAAATGCTCATTAGGGTTTTCCTCCCCACTTCCCACGCACCCTTCATTTCCCTTTGGAATAGTCACAGAAATGTCCTCCTTGTCACCGCTAGTCGTTTGATGGCTAGGGTTTTCTACGCAAATGTTCAACCTAGGGCATAAAATTTTCCTCGAATCCGCCAGTTCGACAAATGAAACATTCTTGGGAAACTGACCATTACTTTCCTTTCCATTTGTCTGCTCTTTCCAGACCCCCACATGCCCATTTATCGAAACGTTACTGGAGGCAGAATCATTCCGCCTTGAAGTCTTCAGCGACATTTTTCTTGGAAAAGCATCGAATCCAGTTCCCCTTATAGGAAACCTAACTCTTTCTTTCACTGAATCCAACTTCACAAAGTTTCTGAACTAGGCTGAACGAGGATAGTCCCTTTCCTCACTTTCATTCCAGCCATTTCCATCCTCCAAGGGAGCCCTATCTGAGGGATGTGTTTTAAGGAACCCTAAGAAGCCGGTGATAGGGAAAAGCCCTCATTACAATTCCATAAGGCCATATCCACCCAACATCCATTGTGGAATTGCAACTGTGGCATATGAGACATAGGGCCATTCTCCATAGGCGGCGGCAGATCCCAAACAACCTCATTGCCCCATGAAATTTTCTCCTCGCTGTGAAACTCTCGCTCCTTGCGAGCTATTTTTTGCTGCGGAGCCATCTCTCATCATTCACCTCTATTTTCCCAACGCAACAACGAATAGAAATAAAATAATTGATATAATATAAAATAACTTTTAATAAATAGAAAAAATATCTAGTTGATGTAATTTAAAAAAATTATTAATAAATAGAAAAATAAATATTTTGAAGAACAAAATCACTATGCTTTACATATTATTTTATGAGCTAGTCCTCTTCATTTTGATGCAGCTTCTATTCATAGACATATACCATCACCATATGGTATCAAATTACTTGTGATAACATATTCATTTTAAAAAATCTTGAGTCCTATTGCCTATGAATTTTATGGTGAATTGAAACTAAATTTTTTAGAATTTTTTGGAGTTTTCTGCATTTCAAATTCCATATAGAAAGTCATGTGACATAGATCACAACTAATTAAAGTTCAAGTTAGACACCTATGTTTCAAAAAATCCTTGTTGCAACAAGCTCATTATGAAGGATAGAAAATCTTAGAGAATAACTTTTTTACTAAGATAGAAAACTACAAAGATAATTTTTTATGAACCAAAAAAAATTACAATAGCCATGATAACACATATAAACTCATATATTATTTAAAAAATTTAGAATGACCAAAAATATCTATGGCATTTTAGAGTTACTAAGCCACAAATATAAATAAATAATTATAGTATTTATAGTAGTAAACAAATAAGTTTTTTGAATTTCTCATTATTTTTACAAATCAATTGTGTAACCCTACAATTATTGAGATAGACATCTGCAACAAGAAAGAAAGAAAAAACACATGAACATAAACTATAATAGAAACCTTAAACACAAAATGTTTTAAAAAATCAATTTAAAAATAAATTAATAGTTGTTAATCCTTTAGTCATTGAGGTAGCTAGTTGGAAAAATAAATTTAGCACCCAAAAAGAGTAGAGGATTAAAAAACCTGTAGAGGAGGAAATTTGACACCCTTAAATGACATAGTCTCAAAGGGTGAATGTTCCTTGGCTACCTCAGGGATCAAATCTTAGGTGACAAGATGAGAAGACAAGGGAGTTTTTTTATATTTTATGTTTTATATAGAATTAGAGGATGAGAGTTTCAGGGACCAAAATATTAGGTTACAAAGGTCTACTGAGAAAACTTCCAAGCTCTTGGGCAAGAACAATAACGTGGCATGCAAATGTTCTCATGATGTGTTATAGTCTTGTATGGACAAAAATTAAGGTTACTATAGAAATAGCTAAGAACCCACTAACTATTTGGAAACTAAAAAATCAAGAATGCACTTAAAATAACATAAATGAACATAACCTAAATGTAATAGAAATGAAATGGAGAAATAAAAAAGAAGAAAGGAGACACTCACAAAAGAACCATGAGTGAAGCCTCTTGCAAAGCTATAAATTCAACACCTACACACACAAAAATGAGAAAATGGTTGGGGCTATTTTAGGGACTTTCCTCAGTCAAATACTTGTTTGGGTGTTCCCACCTCCATGCACAACTAGATAGACAGAGATAAAAGAAAATAGATGTGATAAAGAGAATAGATGTGTTGTAACAACAATATGCTATCAAATTAAAATGATAATGCAAAAAAGAGACTATGATTAGACTCCTTTAGAGAATGAGAATATCAAAAGGAAGAGCGTGCAACCTCTGAGACATTCCAAGAGTGCCAAAGTGTCAAATTAGAGAGCCAAAGTTCAAGATCTTGAGATATTAAGAGAATGAGAGTGAAAGAATTATTGAGAATGAAGAAGAATGTGAGAATGAGCAAGACAGGTTGAGATAAATTGAATGAATGATAAAATGAGAGGTTTAAAAGAGGTATAGACATGTAAAGGGATGTTCTTGACATGCCTACAAGTTGTAGAGGTGTCACACTTCCTGAGTAGTCAAGAAGTGTAATGTATAAACATCTATGTAGTTAGGAATATTTTTGGGACGTACATGTGACATACAGATGTCTATGTGATGTGAAATTGTCCACAAAAAAGGTTCACTTCAAGGACTAAGAATGAAAGGGTTAAGGACAATATTAAGGTTGGAAAAAAGGGGTATTGTATTATTGAAATTAGTTAATCTAAAGGGGAAATTTATGGAATGCGAAATTGCATAGGATGTAATTTTTGGCATTACATATTCCCCCCATTTTAGTGAGCATATGTATTATAATAGATGTGAGGTAAATTAAAGAGAAAGAGGTTGAAGAGAATATAATTAAGATGAATAGGAAATAGGTCTTCGATCTAGTATATGTGATTAGAAAGTTGAGCTAGGGCATGAAGAGGACATGGGTCTTCCATCCTGTAAAGTTGTTTACAATCTCACCACAAACATGTTAGCTACAAAAAAACATGTTAGGTGAAAAAGTGAATAATAGACATGATAAAATCTAATCGGATAAAAAATAGTGTTGATAGGTATGGCCAACAAGTTGTGTTATGCTAGAGACTATACAACAAGTAGATAAAGACATCACTGATAAGCATGGCTACCAAGTTGTGTTACGCTAGAGACCATACGACAAGTGAATAGACTTGTGGCTGCAACAAAATGTGTTGCATGATAGTCACAAAAAAGATAAGTCTAGTCAGGTTACCCCCAAGATAGATGAAAAGATCATAAGACATCAATATTTTAAGACATATTTTTGAAAAATCCAAAGAAGAAAATAATCAAACATGATTTCCCCCCCTTATAATGATGTGTTCTACGTAGAGGAGTATAGGTCATTCTAATGATAAGAAAGATAAAGAGATGTTGTTTCATGGGATACATAGTGAGATGTATCTATGGAATATTATTGTGTGAGGGATAACACATAGATTCCACAACATCAAGAAAAAACAAAGATTGAAAGCATAGGTGGATCCAACTATTCATGGTCAAAACTTATCACAAATGTATATATATAGAGTAAAGTATATGAATTTTCATCAACCCACCAATAGATTGGAATGCGATGAAGAGCACATGAAGATAAATAAAAGGGTCAAGTCAACATGGAAGAGGCCTAAATTCCCCAACGCTTTGCATCTTTCCTGTGACCAATGAGTTATTATAGGTTAACTGCACTTGATCCATATAGATTTGAGGCATATTTAATCCACTAAACATTAGTCCTAATAAGATATTCAATATAAAAAAAGATGAAGTAGCCATTAAAACTAACATGCTAAAACACAAAATCTTGACAAACATCTAGATTCTAAGACATTAAAATTTATCCTATTGGGGGAGTGGTGTCACATTGATGTGGAATGGTGACACTTTCCCAATCCCTTGGATAATGAGCTTGTCTCAATCAGTTTTATTGAAGAAAACTGATGAAACCAATGAGAGATGTATGTGAAACATGATGAAAAGTTGTTTTAACATGATAAATGCTACAATTTTTGATGTAAATGTATGCAAATATATGCTAAATGTGTATAAGATTCTAAGATGCAAGCCCTAGATTTAATATATGTTAAATGGATGCAAACTAAGTTACCATGGAAGCCATTGATGGAAGCTAAATTAATAATGCATGAAAATTAACCTAAAATGCTTTCAAACATAAAACATGGATGCAAATGAGAGTGATTTTCAATAGCATAAGTTTTCTATTAAAAAGGTGGATCCCTATTCAATAGATACAAGGTCTATTTATAGAATAGGAAAAAGAAACTGATGGTCAAGATTGAAAGAATCAATCAATGGTCAAAATGGAAGGAAGATGGAGGCATGGATCTTGGATTACCATCAAGTGTTGAAAATGCAAGTTGAAATTTAATCAAGGGCTCACAATCATGCAAAGAAACACACTTTCAAAACTTGTTCAAGAAGTTTTTTGAAAGTTTGTTACAAGGAAGAATATTCTCTTTTTTTGAATGAGTGAAGAGGGAAGGAATATTCCCTTTTGGAGGAATGAGCAAAGGAGGAATATTCCATCACAAGTGGGAGAGTTACAATTAATTAGTAATTTGATAATTAAAACAAAGTTTCAATTATGCAATTTAGAGGAATTTAGGATATCCATTAAATAATTAATTTATTTAATGAAAGGGGGGAAAATGACATTAAATTATGTAACGCCCCACCAAAGAACCCCAGAGGACAACACTAATTATGCTACATTAATGGATTTTTTTTTTTTTTAAATATGAAATAACAATAGTTTGCATGATATAATAATCTAAACCAAGTCCTCTAAGGTTCCTCAGCTGCACTACTCACAAACTAAATAATTAAGATAGCTAAAATAATTTCATTAACTTATTAGATGACATGGGTTATCTAACATGCAAGGTTCATTAAAGAAACATCACATTAAATGCTTCTACATTAATTACTTTCATAACATGTCACATGATAATCAACATTGCATAAAAACATTTATAACCAACTAACATATACAAGATACATCACTTAACTATATTCATTACAAGAGATTAAATCAATATCTATTACATTGTTACAAATGTTACATCAATGCTTCTCGAATACATGTGGGAAGAATACATCAATTACACCAAGATGTACAACTGATATACGATCCAAGGCATATACATAGAAAGGTTG
Organism: Sequoia sempervirens; assembly: GCA_007258455.2. Classification (NCBI taxonomy): domain Eukaryota; kingdom Viridiplantae; phylum Streptophyta; class Pinopsida; order Cupressales; family Cupressaceae; genus Sequoia; species Sequoia sempervirens. The sequence continues at coordinate 19,211,235 of VDFB02000363.1, forward strand.
TCTCCTCGAATTGGAACTGGTGTCCACAACATCAAGAACAAATCTCCACGCACACAAACATGCAACAAGAATACCCAATGGAGGAAAAAGAACCAACCTCCCGACCATGTGGAACCCTGAGGTCCACCCCCCATGCTAGGAGATAACACAAGGACCCACATAATATAGATAGTCAAGAAGACAATAGGCTAACATAAAAAAGGGCTACACATGACTCCAATACAACACTACTAACTAAACCAACAACACATACAACACTTGCTTCACTTCCAGAGGCACAAACACAATAGAATGAGAACAATAACTAGGGAATGCTAGACTACAATAGGGAGGAGTTTCATCACATACCTTGATATGGGTTATCCTAGTAGATATTCCTATGCCCCAGCCCCCATCCTGGGTTGTCCTAGTAGCCTCTCCTGATCCCTAGCCCCCATACAAACTCATGTGGAACCAACATACCTTTCGTGAGGATAAGACACTTGGTCTTGCCATTCCAGGCCTTCCCATCTCATCTCAAGCCTAAAGGAACACTTGAGCCATGAGTGAGGCATATCATTATCTTGATTAATGTGAAATCTACCCATCCCTCTAATTCATTATTAAGGTTATCACTGGATTAAGAAACTCTCCAATGGGTTGTCCTGGACACCACTTTGGGTTCCACCCCCCATTGAGAGACACTTCCCATACTTGCAACTAGTAAACCCTACACATCAAGCAAGGCATTTACCATCTTGCATACATAACATAATCCACATGAATCCATACATAATGCAAGGCATTTCTCATTTTGCACTCTTAACATAATCATAAGAATCCATATACATCCAAGGCATTGACCTTCTTTCACACTTAACATAATCACAAGAATCAATACATAGTGCAAGGCATTGACCATATTGCACACAACACAAAACATTGCCAAACCATTTCCAATGTGAAACAAACATAAAACCATATATACAAAAACACTCCCTCCTAAGCCTCTAGAAGCTAACCTTAACAATTTCAATAAATGCCTCCCACTTTTAAATAATTACCAACCCCAATACCAAATATCAAACACGATATTCAATACAAATAATCAAACAACAATACATCCATGAAATACATTATTTCCACATTAAATATTACTCATTACTTAACCACTTATCTAACAATTATGCTAAATAACTAATTACAAAGTGAATTTACAACTCAACTATTAAATAATTATGGCAAAAATCAGCATTCATTACTTGACAAAAGGATAATGTAATTCATTTGTTTAAATAAATCCTTCAACTATCTATATATAAGAAAATAAATTTTCCCTATTTACTTCCCCAATTTATTTATCTGACATAATCAATTAATTATAAAGGCAAAAATATTATTTTACTAAAACCATAATATTTATACATGTGTGTATATATATATAAATATATACATATTTCTGTGTAAATATATATATACACATATATGTTTATAATATTGACAAAATGTTTTTTTACATTGTAATGCAATATATCAAATTAAAGTGTGGCAACAGATATATATATATATATATATGCATATATATATATATATATATATATATATATAAATCAAATGCCAAACAAAAGAAATAACCATTGAATACTGAATACAAAGAATATACAATGAATGCCAAACATAAAAGAGTATTCATTGAATACCAAACACAATGAATTGAATAACATATTTTCATTGAAATGAAGGGCAATACAAGCAATGATTGCCAAACTTATAATGTATGCAACTCAAAGTATCAGATGCCAATCATAAATATAAAAATTGAATATAATTACAATACAAAGCATCAACTATCAAAAGATAGAACCATTGATATGAGTAATATATTCATCATTGAATATAAACACATAAATTAAAATTGCAATGTACAAAGTTAGAAAAAATGCCAGCCCAAAGCCTAATGCATTACCATCAACAAGAACGCAAGGGAAAGGAGGAGGTGTGTAACGCCCCACCAAGGAACCCCAAAAGACAACACTAACTATGCCACATTAATGGGACATTTTTTTTTTAATGAAATAACAATAGATTGCATGGCAATAATAATATAAACCTAAGTCCTCTAAGGTTTCTCAACTGCGCTACTCACAAAACTAATAATCAAGAGAGCTAGAATCACTTCACTAACTTTTCAAATGACATGTATTATCTAACATGCAAGTTCATTTAAAAACTCCACATTAAATGCTTTTGCTTTATTTAATACCATAACATGTCAATTGATAATCAATTTTAAATAAAACGTTTCTAGCCAGCTCAGATATACAAGATACATCACTTTACAATATACATTACAAGAAGAGTAAATCAATATATGTTACATCAATGCTTCCCTAAGTACATGTGGGAAGAACACATCAAATTACAACATGAGGTACAACTGATATACAATCCAATACATATACATAGAAAGGTTGTCTTCTCCAACTGGAACTCGAGTCCACAACATCAAGAACAATTTACACACACTCGAACATGCAGCAATAATACCCAATGGAGGAAAAAAAACCAACCTCCTGACCATGTGTAACCCTAAGGTCCAACCCCCGTGCTAGGAGATAACACAAGGACCCAAATCATACAGACAACCATGAAGACAATAGGCCAACATAAACAAGGGCTATACATGATTCCAACACAACATTGCTAACAACACCAACATCACATACAACACTTATGCCTCTTCCAGAGGAACTCACACAATAGGAGAAGAAAACACAACTAGGGAATGTTAGACTACAATAGGGAGGAGTGTCATCACATAGCTTGCTATGGGTTATCCTTGCAGATCTTCGTAGGCCCCGACCCCCATCTTGGGTTATCCTGTCAGCCTCTATCGATCCCCGACCCCCATACAAACTCATGCAGAATCAACATACCTTTCATGAGGACAAGGTAGTTGATCTTGCCATTTCAGGCCTTCCCATCTCATCTCAAGCCTAATTGAGCACTTGAGCCATGAGTGAGGCATATCCTTATCTTGAGTAATGTGAAATCTACCCATCCTCCCTAATTCATTATTTAGTTTATCACTGGATTAAGAAACTCTTCAATGGGTTATCCTGGACACCACTTTGGGTTCTAGTCCTCATTGAGATCCACTCCCCCTACTTGCAACTAGTAGACCCTACACATCAAGCAAGGAATTTACCATCTTGCATACTTAACATAATTCACATGATTCCATACATAGTGCAAGGCATTGCTCATCTTGCACACTCAACATAATCATAAGAATCCATATATAGTGCAAGGCATTGACCTTCTTGCACAGTAACATAATTACAAGAATCAATACATAGTGCAAGGCATTGACCATCTTGCACACAACACAAAATATTTTCAAACTACATCCAAAGTGAAGCCATCAAAAGACCCATACATACAAAAATCCTCCCTCCCAAGCCTCTGGAAGCCAACTTAACAACTTTGCACAAATGACTCCCACTTCTAAACAATTACTAAAATTCCACAAACTCCAAAAATCAACAAAAGATTTGAATAATCAAACATCCATTACATCCATGAAAGGCATTATTTTCACATTACATATTACCCATTACTTAGCCACTTATTTCATCTAACAATTATGCTAAATAACTAATTACAAGTGAATTTACAACTCAACTATTAAATAATTGTGAAAGTAATCATCATTCATTATTTAACAAAAGACAATATAATTTTCTTATTTAACAAAAACTAATCACAAATCCTTCAATTCAATTGATTATAAGTAAATCAAATTTTCCCTATTTAATTTCTCAATTTATTTAACATAATCAATTAATTATAAAAGCAAAAGTATTCTTTTACTTTGATCATGATATAAATACATGTATACATATACATATATAAATATATATATATATATATATATATATAAATATAAATATATATATATATGTACATATACATATATATCAATATATATATGCATATATATTATAAAAATAATTATGTTTCCAAAGTAACAGATCATAATATGGCAACATATACCCACATATATAAACATACACATATAAATATATATATATATATACATATATAGATATATATACATATATGTATATATATATGTATATATATACATATATGTATATATATATACATATATATACATATATATATATATATACATATATATATATATATATATATACATATATGTATATATATACATATATACATATATGTATATATATATATATATAATCGAATTCATATTCATTGAATAATCAAATGTTAAGAATTGAATATGTTCATCGAATACCAAATATGGTATATCGGATGCAATATCAAACATACCGAATATCCAAATCCATACGCAAGGAAGATTCACATTCCACAACATTCAATATATACAATGCATGAAAAGAAATCACCACTTATAGCAAATACGTAGGGGATTGCAGGGTAACCAGCCACTGGCCAAGGATGGCTGGGTGCACCTGGTAAACATGTATGCAATAGTTGAAGCATATCCAATGAATACCAACACATGGTGTATTCATTGATTACCATACCTAAAGTGCATCAAATGCGATACGTAGGGGAAAATAAATGCAATCTAATACCCTAGTACACATGCAAGGCGGCTAGGCTACAAAGAGGAAAAGCGAGGGTCCAGTCACCGACCATAGCTAGGTTGGTGCCATGCCACAATCGACCCCAAGCAATAAGGAAGATGGAAAAATAAATTATGCCTCAAGAGGGAGGATACCTGGTGTAAAGTGTAACGCCCTGCCAAGGAACCCCAAAATCATCTTATCTCACTAATCAAACACATTATTTAAAAACAACACACTAATAACCTATGTAACCATGAAATTAACATATATTAACAAATCATCCATTAAATGATTATAAAAGAAATTAACATTTAAATAAATCGTTCAATCTCCCAAATATAATTAAATCTATTTCTTTTTTTTTCCATTTAATTTTTCTAAAGCAGAAACATTCTTGTACTAACACCATTTCATACTTGTATACATATACATATATAAATACATATATATATATACACAGTCTTCTGTATATATATATATATATATATATATATATATATATATATATATATATATATATATATATATATACATATATACATATATATGCATATATTATACACTAGATGTTGTTTGCAATACATTATTGCAGCCTATGTATATATATATATATAGATTTATAAAATCGAATATCATGGATTATGTCTAATTGAATACCATTCATAAGAAATAGCCATCAATTAAAATTGAATGAACAACATAGAATCTAAAATGCAGCCTACATTATACATCACCATATACAATACTCAAAGAAAGGGAAAGCTAAATCCTAGAGGCTGCTAAGGCAGTGATTAACAATCAACATATGTGAATTGAACCTCAACTTTATATATATGCAAAAAAGCATCAAATAGAATATGAGCATCGAACTCTATTATGGGGTAAAACCAACGATATCTAGATAAGTCGTTACAAAATATTAAACACATATCCAACAATTATATGAAAATCGAGTTTCAACTTAAATAAATCCATTTGACAATGAAATCAAACTATGCTTGGTATCAAATGCAACATATTATATGAAATAAAAAACAAATATTAAAGCATGAGCAGACAAAAGGCTACAAGCAGCGACCAAGGAGAAGAGAGGTGCGTGGCTGTGAGGGAAAAAAGTTGAGCAAAGTAACCTCAAATTGGATAAAGAACCTTCGAAGCAAATGCAACATAAAAGCCAAATCCATCGATAGAAAAAGAAATTGAATCCTTCAGTATTGATATAAATATGCAGAGGATCCTCCAGTGTCGACTTAAATAAAATTGAATTCCCAAACCAGTTTCATTGATATTATATATACTCACATGTTAGGCACAAAATGATTCGATTGATAGCTACAAAGCTTAACCAAAGGATGAAAATTTGAAATTTTCTACATTGATGTTATATGTAGGAACAAATGCTCATGGGTTTCGCTTGAGAGAGAGCTAGGCTAGCGCAACCTTTAAATGTTGTAGAAACTTTCAAGCAAATGTTGTTGGAAACATAAGGAAAGTGCACTTAATGGATTTATTGGATAGGCTTCAGAAAAATATCAAACAAATGAAAATGGCTGAGAGACATATATCAACGCCAAAAAATAGACTGCAGAATATGAATAAGATCAAATTTTGCAAGGAAGAGCTTAAAATCATTAAATATAGGATGCATTCAGAAACACATTCATACAATCCAACAATCATTTCCAACAAGTAGAGAGAGAAAGAATTTGAATTGCATTAATCAGAGAAATGAAACAAGGAAAAAAAAATGCCAACCTAGATCCAACATAGGTTGGGATGAAAATCTGATGCCGACTCTGAATCCTTCAACTTGCAACCAGAACTCTCCAATTCCCCAATCCAAGTTTTCTAGAATCAACAACGAAATGCCAATGTTTTCCATAAATTTTCTTGTAGACAAATATTTCTTTTTCCTTCCCGGAAACAAAAATCCATAATCATGAAAATCTCTTGAAAGGATAATTATTTACAAAAGGAAGTTCAATTTTCGAAAACAAAAAATCTAATAAAAATCTCTAAAATCTCCAATAAACATCAAGTTTCCTTTTCAACCATTTGTTCGAAACTGTGCATATGCTCCACAAAAATCCTTTCTATCTTTTAAATTATTTTGACTATTTATCCATTATCATATTCCATTTTAATATTTCATTATACTCTTAAATTTATTATAAACCATAATTATTAATAAATATATTTATATTTAATTATCGAAATACTTTTTACTTAATAATTTAATTTAATGAATCAATTAACCAAGAACAACATTTATTGAACAAATTTAAATTAAAAAAAAATATATCAACAACAATTACCTAACCATAATCAAGGTCAAAAAATAAGACCAACTGACCACAAGCATCAGCCAATGTTGATGAGGTAGCAGACTGGATACTCATCCTCTTCGAGGATGATGGCCAGGGTAGGGGACCGTATGTTATCTCCGAACAACTGTTCCATTGGATTTAAGGCATGCTCAGACCTACCAATTTAGGTGGAGTCGGTGCCTACTACTTGTAGCCTGCAACACACAAAACGGTCGAGCATATACATAGTCATACAATCAGGCACACCATGAAAGGAAATACGTAGCAGGGTACTCACAAGTGAGTAATGCGACATTGTCCCTTTCACCCAAACACATCAAACAAGTAACCACATCAACTCATAACAATCAGTTACATAACAAACAAGATAGAACAATCACCAGATAATCACATAATAACCATGATAAGATAATCACATAATGCTCATAATAAGATTAATCCACATAATCAAATAAGTCCATGTAATAGTCATAACATGTGCATAAAATAAAGTAATAGAAGTATCACCAAAGTATCATCAAAATATCATCGTAGCAGTGAGTCCAACATCAAACAAAGTGTCATAATGTCTGATCCTAACTAGATCAACTACCAGTCTAATAGAGAATAGTATGAGGGGAACTACATCCTCCCCCTAGAATTAGGCTTACTCTTGGAAGCTTGCAAACAAGTAAGGGTATAACTCTCGCATTCAGAATGCATCCTCCCAAGTAGCTGAAGAATCATCATTAGGATCCCACTGGACCCTCACCTGCTCAATGTATCAACCCTTGAGGGTGAGTCTCCTGTGCTGCAGAATGCCTAAGGGATCCAAAGCCAACTGCCCGTCCTCTACCTATAAAGCATTCTAGTCAAGAACATGAGAAATATCTGGATAATATGGCTTGAGAATAGAAACATGAAATACATCATGAATGTGTGATAGAATGGCTAGCAAAGCAAGACGGTACACAACATGACCAATCCTCTGCAAGATATCGAATGGCCCAAAAAAATAGGGTGTGAGGTTAGAGCCTTTTCCATAGCCTATCAAATTATTTTGCGGATGCACCCGCAAGAACACTCGGTCACCAACCGAAAACTGATGATCAACCCTATGAGCATCTGCATACTTCTTATGCCTGTCCTGTATTGCCACCAAATGCTCTCTAATATGAACAACCTGTTGCTCCATCTCCTGAAGCATCTATGGTCCTAGAAGGAATCTATCCTCAAGATGATCCCAACTCAGCGGGGTTCAACAAGGATGACCATACAATGCCTAAAAAGGGGGCATTCCAATAGAACTGTGGTACCCATTGTTATACAAAAGTTCCACTAAGTATAGATAATCCTCCCAATGAGACTGTTGATCCATGACATACATCATGAGCATATCCTCAAGAACCTGGTTAACCCTCTTAGTTTTCCCATCTGTCTCCAGGTGGTAAGAAAAACTAAAGTTTAATTGAGTTCCCAATGCATGCTGTAAGGACGTCCAAAGTGTTGAAGTGAACACTGGATCTCTATCAAAGATGATCTTATAAGGAATCCCATATAATCTGACTATATCCTCCACAAAAATCTTGACCACTGAAGAAGCATTATATGAAGACCGCACAGGAGAAAAGTGCGCCACCTTAGTCAACTTGTCCATGGTGACCATAATGGCATCATGATGATGAGAAGATACTGGCAAGCTGACTATAAAGTCCAATGAAATGATGTCCCATTTCCATTCTAGAACAAGATGTGGCTGCAAAAGATCTACGGGGTGCTGATATTCTACCTTAACCCTTTGACATTCCAAACACCATGAGACAAAATATGCAATATCCCTCTTCATTTTGGCCCAAAAATACAACTAACGGAGGTTTGTGTACATCTTCTTAACACTCGAATGAGCTACGTAGGGTGCCCAATGCACCTCTGACATGATTAGGGTGTGAAGATCCTCTAAAGGGGGAACATAGATGCAACCTAAGTGCCGCAAAAGACCATCTAACTCAAGAGAATAACCCGAAAATCTACCCTCCAAGGCTTTTCCTGACTCAACTTTTGACTTCACCTCCTAATACTAACTATCTACAGGAAGTGCTGCAAGGATTTGACTCTTCAAATCTAATCCAAGAGTCACTACTAAAAGCTCATGCCTCCGCCGGCTAAGAGAATCTGCCACAACATTCTCCTTACCTTGGATATATTTCACCTCAAAATCATACTTGCACAAGAACTCCATCCACCGCCTCTACCTAGCATTCAGGTTTGGCTACGTGAATATGTATTGTAAACTACAATGGTCACTGTGCAACTCAAATCAATGCCCCAATAGAAAATGTTTCCATCTCACCAAGGCATGAACGGCGACGGCTAACTCCAAGTCATGCGTAGGATAGTTCAACTAGTGATCCTTGAGTTTACGAGACTCATAGGCTATCACGTGACCATCCTGCATCAAAACTACTCCTAGAACCTCCAAAGATGTATCAGTACACACCACAAAGTCTCTGGTAGGATTAGGAATTGCCGAAATAGGTGCACTAGTCAACCTATCCTTGAGAGTCTGAAAGGCTACCTGACACTTCTCCGACCAAATGAATTTCTTCCCTTTCCTCTGAAGGGAAGTGATAGGGTGAGATATCCTAAAAAAACCTTGCTCAAACTATTGGTAGTAACTTGCTAAACCCATAAAGCTGTGAACCTCTAAAACATTAGTGGGCTCAGGCCAATCTATGATGTCTTGGATCTTCAAAGGATCCACAACAATGCCTTCTTTTGAAATGACATGCCCCAAGTATCTCACCTTTGTCTGAAAGAGTTCACACTTTGTCAGGTTTGCATATAGCTGGTTCTCCCTCAGACACTGTAATACCTACTGTGAATGCTCCTCACGCTCCTCCATAGTCCTTGAATAAATCAAAATGTCATCCAGGAACACAAGGAAAAATCTGTCAAGATAGGTGTGGAACACTCCATTCATCAAGCTCATGAATACAAACGGTGCATTCATCAACCTGAACGACACAACAGTGAACTCATACTGCCTGTAGCGAGTGTGAAATGTAGTCTTATGAATGTTTTCCTCAAAGATAGGTAACTGATGGTACCCCATATTAAGGTAAATCTTCGAAAATTCCTTGGCTCCCTTAATTTGATCAAAGATATCATCAATCCTCAATAAGTGATATATGTTCTTCACCATCACCTTATTTCACTATCGATAATCAATACACAACCGCAGGGATCCATCCTTCTTCTTCACAAAAATGACTTGTTCTCCCCAAGGAGAGACACTAGGATGAATGAACCCCTTATCCAACAACTCCTCAAGCTACAACTTAAAATCCTTAAGCTCTTGAGTGGTCATCTGATATGGAGCTCGAGAAATAGTTTATGCTCTGGGAAAAAGATCTATCTTGAAGCCAATGTCACGCTTAGGTGGCATCCCTAGAATCTAACTAGGAAAGAAATCTACAAACTCCCTAAGGATAGGATGATCATCAAGGGACACCTCTCAACTCTCCCCTAACTCCAAATAATTAACTGTCATAACAAACAACTGACAACCCTGACGCATACATAGATCCTTAATTGCATAACAAAAATCATATGCAAGGAGATGGGCCTCTAAATGCCAACTACCTCTACCTCCCTGCTTGAATCATCCATACACCGCACTGACTTACGTTGGAAATCTATCACTACTCGATGAGCATCCAACCAATCCATACCCAACACTATGTCATAAGATCCCGAAGGTATGATACAAAGATACACCATGGTGAAGAGAGAACCAATCCTCAACCTACATCCATACACAAGTGATTCTACCACTACTTTAGCTACGGAGGAAATTTCAACTTGCCACCTAACAACCTGCTTTGCTACTACTAGTCCAAATCGCTTCACTAAAGAAGGGGAAATAAATGAATCAGAAGCACTAGAGTAAAAAAGGATAGAAATACCAATACCTCGCAACACACCTATAGCCTCCACAACTGTGCCCTAATGCTCTACCTAGTAGTTGTCAACCGCTGCAAACACTTTGTGAGACCTACCTGCATCACCCACTATCGGCTCTAAGGTTGCTGGCCTTTGACTGAATCCTAATGTGCTCTTCTGAGGGGCGCACTATCTAGCTATGTGGCCTTGCTGGCTACAAGAAAAATATCTTGTACCTCTACCATATCCACTGCTGCCTGAGGGTGCACTGAACTGCTGGAAGCTACCTCTACTGAATGCTAACTATGTGCTTTGAGCTAGATGATCAGAATGATTATGCTTGGCTTACCACCAATTTTGATTTTTCCCATACTGAGAACCACCACCTTGTTGAGACTGAGAATTCTTAGGTCTCAACTGGGAATGTCGTTGTTGCTATTGCTGTCCACCCTTAGCGGGTGCATGATGGCTCCTAGAGGCACCCGCTACTTGAGACTAACCACCTCAAGACCCGAAGCCTACTAGAGATGCACTACCAATCTACACACCAATATGACCTCCTAGTGCCATGACCAAATTCTCCTCTACCAATCGAGCCTTCTCTACTGCCACCTCCATGGTTTTTGGCTCAAAGACACAGACTCCCCCACTGATATAGGCATTCAAACCCCTAATGAAATGCTAAACCAACATGGCCTCATCATCACCAATGCCTACATACTACTTAAGCTGATAGAACTTATGCTCATACTGCTCCATAGGCAGCCATCTTCCTCAACTCGTGAAACTCATTAGCACGACACTGCCTCTAGTGCTCTAACAAAAAGTGAGCTCTGAACCTCTCCAAAAGCATCTCCCAAGAAACTGAACCAATGTCCAAATGCAATTTATGTTCTTCCAATCACCACCATGTAGAAGAAAAACCTCTAAGATGCATGATGGCACATCTAGCCTTGGTGTTACTACTATATGGGTGCATGGAAAAACACCTATCCAAATCTATTAACCAAGTTTCCACCTCCAAACCACCACTACAACCATTGAAAGTAGGAGGACGTGCCCTCAAGAGATCCCTCATATGACCTGCTAAAATAGATTATTGCTCTGCTATAACATCTCTCCTTCTAGGAGACCTTTCTCTTTCCCTAACCACCTGTTGATTATCCTCATGTCTAGGGCCTAGGAAGGCAAGGAACTCCATAATCAAATGACGCAACTGAGGTCCCTCTAACTCTGATTGACCCAGATTCTGACCCCTACTTTCCTGATCATTTTGGGAGCCCCTGTTGTTCCTCACAATCACTCTCATGGGAACTCTAAGAAGGGGTGTTCTGGCGGTTAGCCCCATGGCACCACCTCGACCTCTACCACGACCCCAACCTTGACTTCTGGGCATCTTCCTACACAACACCACCAAAAGACAAGTCCCATGTTATTAGGTGAGGATGACAAAAGGGAAAAATCATAAAATCAAGAGTCTAAGCACTAGGACAACATAATGGGCTCATATGAAACCAGAGTACCGAGTGTTAGTACTTGGGCTCTGATACCAAGTGTAACGCCCTGCCAAGGAACCCCAAAATCATATTAATCTCACTAATCAAACACATTATTTAAAACAAGCACATTGATAACCTATGTAACCATGAAATCGACATATATTAACAAATCATCCATTAAATGATTATAAAAGAAATTAACATTTAAAAGGATCATCTACTTCATTCATTTAAATAAATCATTCAATCTCCTAGATGTAACTAAATCTATTTCTTTTCTTTTCCATTTAATTTTTCCAAAGCAGAAACATTCTTTTACTAATGCCATTTCATACTTGTATACATATACATATACATATATATACATATATATATATACATATATATATATACACATATATATATATACACACACATTCTTTGGTATATATATATATATACATATATATATACACACATTCTTTGGTATATATATATATATATAATATAAAAGTTGGATGTTGTTTGCAATACATTACTGTAGCCTATATTTAAATATATATATATTTATATATCTGCATGCATATATATATATATATTTAGATTTATAAAATTGAATATCATGGATTATATCTAATTGAATACCATTCTTAAGAAATAACCATCAATTAAAATCAAATGAACAACATCGAATCTAAAATGCAACCTACATTATACAACACCATATACAATAATCAAAGAAAGGGCAAGCTAAATCCTGAAGGCTTCTAAGGCAGTGATTAACAATCAACATATGTGAATTAAACCTTAACTTTATATATATGTAGCAAAGCATCAAATAGAATATGAGCATCGAACTCTATTATGGGGTGAAACCAGCGATATCTAGATAAATCGATACAGAATATTAAATGCATATCCAATGATTATATGAAAATCGAGTTTCAACTTTGTTACCCCAAAATTTGAACTTGAAATTTTTCAAATTTTAGTGGATTTCTCCTGTATACCCTTGAATCTGCAAGATCACAAAAAAAATTAAATTTTAAAATTTATGAGAGCTGGTACAAATTCCTTTCATGGGTCTAATTCAAACTACATTCCACACTATATACCCAGTTTTTACACTCAAATCTCTCATCATTTGCAAAATATCAAGCTTCACTTTCTATCACCCGTGATTCACAAATTAAGTCAAAAGCTGATTTTTATGTTGCTGGGGTTTAAAATCCTTCTGGGTTTTGGTTGGGAGGATGCATTCTCCTTGTTGTTCAAATTTTACGCAAAATGGAGCTGACATGTAGGAGATATGGAGTTTTCTGTCTTTGGCTTATGACACATTTTCATACTTTTGCGGCCCCAAAAAATTTTACTTGTTGCGAAGTCATGTTTTTCAAAGGATGAAGAGAGGCATTAGTAAAAAGGATGACTTTATTAATTCTCACGGCAAAGATTTTAAGATTCAATTATTCACAAAGCTAAATTCCTCATCCACTGTGCAATGTAGAAGAATAGACAGGGTACACGAATTCTTGAAAGGTTTCCACTTGATGTTATAACAAAGAGGCATACATCAAAGCACTTGTTGAATCAAAGATTAAGGAATCATGACATTGGCTATCGACTTTTGGCATAGTTCCATAACTCCCGTCAGGACCGATGTATCATCCCAAACCATTTTCAGCCTTTTTAAGGGTTATAGAAACCATTAAAGGAGCGATACATAAGAGATAAAAAGAGAACAAAGTTGGGCCCCACGTGGTTTTGATAGTTACAATGAAATTTCATAAAGCCCGAACTCTCAATTAAAAGTTTAGAAATTATTAAAATGTCTGATCTATCGACATTGTTTGGACAGGTACAAGAAGAATGATATCCTACCTTAAGTGGGAGGAAAAGATGAATTCTCTTGTTGGTTTTTGTCTAGTTGTGTTTCCTGCTTCTAAAGGACTCTATTTATATACAAATGTTGGTTGTGGAAAAATTATATTGATGGACAAGTTTTATAATGCTACCAATGGAGTTGTAAGGCATCGATATAGATTGCACTTTCATGCGGAAATGCTTGGTGTTTTCCCACATGTACAATATTTTTGGTTGCTATACGTAAGAATCATGTCTTAGTGTCATTATTTCAGAAGGTTCTTTGAATCGAGTTCATAAGAGACATTCTTTGCACAAATGACCCGCGCTGCTATGGAAGCTTCATGGTCACCCTAATACATCTGTGCAGTATTATCCTTTGAATCCACTACTAGCATCTCGTATATCTAGATCTCTTTAGTTCTTCATGGGATGGTGTTGTTGCTAGATGAGAGCATGCTACAATGAAACTTCGCCTAGCTATAAGATATTTGTGTTCATAGCATTCTCACCATTTACACTTAGTAGTGCTGGAATTGGAAGCAATGACAAAGCAAAATAATGGAAGAAAAATGCTTCGGTAGACATGTTTGCACAATAGGTGAAATACCATAATGATGCACAAGATGATTTCGTTGAAAAGGAATTAAAAAACTCTCATGTAAATGCAAGCAGCTATGTAAAACCATGCCGAATATCATGACATTGCCAGCATCCTCCTAGCTCGTGGCTTGCTTCGTAGCAGGATACAGACATCCATTAAAGCATTAAGTGTTATGTTTTGAGTGCTCTAACTGGCAGAGTTGGAAACTCTCTGGCAATCATGTATGCAGGTGGAAGCATAGATAATTCTTGTAAACTGTTTGAAAGAATGCCTTGAAAGGATGCAATCTCATGGGGTGCACAAAATGAATTTGTTGTAATTGACAGATATAAAATCATGTTCCATGATCTTTTCCACCATCGTCTGAACCCGCACCAAGATTATATAGTCATGCAGAGCAACTGTGGTGACAACATTCTTATGTATTGCACCAGATGAGTTGGTGGATCCTTGGTGGGTACTTCAAATTTGAACAATGGTGTGAATGATAAAA
The DNA here is from genome assembly GCA_007258455.2 of Sequoia sempervirens. Classification (NCBI taxonomy): domain Eukaryota; kingdom Viridiplantae; phylum Streptophyta; class Pinopsida; order Cupressales; family Cupressaceae; genus Sequoia; species Sequoia sempervirens. Next base: position 19,226,528 of record VDFB02000363.1, read on the forward strand.
AAAGTAACATTGGTACCTCAATTGAGATTTCCCCTCTTGATGATCATCCTCAACATAGACATTTACCAGTGCACCTGAAGGAAGATATGATTTACAAAACTGCTCTTCAAAATTCCAGTGCGAAGGATAAATTCTTAGTTGAACATGGATAGCGATGACATCACACAAAAGTGGTGAGATGCTAGACTTGCTAAGATTTGAAGAAGAGTCGGGCACAAATAAAGAAGCTTTCTTTTTATTAGAAAAATCAACATAATGCAATATGAAGCAAATAACCAGGATGGCGATGATAATCCATTGAGCAAATAAGTTGCTCTTTATAGTGGAAACAACTATTGAAAGTGATAACTGGCACTTCTAATTTGAGAAAGTGGAAAGGTATCAAGAAACGGTTATTTGAAATAGAAAGGCATAAATTTTTGAATTGTCCATTTCCAAGGGGTAGTTATGAAAATTGAAAAGCCTCATTTAGCGGAGGCTTATTTATTTGTGAAACTCTTTTCATGATGGGGGATTTTTTCATCTGTTCTCGGAAATAGGGGAAGAGGAGGAAATTCATTTTTTGCTGCTTTGTAATTAGTTATTATTTTTCTTAATTTAGCTTATGTATAGGAGCTTTGTAGAAACTTTGAGTTTTTTTTATTGAAGGAATGAAGAATCATTTTTCAGAACTTTATGTCTTTAAATGTCTTCTCTAATTGCAATTGTTCCTATGTGAATTTGTAATCTATCTTCAATATTGCCCCTGTTATGTTGGTATATGTTGAGAGAAATATAGTTGTCTTTAATTGATCTGTTATTGTCCGTGGGTGTTGGGTAAATGGAATTTGTGTCATTTTTCTACATTCACTTAATTCTGAATTTAATCCTTCACAATTTCATGGCTATGGGTAGATGGTAGATTGTCCTTTCCCGCTTTCTAGTCAAAAGCATACCCAGTTTTCTCATTCATTGAATATCTTTCGAAGGTAGTTGTTCCTTGTAAAATAAGTAGAGAGCACTTTCAAATACCATTGCAAGTGACTCAACTATTAGTACTATTTGTTCTTCTTGTTGGGCATTCTAAGTCATTCTGTATTTATTTTTGAAGGACAAATCTGTTAACTAACAAACTTAAATAAATCCATTTGACAATGAAATTGAACTATGCTTGGTACAAATGCAACATATTATATGAAATACAAAACAAATCTTAAAGAATGAGTAGATGGAAGGCTGCAAGCAATGAACAAGGAGAAGAGAGGCACGCAAATGTGAGGGAAACAAGTTGAGAAAAGTAGCCTCAAACTGGCTAAAGAATCTTTTAAAAATCCAAAGCCATCGATACTAAAAGAAATTGAATCCTTCAGTATTGATTTAAATATGTAGAGGATCCTATAGTATCGACTTAAATAAAATTGAATACCCAAACCAGTTTCATTGATATTATATATATTCACATGTTAGGCACAAAATGATTTGATTGCTAGCTACAAAGCTTAACCAAAGGATGATAATTTGAAATTTTCTACGTTGATGTTATATGCAGGAACAAATGATCATGGGCATCGCTTGAGGAGAGAGCTAGGCTAGCATAACCTTTAAAGGTTGTAGAAACTTTCAAGCAAATGTAGTTGACAGCATAAGGAAAGCACACTTATTAGATTTATTGGATAGGCTTCAGAAAAATCTGAAACAAATGACAATGGCTGGGAGACATACATCGATGCCAAAAACTAGACTGCAGAATATGAAAAAGATCAAATTTTGCAAGGAAGAGCTTAAAATCATTAAATATCTAGGATGCATTCAAAAACACATTCATACAATCCAACAATTGTTTCCAACAAGTAGAGAGAGAAAGAATTTGAATTGCATTAATCGGAGAAATGAAATAAGGAACCAAAAAAAAAATGCCAACCTAGATCCAACGCAGGCTGGGATGAAAATATAAAGCCAACTCTAAATCCTTCAACTTGCAACCAGAACTCTCTAATTCCCCAATCCAAGTTTTTCAAAATCAACAACGAAATGCCAATGTTTTTCAAAAAGTTTCTTGCAGACAAATATTTATTTTTCCTTTTTGGAATAAAAAATCCATAATCATGAAAATCTCTCGAAAGGATAATTATTTACAACATGAAGTTTTTCTATTTTCAAAAACAAAAAATCTAATAAAAATCTCTAAAATCTCCAATAAACATCAAGTTTCCTTTTCAACCATCTGTTTGAAACTATGCATGTGCTTCACAAAAATCCTTTCTATCTTTTTAATTATTTTTATATTTATCCATTATCACATTCCATTTTAATATTTTATTTTATTTTAATATTTCATTATACTTTAAAATTTATTATAAACCATAATTATTAATAAATATATTTATATTTAATTATCGAAATACTTTTTACTTAATAATTTAATTTAATGAATCAATTAACCAAGAACAAAATTTATTAAACAAGTTTAAATTAAAAAAACCAAATATCAACAAAAAAAATACCTAACCATAATTAGGGTCAAAAAATAAGACCAACTGACCACAAGCATTAGACAATGTTGGTGAGGTAGCAGACTAGATACTCATCCTCTTCAAGGATGATGGCTAGGGTAGGGGACCATATGTTATCTCCAAACAACTGTTCCAGTGGATTTAAGGCACGCTCATACCTACCAATTCAGGTGGAGTCAGTGCCTAGTACCTACAACCTACTGCACACAAAATGGTTGAGCATATACATAGTCATACAATCAGGCACACCATGAAAGGAAATCATAGCGTAGCAAGGTACTCACAAGTGAGTAATGTGAAACTATCCCTTTCACCCAAACACATGAAACAAGTAACCACGTTAAATCATAACAATCAATTGCATAACAAACAAGATAGAACAATCACCAGATAATCACATAATAACCATGATAAGATAATCACATAATGCACATAATAAGATTAATCCACATAATCAAATAATTCCATATAACAGTCATAACATGTGCATAAACTCAAGTAATAGAATTATGACCAAAGTATCTTCAAAACATCATCATAGCAGTGAATCCAACATCAAACAAAGTGTCATAATGTTTGATCCTAAGCAGATCAACTACCAGTCTAACAAAGAACAATATGAGGGGCACTACATGAAGAAGGATAATATTGAAGGCTAAAGAAATTCACAATTTGCAATGATAGGGGATAAATCACCAACATAGTATGTAGTGCGATAGGCTATAAATTAAGAACAAGATGCCGAGGGTAACCGTTGAAGGAGACAAAGGGCTACGCTAGGAATATAGGATAAAAGATCTTGTCAATTATTGCAATTACATTGCTCTGTTTGATATGCATTCAAATTGAGGAAACAAGGATAGAGTAATGAATTAAACATAATACCCCAAATAACTATGGTTTCATGGGCTACATAAGGTTGTAGAATATGCACAAAATGCATTTTCTAAAAGGGGATTTAGAAACCTTCAAAAAATGCATTTAACAAATGTTTTGATTGGGAATTAAATAGACAAGTAAATGTTTCATTTCTAGGAAACATCAAATATTCAACCATTTGTTCCAGAAAATAGAGATAAAATTTTAGAGAAACAATAGTTCCAACCTAGATCCAATCGCTTAGCTAGGCTAGAGATTTGATGCCAAGCTCAAAATTTGCAGCTTGCAAATCCAATCCTTCTAACCCCCAAATTAGTTTTTTCCAAAATCCCAATTCAAAATCAACAATATTCAAAACTTTGTATACAAATTACTCCTTAAAAGCAAAAAAAAAAATGAAAAACCTCCCAGGAGAACAATATTTACAGAAAGAGGAAGACTGTTTGCATTCCCAAAAAAAAACCAACCAATTTTCCACAATTAAAATTTAACTTTAAATTAATTAAATTAGCCTTTTCTTTCTCATAATAATAAATTTTTGAATTAATTAAAAGCCTTTTGATTTAACATATTATTTTATTATTCACTATAATTATTTATGTATTTATTTATCAATTCATATTCCAATTTCATTTACATTTAATAATTAACTTTATAATTCCGCTTTATAATATTTTATTTATTAACTTGGCATTATGTTATTCATTTGATCATAACTATGATTATATAGAAGCATTTATATTTATTTATCAAAATTACCCTTTTAACTTAATAATTTTATTTTAATAAGACAATTAATCAAAAGAATTAATCAAACAATTTTAAATCAAATGTCAATCAATACCTAACCACAAACAACACTGACATACCATATCAACCATACTGAAAACACTAACAAGGTGCAATATTAGATACTCATCATCTTCAAGGATGATGGCTAGTTTAGGGGACCAAGCGCTATCTCTGATCAACTGATACATTGGGTTTTGAGGCATGCTCAGACTTGCTAATTTAGGTGGATTCGATGCCTAGTACCTATAACTTGCAACACACAAAACGGTCATGCACATACATATACATATAATCAAACACACCATGAAAGGGAATCACAACGTCGCAGGGTACTCATAAGTGAGTAATGCAATATTGTTCTCTTCACCCAAACACATCATTAAGACATCACCAAATAATCACATCATCTCTTATAACAACCAAGATAAAATCAATCACATAATTATCACACCATAGTCATGATAAGCTAATCACATAATGCTTGTGATCAAATAGAACCATATACTAATCGTATCATGTGCATAAAACTCAATTATAGAAATGTCATCACAAACATCATCATAGCAATAAGTCCAACATCAAACAATGTACCATAATGTCTCAATCCAAAAAAAATAATTTGTCATTCTATCAGAGCATAGTATGAGGGACACTACATCCTCCCCCCTAGAATCAGGCTTACTCTTGGAAGCCTGCAAACAAGAAAGGGTACAACTCCTACATTCGAGATGCATCCTCCCAAGTGGTTGAAGACTCATCATTAGGATCCCACTGGACCCTCACCTGCTCAACATCTCGACCCCTGAGGGAAAGTCTCCTATGCTACAAAATTCCCACGGGCTCCAAATCTAGTTGCTCATCATCTACCTATAAAGCATTCTGGTCAAGAACATGTGAAATATCTGGATAATATGGCTTGAGAATAGAAACATGAAATACATCGTGGATGCGCAATAGACTGGGTGGAAAAGCAAGATGGTATGTAATAGGTTCAATCCTCTCCAACACCTTGAATGGCCCAAAAAAGTGTGGTGCGAGCTTAGAGCCTTTTTCATAATGGATCAAACTCTTTCGAGGATGCACCCGCAAGAACACTTGGTTACCAACCAGAAAATGACGATCAACCCTATGAGCATCCACATACTTTTTCTACTTGTCTTGTGCTACCACTAAATTCTCTCTAATACAAGCAACCTACTGCTCCATGTCCTAAATCATCTCTAGTCCTAGGAGGACTCTGTCCTCAAGACAATCCCAACTCAGTGGGGTCTAACAAGGATGGCCATACAAAGCCTAAAAAGGAGACATATCAATAGAATTGTGGTGCCCCTTGTTATACGTAAACTCCACTCGGTAAAAATAATCCTCCTAGTGAGTCTACTGATCCATGACATACATCTTGATCATATCCTCAAGAACCTGATTAACCCTCTTGATCCTGCCATCAGTCTCTAGGTGTTAGGCTGAATTGAAGTTCAACTAAGTCCCCAATGCATGTTGCAAGAATGTCCAGAGAGCTGAAGTGAATACTAGATCTCTATCAGAGATGATCCTACATGGAATCTCGTGCAACCTGACTATATCCTTTATGAAAATCTTGGCTACTAAATAAGCATTATATGAAGACCAAATAGGAGAGAAGTGTGCCACCTAATTCAATTTGTCCACGGTGACCATGATGGTGTCATGACAATGAGAAGACATTGGCAAGCCAACAATAAAACCCACTGGAATGATATCCCATTTCCATTCTAGGACAAGATGTGGTTGAAGAAGACCTATGGGGTGTTGATGTTCTACCTTCACCCTTTGACACTCCAAACACCTAGAAACAAAATCTGCAATATCCCTCTTCATTTTTTCCCAAAAATACAACTGATAGAGGTCTACATGCATCTTCTTGACATCCAGATGAGTTGAGTAAGGTGAACAATGTGCCTCTGACATAATTAGGGTACAAAGACCCTCTAAATGAGGAACATAGATGTGGCCTAAGTTCTACAAGAGACCATTGAAATCAAGAGAATAACCCACTAATCTACCCTTCAAGACTCTACCTGACTCATCCTTAGATCTCACCTCATGATACCAACTGTCTATAGGAAGCACTGCAAGGATCTAACCCCTAAAATCTACTCCAAGAGTGACTATGGAAAGCTCATGCCTCTTCCGACTAAGAGCATCTACCACAACATTCTCCTTCCCATAGATATACTTCACCTCAAAGTCATACTCACATAGGAACTCCATCCATCACCTTTGCCTAGCATTCAGATTTTGCTACATGAATATATACTATAAGTTGTGGTGATCACTATGCAACTAAAACCAATGCCCCAATAGAAAATTTCTCCATCTCACCAAGGCATGAATGATGGAGGGTAACTCCAAATTATGCGTAGGATAGTTCAACTTGTGGTCCTTGAGTTTGCAAGACTCGTAGCCTATGATACGATAATCCTGCATCAATACTAATCCTAGACCCTCCAAAGATGCATCAGTACACACCACAAAATCTCTGGTAGGATTAGTAACTACCAAAATGGGTGCACTAGTCAACCTCTCCTTGAGACTTTGAAAGGCCGCCTAACACTGCTCTGACCAAATGAAATCCTTCCCTTTCCTCTAAAGGGAAGTGATAGGGTGAGGTATCCTCAAAAAACCCTACAAAAATTGACGATAATAACCTACTAAACCCATAAAGTCGTGAGCCTCTGAAACATTAGTGGGCTCAATCCAATCTATGATGGCCCGGATCTTTGAAGGATCCATGGAAATACCTTCTCTAGAAATAATATGCCCCAAATATCTCACCTCTGACTGGAAGAACTCACACTTTTCCAAATTCGCATAAAGTTGATTCTCCCTCAAACACTACAAAACCTACCACAAATGCTCCTCATGCTCCTCCATAGTTCTAGAATAAATCAAAATATCATCTAGGAACACATGGACAAATCTTTCAAGATATGTGCAGAATACACCATTCATCAGGCTCATAAATATAGACAGTGCATTCATCAACCCGAATGGAACAACGTTGAACTCATAGTGCCCATAAAGAGTGTGAAATATAGTCTTATGAATGTCTATCTCAAAGATACAGAACTAATGATACCCCAAATTTAGATCAATATTTGAAAACACCTTGGCTCCCTTAATTTGATCAAAGTGGTCATCAATCCTCAGCAAGGGATATCCATTCTTCATTGTCACCTTATTCAACTGTCGATAGTCAATACACAATCGAAGGGATATGTCCTTCACAAAAATGATTGGTGTTCCCCAAGGAGAGACACTAGGATGAATAAAACCCTTCACCAACAACTCCTCTAGCTACAACCGAAGCTCCTTAAGCTCCTGAGTATCATCTGATATGGAGCTCGAGAAATAGGCTCTACTTTGGGAGCAAGATCTATCCTAAAGTCAATGTCACACTTAGGTGGCATCCCTAGAATCTCACTGGGAAAGACATTTGTAAACTCCCTGAGGATAGGATGATCATCAAGGGACACCTCTCTACTCTCCCCTAACTCCAAATCATTAACCATCACCGCAAAAAATTGGCAACCTTGACACATAAGTCTCCTCAACTACATAGTAGAAATCATACGTAAGTAGATGGGTCTCTGAATGCCAACTACCTCTACCTCCCTACCTAAATCATCCAAACACTGCACTAACTTATGCCAAAAATCTATCACTGCTCGATGAGCATCCAACCAATCCATACCCAACACTATATCATAAGATCCTAGGGGTATGATGCGAAGATCCATTGTGGTAAAGAGAGCACCAATCTTCAAACCACATCCATATACAAGGGACTCTATGGCTACTCTAGCTTCAAAGGCCTTTTTGACCTACCACCTAACATCCTACTTTGTTGCCACCATCCCACAACGCTCCACTAGAGAAGGGGAAATGAAAGAATTAGAAGCACTAGAGTAAAAAAGGATAGAAACACCAATACCCTGCAACACACCTGTGGTCTCTACAACTGTACCCTGATGCTCTACCTAGTGGTTATCAACTGCTGCAAACACTCTATGAGACCTTCCTACATCACCCATTGTTGGCTTCAAGGCTACCAACCTCTAACTGAATCCTATAGTTCTCTTATGTGGAAACTGCCTGGCTATATGGCCTCGTTGGCCACAAGAAAAAAATCTTGTACCTCTTCCAAACCCCCTGCTTCTTGAGGGTATACTAGATTACTGGAAGCTGCTTCTACTAATTGTAGTCTGAGTGCTTTAGCTAGCTGGTCAAAATAGTTACATTTGACTCGCCACCAATTCTGATTTTTCCCAGACTAAGGACCACTACCCTACTGAGCCTTAAATTTCTTAGGTTTTGACTGGGTATGTTACTGATGCTGTTGGTGCCCCTGTTGATGTCCACCCTTAGTAGGTGCATGATGAATCCTAAAAGAACCTACTACCTGAGACTAACCACCTCGAGATCTGAAGCTTGCTGGAGGTGCACTACCAATCCACACACCTATCTTCCCTCCTAACAACATGGCCAGATTTTCCTCTACTATGCGAGCCTTCTCTACTTCCACCTCCATGGTCTTTAGCTCAAAAACATAGACTCCTCCATTGATACAAGCATTCAAACCCCTAATGAAATGTTGAACCAACATGGCCTCATCATCACCAATGCCTGCATCAAAGAACCTATCCTCATACTGCTCCACAGACATAGTCATTTGACTCAACTCATGAAACTCATCAGCATAATATTGCCTCCACTAGTCTAACAAGAAACAAGCTCTAAACATCTCTAAAAACATCTCCCAAGAAATTTAACCAATATCCAAATGTAATTCTACTCCTTCAACTGCCACCATGTAGAATCACAACCCCTAAGGTGCATGATGGCGCATATCACCTTGGTGTTACTACCATATAGATGCATGGTAAAAAAACTATCCAAATTTATTGACCAAGTCTCTGCTTCCAATCCACCACTAGAACCATCAAAGGTAGGAGGGTGTGACCTCAAGAGATCCCTCATATGACCTACTAGAATAGTCTTCTGCTCTGGTGTGACATCTCTCCTCCTTGGATAAATTTCTCTCTCCCTAACCATATGCTCAAAGTGTTGAGATTCCCCTGATGATTATCCTCCTATCTAAGGCCTAGGTAGGCAAGGGCCTCCTCAAGAAAATGACATAATAGAGCTTCCTCTAACTTTGGTTGGTCATAATTCAGACCCCTGCTTCCCTGACCATTCTGAGAGCCTTGTTGTTCCCCACGATCACTCTTGTGGGAACCCTGAGAAGGGGTGTCTTGGTGGTTAGCCCCATGGCCACCACCTTGACACCTACCATGACCCTAACCTCGACCTCAACCTCAACCTCTAGAAATAATCCTACACAAAGACCACCAAAGGACAAATCTTAGGTTGTTAGGCAAGGATGATAGAAAGGGAAAACATAATCTCCAGAGTCTAAGCAACTAGGATAACATAATGGGCTCATATAAACTAGAGTACCCAGTGTTAGAACTTGGGCTCTAATACTAGGTGTAACACCCCACCAAGGAACCCCAAAGGACAACACTAACTATTCCACATTAATGGAACATTTTAAAAAAAATAAAATAACAATAGATTGCATGACAATAATAATCTAAACCTAAGTCCTCTAAGGTTCCTCAATTGTGCTACTCACAAAACTAATAATCAAGAGAGATAGAATCACTTCACTAACTTTTCAAATGACATGTATTATCTAACATGCAATTTCATTTAAAAACTCCACATTAAATGTTTATGCTTTATTTACTACCATAACATGTCAACTGATAATCAATATTAATTAAACATTTCTAGCCAACTCACATATACAAGATACATCACTTTACAATATACATTACAAGAAGAGTAAATCAATATCTATTACATCATTACAATATTTACATCAATGCTTCCATAAGTACATGTGGTAAGAACACATCAAATTACAACATGAGGTACAACTGATATACAATCCAATACATATACATAGAAAGGTTGTCTTCTCCAACTACAACAAAAACTGGAACTCGAGTCCACAACATCAAGAACAATCTCCACACACTCGAACATGCAACAAGAATACCCAATGGAGTAAAAATCACCAACCTCCCAACCATGTGGAACCCTAAGGTCCACCCCCATGCTAGGAGATAACACAAGGACCCACATCATACAGACAGTCAAGAAGACAACAGGCTAACATAAAAAAGGGTTATACATGATTCCAACACAACACTGCTAACAAAACCAACATCACATACAACACTTACTCCACTTCCAAAGGAACTCACACAATAGGATGAGAAAAAAAAACTAGGGAATGCTAGACTGCAATAGGGAGGAGTTTCATCATATAGCTTGATATGGGTTATCTTGGCAAATCTTCCTAGGCCTCGACCCCCATCCTAGGTTATCCTGGTAGCCTCTACCAATCCCTAGCCCCCATACATACTCATGCAAAATCAACATACCTTTCATGAGGACAAGCAGTTGATCTTGCCATTACAGGCCTTTCTATCTCATCTCAAGCCTAATTGAGCACTTGATCCATGAGTGAGGCATATCCTTATCTCAAGTAATGTGAAATCTACCCATCTTCCCTAATTCATTATTTAGGTTATCACTAGATTAAGAAACTCTTCAATGAGTTATCCTGGACACCACTTTGGGTTCTGGCCCCCATTGAGAGCCACTCCCCATACTTGCAACTAGTAGACCCAACACATCAAGCAAGGCATTTACCATCTTGCATACTTAACATAATTCACATGATTCCATACATAGTGCAAGGAATTTCTCATCTTGCACACTCAACATAATCATAAGAATCCATATACATTGCAAGGAATTGACCTTCTTGCACACTTAACATAATCACAAGAATCAATATATAGTGCAAGGAATTGACCATCTTGCACACAAGACAAAACATTGCCAAACCACATCCAAAGTGAAGCCATCAAAAGACCCATACATACAAAAGTACTCCCTCCCAAGCCTCTGGAAGCTAACTTAACAACTTTGCACAAATGACTCCCACTTCTAAACAATTACCAAAATTCCAAAAATTCCAAAAATAAACACAAGATTCAAATAATCAAACAACCATTACATCCATGAAAGGCATTATTTTCACATTACATATTACCCATTAATTAACCACTTATTTCATCTAACAATTATGCTAAATAACTAATTACAAGTGAATTTACAACTCAACTATTAAATAATTGTGAAAGTAATCAACATTCATTATTTAAAAAAAAGACAATATAATTTGCTTATTTAACAAAAACTAATCACAAATATGATGTAGGAACATCACACTCCTACCCTCCCTTTTGTCCAGTGTTGCTCTTCGTCGGTAGTACTTGGCTTATTGACAAAAGGTTGTAAGGAAATTTGGGAGCGCATCTAGTGAAAACTCCATACAGTAGTGCCTTTGGTAACTTTCATTTTGATTAGGTTACCTCAAAGACACGTTCAACTATGTCCTAAAGCAGAAACAGACAGTTATTTCCCACATTGATCCATCTTAGAGAAACATATGTAGATTCAACAACAATCAACAACACAGATGAAAGACACTACAAAAAATAGAACACAACGACTTTACGTGGGGAAAACCCTTTCGGGTAAAAAACCCCACTCTCCAAAGTTCAAGCCATTGTATTATTCAGTAACAATAGTTACAATACAATTGCAGGCTCTTAGCCTTTTCAGAGATTACATCTTGTTCATCTGGATACAACTGGTAGCAAACACCCCCAGAGAGATCAACCATGACATTCATGTTCAGGAGAGATTCCAGCATAACCCTGCCTCTCTCACTATCTACCTCGACCTCATGGCTCCAGCCTTTCAGCCAACCACTCGGCCTTTCTCTATCAATCTCTCTCTGGCTCTCAACTCTTCAGCTTCTCGGCTTGTCAACCTAATCAACCCCTTTCTCTACAGAATTTCCAATGCATACATATATGAATTCGTTCTCAATAGGATCTATGTGAATAGATTCAAGATCACACTTTTGCAATCTACCAACTCAACATCCCTATCATCATGGATGTTTCCACTCCTATGCAGATTTTTCCTTTTAGACCGTTCAAAAAATCCAACCACCAACTGTTTGAATTTTGCTTCCTTTGATTGGTCCACGTGCACCATGTTAGATAGTCTTCACTCAGTCAACAGCGATCAACTTGTGTCACATGTTGGTGAGACACTAGAAGTGTCTCCCCGATGCCACAAGACCTAATTACACATTATCGCCAAGAGTTCTCTCCATCGACGAGAGGTTCCACCAAGCTTACAAGTTACATCGATGAGACTATCACTATCGCCAAGAGTTCACATCAAGTCTTTAAGTCATACTGAAACCCAAATAGTCACCAAGAGTCATACCGATATTAGGTTTCCCATCGGCAAGACAATCGCTCTTCGCCAAGAGATAATACCGATGCCTCCATGTTACTCTAAATTCTCCCATCGGCCAGACATTCCATCTTCGCTAAGACTTCAAACCGAGCTCAGGAGTCATACCGAACACATTCAAGAGTCGGAAAGACTTATCGTCTTCACCAAGACCTTATACCGAGGTCTTAAGTCACCCTGAGCGCTGCATTCACTAGTCAGAGAGACTTATGTCTTTCGTTGAAACCACATACCGAGCACCCATGTCTTTCTGAGTCGGAAAGACATTTGACTTCGCCAAGACCTCTCATCGGGTGCTGAGAGCTACACCAATGACTTCAATTGTATCCCCATCGGTGAGACCAACACCTGTTGCCAAGACTTCATGCTGAAGTCTCCAAGTTACCCCGAGCTCACCTTTCATAGGAGTTATGCCGAATGCATCCCACACTGTCGGTGAGACAAATGCCTATCGCCAAGACTTCATAGTGAAGCCTTCAATTCATACCGATGACTCCAATCAGTGAGACATCTCTTGGTCACCAAGACTACATGCCAATAGGAAAAAGTCATACTGATTTCCACATTGACCAGACAGACCAAAGGTCATGCCAATATCGGCAAGACTTCCTATCATCACTGAGACATCATTCTGATACATATGAGTTTCCCCGATGACCACAAGCAATGTCGGAAAGACTTCACATATCGCCAAGACTTCATGCCGATACCCTTTGAGTTACTCCAAGTGTATTCAGTTGGCCAGACATCTCCCAATTGCCAAGAGATCTTCCTGAATGTTCAAGTCACCCCGATAACTACAATTAGTGAGACATCTCCCTATTGCTAGGACCACATACCGACACACTTGAGTTACCCCAATGGCTCTAGGAGAAAACATATCGGTGAGACAACCCTCCATCGCTAAGACTTCATATTAAAGCAAACAGGTTACACTGATGACTCCAATCGCCATAGGTCACATCGACATCTTCTAAGCACCCAATAACAAACCCTTCTATCACTGAGACATTCCCACTTGACAAAGAGTTACAACGAATGCATCAAGTCGTAGTGATAAGTCTATTCAACAGGACTTAAACAAGGTCACAATGACATGAGTAAACCACAAGATTATTGAACTGTCAGTTGACTAGACAACATAAATGTCATAGCGACCATGATTTCTTAGAGGATTCAGCCTGTGAGATTGAGGCATATTTTCCATCAAAGGTGTCTACCTGTTCCAACAACAAAACGATGGGTTGGCAGTTGGAGTTCATAGGTGAGAGGTCGATGTATCAGTGGGACATCAACCTTTGTACCATCAATGACCTAATGGCAACAAAGTGTTGTGGGTTCATCGACGCAAGTAGGTGGTATTGGTGAGATAGTGGAGGGAGTTCCAGTGATGGTCTGATGAATGGTGATGAGTGAGACTCAAAATTACTGGTAGGATGAGGAAGTAGGTCTCAATGATGGAGTGATGGAAGGTTGGGTGGCATGTGGGACCCGACATGACAATGACGTGTATGGACCATGGTAGAATCGATAGGGTGGAATCCAATGATGTGTATGAATAGCTGGAAAGTGGTGATAGGATGATAAAAAATTCACATCCTTGTTGCAAATTTTGAATGGTGATGTGGACAAGTTGAAGGATTGGTGTAACATGATGGCATCAACAAAAGTCAAACTAGAGTCTGGGCGATAGACCGATGGTGGGCTTAGTAACTTGAGATGGACGATTATGATGAAAGGTCAATGATGGTGGATAATGACAAGTTGGCTCATGACACATGGCAAGGTGATATTGATGTATTCCACATTGTTGTTGTGGAATCCTTGTTCATTGGTCAATGAATGGAGCTCTTGATAGCAAGGTAACTAAATAGTACTACGAAATAGGGAAATGGAAAGATCCAGTTTGACCTCAAGGATGAAGAAAGGCATAAAAAGGTGGTGAGTGATACAAGCAGCTGGCCTACAGGAAGAGAGGGTAGAGAGCAGAGAGTTGGTAGCAAGGCCTGTAGGAAGAAGAGAGCCTCAAAGAGTAGAGCATGTGAGAAGTAGAACAGGGAAGTTCCTTGTAGTTGTAATTCTGAATGTAATAATTTGTTTTGAATGAATAAAATAACGTTTTTGACTTGTGTCAATTTGTGTGTGTGATTTGTGTGTTGGCTGTGAGATTGTGATCCAAGCCAACCTCAAGGATGAAGAAATTCATAAAGAGGTGAGGAGCGATACGAGCGATAGGCCCACATGAAGAGAGGGAAGAGAGGAGAGTCGGCAGAAAGGCCCACAAGAAGAAGAAAAGGTATTCGTAGAGAAGCCAACAGAGAACAGGGTGATAACTCGCAGGTAGTAGTGAGATAGCCCATTTGGGGCATTGTAATTTTGTAATGTTGTTATGAATGAATAAAATAATGTTTTGACCTGTGTGTCAATCTACATGTTTTGTGGTCTATGTTTTAGCTGTACGATTGGATAGCTTGACAAGGCCCTCTAATCTCGACTGCACCACAACAACAGGCGGGAAGAATTTGAAGACCGACATGCAGGAAAGGAAAGCTATATATGAGATAGCCTGCGACTATGAAGAGATAGGAGGGATATAGGGCGAGTAGCCAGGAGCTCACATAACAGAGCAAAGAGGTACTGGCAGAGAAGCCAACAAGAGTGTGTGAGAAGTAGAACAAGGAAGTGCCTTGTAGATGAAATGTCTGAATGTAATTTTGTAATGTTGTTCTAAATGAATAAAATAAATTCGTTGACTATTTTTGTGTCAATCTGTGTGTGTATGTCTATATTGGTTGCGAGATTGTGACAGCCTGACAAGGTCGTCCGACCTCGCCTTTGTCAAAATCCTTCAATTTAATTGTTTATAAGTAAATCAATTTATCCCTATTTAATTTCTCAATTTATTTATCTAACATAATCAATTAATTATAAAAGCAAAAATATTATTTTACTTTGATCATGATATAAATACATGTATACATATACATATATAAATATATATATATACACACACATATATCGGTATATATATTATAAAAAGAATGTTGTTTTCAAAGTAATAAATCATAATATGGCAACATATACCTACATATATAAACATACACATATAAATATATATACATATATATATATATTTATATATGTATAATCGAATTCATATTCATCAAATAATCAAATTCCAAGTGTAATACATAATCATCGGTTTATATATAATCAAATGTTAAGCATTGAATATGTTCATTGAATACCAAATATGGTATATCAGATGCAATATCAAACATACCGAATATCCAAAGTCATACGCAAAGAAGATTCACATTCCACAACATACAATATATACAATGCATGAAAATAAATCGCCACTTATAACGAATACATAAGGGATTGTAGGGTAGTCGGCTCCCGACCAAGGTTGGCTGGGCACACTTGGTAAACATATATGCAAGAGTTGAAGCATATCCACCGAATACCAACACATGGTTTATTCATCAATTACCATGCCTAAAGTGCATCAAATGTGATACACAGGAAAAAGGAAATACAATATAATACCCTAGTACACATGCAAGGTAGCTAGGCTACAAAGAGGAAAAGCGAAGGTCCGGCCGCTAGCCATAGCTGGGCTAATGCCAGGCCACAATCGACACCAAGCAATAAGTAAAATGACAAAATAAGTTCCACCTCAAGAGGGAGGATACCTGGTGTGAAGAAGGACAATATTGAAGGCTAATGAAATTCCCAATTTGCAATGGCAGAGGATAAATCAGTAACATAGTATGTAGTATGATAGGCTATAAATTAAGAACAAGATGTTGAGGGTAAGCACTGAAGGAGACAAAGGGCTACACTAGGAATATAAGATAAAAGATCTTGTCGATTGTTGCAATTAATTTCTCTTTTTGATATGCATTCAAATTGAGGAAACAAGGATAAAGTAATGAATTAAATAGAATACCCCAAATAACTATGGTTTCATGGGCTACATTAGGTTGTAGAATATGCACAAAATTCATTTGCTAAAAGGGGCTTTAGAAACCTTTAGAAAATGCATTTAAAAGTTGTTTCAATTCAGAATTAAATAGACAAGTAAATGTTTCATTTCTAGGAAACATCAAATATTCAAGCATTTGTTCCAGAAAATAGAGATAAAATTTCAGAAAGACAATAGTTCCAACTTGGATCCAATCGCTTGGCTGGGCTGGAGATTTGATGCCAAGCTCAAAATTTACAGCTTGCAAATCCAATCCTTCAAACCCCCAAATCATTTTTTCTAAAATACCAATTCAAAATCAATAGTATTCAAAATTTTGCAAACAAATACTCTTTCAGCAAAAACAAAATGAAAAACCTCCCAAGAGAACAATATTTATAGAAAGAGGAAGACTGTTCGCATTCCCGTAAAAAACCAACCAATTTTCCACAATTAAAAATTAACTTTAAATTTATTAAATTAGCCTTTTCCTTCTCACAACAATACATTTTTCATTAATTAAAAGCCTTTTGATTTAACATATTATTTTATTATAACATCCCACTATAATTTTATTATTCACTATAATTATTTATGTATTTATTTATCAAGTCATATTCCAATTTCATTTACATTTAATAATTAACTTTATAATTATGTTTTATAATACTTTATTTATTAACTTAGCATTAAGTTATAATTCATTTTATCATAACTATGATTATATAGAAGCATTTATATTTATTTATCAAAAGTACCCTTTTAACTTAATAATTTAATTTTAATACGACAATTAATCAAAAACATTAATCAAACAATTTTAAATCAAATAAATTAAATGTCAATCAATACCTAACCACAAACAACACTGATAGACCATATCGACCATACTAACAACATTGACAAGGTGCAGTACTAGATACTCATCCTCTTCAAGGATGATGGCTAGGTTAGGGGACCAAGTGTTATCTTTGATCAACTGATCCATTGGGTTTTGAGGTATGCTCAGACCTGTCAATTCAGGTGGAGTAGATGCGTAGTACCTACAACTTGCAACACAAAAAATGATCGTGCATATACATATACATATAATCAGACAAACCGTGAAAGAGAATCACAATGTTGCAAGGTACTCACAAGTGAGTAATGTGACACTATCCCCTTAACCCAAACACATCAGTAAGACATCACCAAATAATCACATCACCTCATATAACAACCAAGATAAAATTAGTCATAAAATAATTTCACCATAGTCATGATAAAGTAATCGCATAATGCTCATGATCAAATAGAACCATATATTAATCGTATCATGTGCATAAAACTCTATAACAAAAATTCCATCACAAACATCATCATAGCAATAAGTCCAACATCAAAAAATATACCATAATGTCTCAATCCAAAACAAATCATCTGTTAGTCTATCAGAGCATAGTATTAGGGGCACTACAAGGCATCCAACCACCAGCCATGGCAAGCACTAGGCACCATGATTGGCTTGCAGGCCAGCTCCAAATCTAAGCGGATGGGGCGCCAAAACCAAACAACAACCTTAGAAAAATTTTCCATAAAAGAAGATAATATTTAGTGCACCAAATGAATAAGGAAGAGGCTTAATAAATTTGTAAAAAAGCAATTGGCAGGAGAAAATCGTCAACCAAGCATGCAAGGTGAAAGCTACAAAACATGAACAAAAAATTGATGGTAAGTGGTGAAGGAAACAAAGGGTACACAAGGAATAAAGAATGGAAGATTATATAAAATATTGAAGTTTCATTTCCCAGCTTGATATGCATTCAAAATGAGGAGACATAAATGGGATAGACAAATTAAATGGAATACCCAGAAGAAATGTTGTTTCAAAGGCTACAATAAATTTACATAATATGCACAAAACAATTTACAAAAAAGGGCTTTGGAAATCTTCAAAAAAATGCATTTGTTAATTACTTATATTTGGGAATAATTAACCAGTAAACATTTCTTTTCCAGACAACATTAACATTCAAATATTTGTTTAAAAAAAAGGAGAGATCAAATTCAAAAAAACAATGGAACCTAGATCCAATCGCTTGACAGGGTTGGAGATTCGATGTTGAGCTATGGATTCCCAACTGGTGATTCCAATCTTTCCAAATCCCCAATCAATTTTCCTAGAATCCCCAATCAATCTTTCCAAAATCCTAATTCAAAATCAATAGTATTTGAAATTTTGCAGAAAATTTACTCTTTTAGCCAAATGGAATGAAAGATCTCCCACTAGAACAATATTTATAGAAAGATAGAGACTATTAACATTCCCAAAAAAACCAACCAATTTTTCTTTTCTACCTTGCTTTGTGATTTGGTATTATTTTACATTTAGTTAATTTCACTTAGAATTGTTTGATAAATTCTTATGATTAACTATTGCATTAAAATAAAATTATTAAGTTAATAAGGTACTTTTGATAAGTAAATATAAATGCTTTTATATAATTATAGTTCATGGTAAAATAAATTATAATATAATGCTAAGTTAATAAATAAAATATTATAAAGTGGAATTATAAAGTTGATTATTAAATGTAAATAAATAAGAGTATGTCTTGATAAATAAAGATAAAAATAAATATATAAATAATTGTAGTGAATATAAATAATAATATGATAAATTAAAAAGGTTTTTAATTAATTAATAATTTATTATTGTGAGAAGGAAAAGACCGATTTATTAAATTTAAAGTTAATCTTTAATTGTGGAAGACCACAACCAACCCTGACTGACCATACCAACCATGCTAACGATATTGACTGGGTGCAAAACTGGATACCCATCCTCTTCAAAGATGATGGTTAGGTTAGGGAACCAAGTGCTATCTCTGGTCAATTGTTTCATTGGGTTTTGAGGCACACTCAGACCTACCAATTCAGGTGGAGTCGATGCCTAGTACCTACAACCTACAACACACAAAACGATCATGCATATACATATACATATAATAAAGCACACTGTGAAAGGGAATCACAGTGTCACAAGGTACTCACAAGCAAGTGATGCGACTCTGTCCCCTTCACCCAACACATCAGTAAGACATCACCAAATAATCACATCAACTCATATAATAGTCAAGATAAGATCAATCACAAGATAACCGCACAATAGTCATGATAAGATAATCACATAGTGCTCATGATCAAATAAAACCATGTATTGATCATATCGTGTGCATAAAACTCAAATAACAAAAAATTCATCACAAACATCATCATAGCAATAATTCCAATATCAAACAAAGTACCATAATGTCTCAACCCAAAACAAGTCAACTGTCAGTCTATCAACGAATAGTATGAGGGGCGCTACATCTTCCCCCCTAGAATCAAGCTTACTCCTAGAAGCCTGCAAACAAGAAAGGGTACAACTCTCGCATCTAAGATGCATCATCCCAAGTAGTTGAAGACTCATCATTAGGATCTCATTGGACCCTCACCTACCCAACGTCTCGACCCCTGTGGGTGAGTCTCCTATGCTGCAGAATGCCCACGGGCTCCAAAGCTAGCTTCTTGTCCTCTACCTGTAAATAATTCCAATCAAGAACATTAGAAATATCTAGATAATATGGCCTAAGAACAAAAACATGAAATACATCATGGATGTGTGATAGACTGGGCGAAAAAGCAAGATAGTAGGCAATAAGGCCGATCCTCTTCAAAACCTCAAATGGACCAACAAAATGTGGTGTGAGCTTAGAGCCTTTTCTGTAGTGGGTTGGACTCTTTCGTGGATGCACCTGCAAGAATACCCAATCACCAATAGAAAACTGATGATTAACCCTATGAGCATCCACATACTTCTTTTTCCTATCCTGCGCCGCCACCAAATGCTCTCTAATGTGAACAACCTATTGCTCCATCTCTTGAAGCATCTCTGGTCCTAGGAGAACTCTATCCTCAAGATGATCCCAACTCAGTGGGGTCCGACAAGGATGACCATACAAAGCCTAAAAAGGAGACATACCAATAGAATTGTGGTACCCATTGTTATACGCAAACTCCACCAAGTACAGATAATCCTCCTAGTGAGTTTGTTGATCGATGACATACATCCTGAGCATATCCTCAAGGACCTAATTAACCCTCTCCATCTACCCATCATTCTTTGGGTGATAAGCTAAATTGAAGTTTAACTGAGTCCCCAACACATGCTGCAAGGACATCCAAAGAGTTGAAGTAAACACTAGATCTCTATCAAAGATGATCTTACAAGGAATCCCATGAAACCTGACTATATCCTCCATGAAAATCCTAGCCACTTAAGAAGCATTAGATGAATACTGAACAAGAGAGAAGTGCGCCACTTTATTCAACCTGTCCACAGTGACCATGATGGTGTCATGATGACGAGAAGACACAAGCAAGCCGACAATAAAATACATTGAAATGATACTCCATTTCCACTCTGGGACAAGATGTGGTTGAAGAAGACCTGCGGGGTGTTGATGTTCTTCCTTCACCCTTTGACACTCCAAATGCCTCAAAACAAAAATTTTAATATCCCTCTTCATTCTATCCCAAAAATACAACTGACGAAGGTCTGCGTGCATCTTCTTGACACCCAGATGAGCTGAGAAGGGTGCCTGATGTGCCTCTAACATAACTAGGGTACGAAGAGACTCTGAAGGAGGAACATAGATGCGACCTAAGTGTCACAAAATACCATCTGACTCAAGGGAAAAACTTGCATATCTACCCTGCAAGGCTCTTCCTCACTTAACCTCAGACCTCACCTCTTGATACCAACTGCCTGCAGGAAGCACTGCAAGGATCTAACCTCTCAAATCTACTCCAAGAGTGACTACTGAAAGCTCATGCCTCCACCGAAGCATCTAACATAAACATTCTCCTTTCCTTGGATATACTTCACCTCAAAGTTTTATTCGCACAAGAACTCCATCCACCACCTCTACCTAGCATTCAGATTTGGCTGTGTGAATATGTACTGTAAATTGTGGTGATCACTATGCAACTCAAACCGATGCCCCAACAGAAAGTGTCTCCATAACACCAAGGAATAAACGATGGTGGATAACTTTAGATAAAGTTTATGATAGTTTAAATCATGATCCTTGAGTTCACGAGACTCATAGGCTATCACACAACCATCTTGCATCAAAACTTCTCCTAGACCTTCCAAAGATGCATCAGTACACACCAAAAAAATCCCTGGTAGGATTGGGAACTACCAAATTAGGTGCACTACTCAACCTCTCCTTGAGAGTCTAAAAGGTTTCCTAACACTACTTTGACCAAATGAACTTCTTCCCTTTCCTCTAAAGGTAAGTGATAGGGTGATCTATCCTCAAAAAATGCTACACAAACCACCGATAATAACCTGCTAAACCCATAAAGTTGCAAACCTCTAAAACATTAGTGGGCTCATGCCAATCTATGATGGCCTGGATCTTCAAAGGATCCATGGAAATACCCTCTCCATAAATAACGTGCCCCAAATATCTCACCTCTATCTAAAAGAATTCACATTTTTCCAAATTTGCATAAAGTTGATTCTCCCTTAGACACTTCAATACCTATCACAAATGCTCCTCGTGCTCCTCCATAGTCCTAGAATAAATCAAAATATCATCCAGGAACACAAGGACACATCTGTCAAGATAGGCGTGGAATACTCCATTCATCAGGCTCATAAATATAGATGGTGCATTCGCCAACCCAAATGGCACAATAGTGAACTCACAGTGCCCACAGGGAGTGCAAAATGCAATCTTATGAATGTTTGCCTCAAAGATGTGCAACTGATGATACCCTAAATTTAGATAAATCTTCAAAAATGCATTGGATCCTTTAATTTGATCAAAGAGGTCATCAATCCTTGGCAAGGGATATCTGTTCTTCATCATCACCTTATTCAACTGTCGATAACTAATACATAATCGAAGGGATCAATCCTTCTTCTTCACAAAAATGGCTGATGCTCCCCAAGGAGAGACACTAGGATGAATGAACCCCTTCACCAAAAAATCCTCTAGCTGTAACTGAAGCTCCTTAAGCTCATGAGTAGTCATCTGATATGGAGCTCGAGAAACAGGCTTTGCTCCGGGAACAAGATCTATCCTGAAATCAATGTCATGCTTAGGCGGAATCCCTAGAATCTCACTAGGAAAGACATCTGCAAACTCCCTAAGGATAGGATGATCATCAAGGGACACCTCTCAACTCTCCCCTAACTTCAAATCATTAATCATCATAGAAAACAACTATCAACCTTGACGCATACATCTCATTAACTGCATAGTAGAATTCATATGCAAGGTGATGGGTCTGTGAATGCCAACTATCTCTACCTCCCTGGCAGAATCATCCAAACATGACACTGACTTATGCCAAAAATCTATCACTACTCGATGAGCATCCAACCAATCCATACCCAATATTATATGATAAGATCCTATGGGTATGATGCGAAGATCCACCATGGTAAAGAGAGTACCAATCTTCCAACCACATCCAAACACGAGGGATTCTACTGCTACTCTAGCTCTAGAGGCCAATTTGACCTGCCACCTAATATCCTACTTTGTTGCCACCAACCCACAATGCTCCACTAAAGAAGGGGAAATGAAATAATCAGAATCACAAAAGTTGAAAAGGATAGAAACACCAATACCCTACAACACACCTGTGGTCTCCACAACTATGCCCTGATGCTCTACCTGATGGTTATCAACCACTACAAACACTCTATGAGACTTGCCTTCATCACCCACTATTAGCTCTAAGGCTATCAACCTCTGACTAAATCCTGTAGTGCTCTTCTATGGACACTGCTTGGCTATATGGCCTTGCTGGCTGCAAGAGAAACATCTTGTACCTCTACCAAACCCCCTATTGCCTGAGGGAATACTGGACTGCTGGACACTACTTCTACTTACTATAGTTTGTGTGCTCTGAGCTGGCTAGTTGGACCGATAATGCTTGGATCGCTGTCAATTCATGTTTTTCTTTGACTAAGTACCACTACCCTACTGAAACTAAAAGTTATTACATTTCAGCTAGAAACATTGTTGTTGTTGTTGCCTCCACTACTTTCCACCCTTAGCGGGTGCATGATGTCTCTTAGAGGAACCACTTCTTGAGACTGACCCCCTTAGAACCCAAAGCCTATTGGAGATACACTACCAATCTGCACACCTGTCTATCCTCCTAGCTCCATGGCTAGGTTCTCCTCTACTATCTGAGCTTTCTCTATTGCCACCTCCATGGTTTTTAGCTCAAAAACATAGACTTCCCCACTAATATAGGCATTCAAGACCCTAATACAATTTTGGGCCAACATGGCCTCATCATCACCAATTCTTGCATACTACTTAAGCTCAAAGAACCTATGCTCATACTACTCCACAAATATATCCATCTGTCTCAACTCATGAAACTCATCAACACGATGTTGCCTCCACTGGTCTGACAAGAAACGAGTTCTAAACCTCTCCAAAAACATCTCCTAAGAAATTGAACCAATATCCAAATGCAATTTTTTTCCTCCAACCACCACCATGTAGAACCAAAACCCCTAAGGTGCATGATGGTGCATCTCACCTTGGTGTTACTACCATACAGATGCATGGGAAAACACCCGTCCAAATCTATCAACCAAGTCTCTACCTCCAAGCCACCACTAAAACCATCAAAGGTAGGAGGGTGTAACCTCAAGAGATTCCTCATATTTCCTATTAAAATAGTCTCTTGCTCTGTTGAAACATCTCTCCTCCTAGGAGACCTTTCTCTCTCCCTAACCATGTGCTCAGAGTGTTGAGATTCCCCCTGTTGATTATCCTCCTATCTAGGCCTAGGTGGGTAGGACCTCCTCAAGTAAATGATGTAACTGAGCTCCCTCTAACTCTGGTTGGTCACGATTCTAACCCTCACTTCCCTGATCATTCTAAGAGCCCTGTGTTCCACATGATCACTCTTGTGGGAACTCTGAGAAGGGGTGCTCTGGCG
Organism: Sequoia sempervirens; assembly: GCA_007258455.2. NCBI lineage: Eukaryota > Viridiplantae > Streptophyta > Pinopsida > Cupressales > Cupressaceae > Sequoia > Sequoia sempervirens. Next base: position 19,251,122 of record VDFB02000363.1, read on the forward strand.
GTTAGCCCCACGGCCACCACCTTGACCCCTAGCATGATCCTAACCTCAACCTTGACCTTAACCTCGACCTCTATGAATCTTTCTACCTAAACACCACCAAATGACAAGTCTGAGGTTGTTAGGTGAGGATGATAAGGGAAAACATAATCTCCACAATATAAGCAACTAGGACAATGTAATGAGCTCATACAAAACCAAAGTACCAAGTGCTAGAACTTGGCTTTGTTACCAGGTGTAACACCCTGCCAAGGAACCCCAAAGGAAAACAGTAATTATGCTACATTAGTGGAATAATTTCTTTAAAGAAATATGAAATAACAAGTTTGTATGATATAATAATCTAAACCAAGTCCTCTAAGGTTCCTCAACGGTGCTACTCACAAATTAAATAATCAAGATAGCTAAAATCATTTCATTAACTTATTAGATGACATGGGTTATCTAACATGCAAGGTTCATTAAAAAAAACATCACATTAAATGCTTCTACATTAATTACTTTCATAACATGTTACATGATAATCAACATTGCATAAAAACATTTATAACCAACTAACATATGCAAGATTCATCACTTAACTATATTCATTACAAGAGAGTAAATCAATATCAGTTACATCATTACAAATGTTACATCAATGCTTCCTGAATACATGCAGAAAGAATACAATAATTACAACAAGAGGTACAATTGATATACAAACCAAGGCATATACATAGAAAGGTTGTCTCCTTGAATTGGAACATATACTGGAACTTGAGTCCACAACATGAAGAAAAAATCTCCATGCACATGAACATGCAACAAGAATACCCAATGGAGGAAAAAGCACCAACCTCCCAACCATGTGGAACCCTACGGTCCACCCCCCATGCTAGGAGATAACACAAGGACCCACATAATACAAACAATCAAGAAGACAATAGGCTAACATAAACAAGGGCTATACATGACTCCAATACAACAATGCTAATTGAACCAACAACACATACAACACTTGCTTCACTTCTAGAGGCAAACACACAATAGAATGAGAACAAAAAAAGGGAATGTTAGACTGTAATAGGGAGGAGTGTCATCACATAGCTTGATATGGGTTATCCTAGTAGATCTTCCTAGTCCTCGCCCCCCATCCCAAGTTGTCTTGGCAACCTCTCCCAATCCCTGACCTCCATACAAACTCATGCAAAGCCAACATACCTTTCCTTTCGACAAGGCAGTTGGTCTTGCCATTCCAAGCCTTCCCATCTCATGTCAAGCCTAAATGAGTACTTAAGCCATGAGTGAGGTATATCATTATTTTGATTAATGTGAAATCTACCCATCCCCCTAATTCATTATTAAGGTTATCACTGGATAAAGAAACTCTCCAATGGGTTGTCATGGACACCACTTTGGGTTTAGGCCCCCATTGAGAGCCACTCCCCCTACTTGAAACTAGTAAACCCTACACATCAAGCAAGGAATTTACCATCTTGCATACATACCATAATCCACATAAATCCATATATAGTGCAAAGCATTGCTCATCTTGCACACTTAACATAATCATAAGAATCCATACTCAGCGCAAGGAATTGACCTTCTTGCACACTTAACATAATCACAAGAATCAATACACAGTGCAAGGCATTGACCATCTTGCACACAACACAAAACATTGCCAAACTATTTCCAATGTGAAACAAACATAAAACCATATATACAAAAACACTCCCTCCTAAGCCTCTGGAAGCTAACCTTAACAATTTGCAAAAATGGCTCCCACTTTTAAATAATTACCAAAATTAACCCAATACCAAATATAAAACACAATATTCAATGCAAATAATCAAACAACAATACATCTGTTATCTCTCAAAAATGCAGGTTGAATGCCTCAAGAGGCTACCAATCTCTTGATACGCTTTAGGGTAACAGACAAGGTAAAGAGATCTCAACCTTCTACTCTTTAGGTGTTGCTAAACCTAGGCGGGTGTACCTTTCTGAATAAAACAGGCTTATGATTATCCTTCTTGCAATGATTTGTCCACAATGGCAGATGGAAGTGAACAAATGAAATCAAACTTGATAGCAATAGCAATCTTCTGATCTAAATCCTAAAATGCTCAATAAACAGATATAAAGAAATTGAATGAATTCAAAATGATTAAGTTGTAGAGACTAGTGCCTTATTGGGTATGTGGAGTCAATTGAAACATAAGTGGGCAACTTATTCTGGCAGAAAATCAAATTGTTGGCATATGATCTGTTTATAACTTGTATAAACATGCAAGATTATGACTATTAAGCTCTACTTTAATAATCCAGATGAATCTCCTTGATTACTGTGATCAAATAAAAGGATTTAATCTCTTCTTGAGAGAACTAGTTAATTAACCACACAGATACAACAAATGTGCACTAATAAACTAAAAATAGGCTTGTTATATCAATTTAAACAACTAGAAAGAATCAACTTGGAGACAACTTAGCAATACTTTTCAATAAAATCAACAGACAATTGACACCAGAAATAAACTACCACACCAGCTGAATTTCATTGGAGTCACCATTTGAAAACATGCAACATAGCCTCTGTTTTGAGAAATATATTCTACTGTATCCATCTCTACCTACTGCCTCTAATCTAAAATCTGATGATTCAATTACAATCAGGAGTGCATATTTATATACTAGCATCAAGAAACATATCGCTTCAAATTCATGTTGGCCAATTGTAGTATTCGAGAAAATTTCATGTTGGCAGCCTGCAACGGTATTATGAACTCACATGTCAGCCACAACATTTGAATCTTTATTAAACATTCGTTGAGATAGGTTAGCAAGTATGCCAAAGGAAATTATATCGTTAGTCACTCCTTTGGTCCCTGTGCGTCATTGTGACCCCGTGATGTCAGAGAGAAGTCACATAGATTTCCTTATGTTTCCCTGAGATGCATTCTGTCATGTTTGTTTCAGTCAATGAGACACAAGAGTCAATCTCACTGAGATGTGCCCAACTTTCACCTTTCCAAGACAACATACAATCAGGGAGATGCTATATAGATTTCCCAATGTTTCATCGAAAGCCCACATGATACATATTAGTTGTCGTGACACATGTTTCTTCTTGCCGACAAGTTCATCCATCCCATATATGTCGTTGTAACTTCAAACTATCAGTGAGACATCACATAGAGTATATTGTTATACCAAAAACCCCAAGCTCACACCTATTCGCCAAGACAATATTACTTTCATACCGACAGAGTCCTCTTGTTTTCCATTGGTGAGACCGAAGGTCACTCGCCAAGACCTCATATCGAGAACCCTATCCCTCATCGAGTCATTCATTTAGTTGCAGGTCGGTGTGACAAAATGAAATTGCTATGACATTTTATCGAAGCTAGTAACTCATACCAATAAGTCAATTCTTTCACCATCGGTCGGCAAGACAGAACAATCTCGCTGTGACCACACACCAAAAGCAACCTGTTTGGCCGAAGTGAATCCATAATGTGCTTGTCACTGAGACCAAAAGAGTTCACTAGAACATTGTACTGGCATTGCAACTCTTGCTAATGTATCATCTTTCAAGCCGATCGCTGAGATAGAGCACTTCGTGAAACATTATATCGACGACTAGACTCCTGCCGAAAAGTGAATCAACCTCTCTCGCCGAGACTGTGAAGAACTCCTGTCGAATGGTGCCTGCAAGAAAATTTTGATCGCTATGACACCAAATTAGTCTTTCCGAAAGGCAACACTGACTTATCTTAGCAGAAAATGCACAATGGGTCATGGAGACAATGGTATTCTCACGCTGATATGGACCATGATGTGAAAAATGCAGGACTCAATGGATTTTATGGGGAAATATGGCAAAATATGGGTGAAATATGCACACGGTAGGACCAAATCTGGAAGTTTATGAGTAAAACCAACATGTGAAAACATTAGATTTTTATAGTTCCAACAGTGGCTCCATTTGGGGATGAATGATAGTGAGATCATTGCAAGGATCTAGATCTTTGGGTGAGTAGACCAGACACAAAATGAGCAAAATGGAAATGGAAAAAATAGCATGATGGAACAAATGCAAAATTAATGCAAGATGGAGGTGAACCAAAACCCTAAACTATTGTGCATGGAAAAGAATTTTAAAGAGGACAAGCAAGAGTTGTCCATGCACTGGCAACCCTTACTCCTCTGTGATTCATCATCACCTATTCTGAGTTGTTACGATCTGAAACTCAAACCATACTTTCCCCTGTCAAATACTTGGTTTTGTCTTGAGTTCATCAAATTCTTCTTGAAGATACTCATGCAATCCTTCCTATCACTATTATTGCAAGTTCTTAGAGTATCATCATGCTCAGTTTGGCCCAAAATTCCTACACCAACCTGTAGTTTAAAATATTTATCATCATGGGACAAACCCCTGCTATATTCAACATACAAAATGCATGCATATTCGATACAATTTCTTATATTATCTCTCTCACTGTTATGAATTATGAAACACTCTCCTAATTGTATTGAAAATTCATCATCAAAGTGCCTCTTTTGAGAAACAAAAAACTCTGTCATATCAATGTTGTTTGAGGCAAATAAATCTGAAACCTTTTGCACCTCTTTGACACTACCATTTGGATACAACACTGGATCATGACTCACATCATCAATATCAAGCATATATGAACTAATCAAACCTAGATCTATATCATCCTTGGTATGCAGATAAATGTCCTCTTCACATGAATTATAAATTTCAAAATCACATACCTCATCCTAAATGGAAACAGACCTTTGATCAATACCAAAGGTTTCACCATCAACTAGACATAGAGCTTCAAGATCACCCTTATGTATACATCTCTGATAATCAAGAGTTAACAAATCTGAAATTTGCTCATTGTTGAGCAAGCAAGTCTCAACACTTTCATCACTACAGTTATATTCTTCACTTTTGTCATCATCAAAATGAGGTCCAAAATCATCAGAGAATGGAAAATCAGAAACATTACCAGCACAGTCATTTGACACATCCCTTTGTTTATCTAAAAATACCTTTTGCTCAACATCAAGTGGATCTGAAAATACTTGAAATTCCTTCTTGGGCATACCTTTGCAAAACATCATCTGGTCCTCTTTTAACTCTTCATCATACAATAGGTTTGAAAATTTTTGGAAACCATTTTCAAATGTACAAACCTCTTCTTTATCGAATACATCTTCGTACTGCAGCTGGAGGTACTGTATGTTCACTATCAAATGAATCAACATTTCCCATTTCCTCTCCATCCCGATCTTCATAAGAGGTAGTAGAATCCCCTGTCAGCAGATCAAAATCCTCAGGTGCATCCTCACAATCTGAATATTCATTGGATTCCTCACAACATGCACCACCTTCCCTATCACAATTAGCTATACAAGAGAGATATCTTGTACCTTCATCTTCATCATGCAAGCTATCACATGAATCTTTCTGACTTGCACATGTCTCATCTTCTATTTGCTGCATTGTTTGATCAATATCTCTGTCTTCATCAATGATGTCACAATTATCTTCATATCTTTTCCTGTGTACAATATCATCCCATTCAACTAGTTGATCTAAATAAATTGGTATGTATGATTCAGGCCAATATACTAGGTTTGGCTCATACACTTTCATGAACTGCAGAATAATGTCAGACCTACTAGGTGGGAATTTAATAGGTATTTTCTTACAAATATCAGTCATTCGGCAGAGAAAAGAGTACCCAGATTCTCCTCTATATCTCCTTATGCCAAGAAAGGCATCCAAAAGATTTTTGAAATATTCATCATCTTTAGATTGTTGGTTTAGATGCATACCTTTTTATAGATTCTGACTGACATCTCCAAGTGGGCTAGAGTTGCATTGCACTTGAAATTGATCAGATTGACATTGACATTGCACTTGACACTGATCACATTGACATTCTTGATAACTTGCCAATCTTTGTCCAGGAGGGACTGGATAAACAATTACTTGCTTTGATGGTTGTGGAGAATAAGTGCTTAGCTGTGCATGATATGTACTGCCATCATTGTAGAAACTCCTAATTGTATCATTAGGTGCTTGAGGGGCCCAATAACTTCTTGCATTTGTGTAATCGTTCATTCCATATACAAATTCCATTCTTCATCAAACTTTTTTCAGATTCGCCACCTAGTTTTCCAAAAGTAGGAAAAATGATTATTTTTTATCTTTTCCCCAACGGAATCACGCTTTTTGAAACTTCTCCAATTATAACCTTTTCTTCAATGACTCTATAATGTAGTCTTCAACCGAATTTTCTGATGTAATCCCCAGCAGAGTCGCCAATTTGTTAGCTCTCAAAAACACAGGATAAATGCCTCAAGAGGCTACCAATCTCTTGATACACTTTAGGGTAACAAACAAGGTCAAGAGAACTCAACCTTCTACTCTTTAGGTGCTGCTAAACCTAGGCGGGTGTACCTTTCTGAATAAAGCAGACTTATGATTATCCTTCTTGTAATGATTTGTCCACAATGGCAGATGGAAGTGAACAAATGAAATCAAACTTGATAGCAATAGCAATCTTCTGATCTAAATCCTAAAATTCTCAATAAACAGATATAAAGAAACTGAATGAATTCAAAATGATTAAGTTGTAGAGACCAGTGCCTTATTGGGTATGTAGAGTCAAATGAAACAGAAGTGGGAAACTTATTCTAGTAGAAAATCAAATTGTTGGCATATGATCTATTTATAACTTGTATAAACATGCAAGATTATGACTACTAAGCTCTACTTTAATAATCCAGATGAATCTCCCTGATTATTATGATCAACTAAAAGGATTTAATCTCTTCTTGAGAGAACCAGTTAATTAACCACACAAATACAACAAATGTGCACTAATAAACTAAAAATAAGCTTGTTATATCAATTTAAACAACCAGAAAGAATCAACTTGGAGACAACTTAGCAATACTTTTCAATAAAATCAACAGACAATTGAGACCAGAAATAAACTACCACACCAGCTGAATTTCATTGGAATCACCATTTGAAAACATGCAACATAGCCTTTGTTCTGATAAATTTATTCTACTATATCCATCTCTACCTACTACCTCTAATCTAAAATTTGATGATTCAATTACAATCGGGAGTGCACATTTATACACCAACATCAAGAAACATATCGCTTCAAATTCATGTCAGCCAACCGTAGTATTCGGGGAAATTTCATGTCGGCCTGCAACAGTATTATGAACTCACATGTTGGCCATAACATTTGAATCTTTATTAAACATTCACCGAGATATGTCAACAAGTTTTCCGAAGGAAATTATATCGTTAGTCACTCCTTTGGTCCCTGTGCATTGCCGTGACCTCGTGATGTCAAAGAGAAGTCACATAGATTTCCTTATGTTTCCCCGAGATGCATTTTATCGTGTTTGTTTTAGTCGCTGAGACACAAGAGTCAATCTCACCAAGACATTCCCAACTTTCGCCTTCACCAAGACAACATACAGTCGGGGAGATGCTATATAGATTGCCCAATGTTTCATCGAAAGCCCACATGATACATATTAGTCACTATGACACATGTTTCTTCTTGCCGACGAGTCCATCCATCCCATATATGTCACTGTAACTTCGAACTATCGATGAGACATCACATAGAGTATATTGTTATACCGAAAACCCTGAGCTCACACCTATTCGCCAAAACAATATTACTTTCATACCAACAGAGTCCTCTTGTTTTCAATCGGCGAGACCAAAGGTCACTTGCCAAGACCTCATATCGAGAACCCTATCCCTCATCAAGCCATTCATTTAGTTGTCAGTTGGTGTGACAAAATGAAATCACTATGATGTTTTACCAAAGCCAGTAACTCATACCGATAAGTCAATCCTTCCACCATCGATCAGCAAGACAAAACAATCTCGCTATGACCACACACCGAAAGTAAACCATTTGGCCGAAGTAAATCCATAATGTGCTTGTTACTGAGACCAAAAGAGTTCACTAGGACATTGTACCGATGCCGCAACTCTTGCCGATGTATCCTCATTCAAGCCGGTCACTGAGACATAGAGCAATTGGTGAAACATTATATCAATGACCACACTCTTGTCAAAAAGTGAATCAACCTCTCTTGCTGAGACCGTGAAGAACTCCTGCCGAACGGTGCCTGCAAGAAAATTTTGATCGCTGTGACACCAAATGAGTCTTGCTGAAAGGCAACACAGACTTATGTTAGCAGAAAACGTACAATGGGTTAGGGAGACAATGGTATTCTCATGCCAATATGGACCATGATGTGAAAAATGTAGGACTCAATGGATTCTATGGGGAAATATGGCAAAATATGGGTGAAATATGCACATGGTAGGACCAAATCTGGAAGTTTATGAGTAAAACCAACATGTGAAAACATCATATTTTTACAATTCCAACAACATCCATGAAAGACATTATTTCCACATTACATATTACCCATTACTTAACCACTTATCTAACAATTATGCTAAATAATTAATTACAAATTGAATTTACAACTCAACTATTAAATAATTATGGTAGAAATCAGAGTTCATTACTTGAAAAAAGGATAATCTAATTCATTTGTTTAAACAAATCCTTCAATTATCTATATATAAGATAATCATTTTTTCCTATTTACTTTCCCAATTTATTTATCTGACATAATCAATTAATTATAAAGGCATAAATATTCTTTTACTAAAACCATAATATATACATGTATATATATATACATATTAACTGAATGAACTGTTTACATTTTAATGCAATATATCAAATTAAAGTGTGGCAATAGATATATATACATAAATATATACATATATATATGAAATCAAATGCCAAAAAAAAGAAATAACCATCAAATACTAAATATAGAGTATATAGAGTGAATTCCAAACATAGAAGAGTATTCATTGAATACCAAACACAATGAATCGAATGCTAATCGAATAACATATTTTCATAAAAATGAAAGGCAATACAAGTAGTGATTTCCAAACTTATAATGTATGCAACTCAAAGTATCAGACACTAATCATAAATATAAACATTAAATATAATTACAATGCAAAGCATCGACTATCAAAAGATAGAACCATCGATATGAGTTTAATATATTCAACATTGAATATAAACACAAATTAAAATTGTAATGCACAGAGTCAGAAAAAACGCCAGCCCAAAGCCTAATGTGTTACCACTAGCAAGAATGCAGGGGAAAGGATGAGGCATCCAGCTGCTGGCCATGGTAGGCATTGGGTGCCATGCCTTGCTTGCAGGTCGATGCCAAATCTAAGTGGATGGGGCGCCAAAACCAAGCAACAGCCTCAGGAAAAATTTCCATAAAAGAAGATAATATTTAGTACACCAAATGAATAAGGAAGAGGCTTGAGAAATTTGTAAAAATGCAATTGGTAGGATAAAATCGTCAACCAAGAATGCAAGGAAAAAGCTACAAAATGTGAACAAAATGTGATCGATGGTAAGCTGTGAAGGAAGCAGAGGCTATGCCAGGAATAAAGAATGGAAGATTATATCAAATATTGCAGTTGCATTACTTGACTTGATATGCATTTGAAATGAGGAGACATAAATGGGATAGACAAATTAAACGAAATACCCAGAAGAAATGTGGTTTCAAAGGCTGCAATAAATTTACAAAATATGCACAAAACAATTTATAGAAAAGGGCTTTGGAAATCTTCAAAAAAATGCATTTATTAATTATTTCTATTCGAGAATAAATAACTAGTAAACATTTCTTTCCCAAAGGACATTAACATTCAAACATTCATTGCAAATAACAAAGTAGAGATAAAATTCAGAAAAACAATGGAACCTGGATCCAATTTCTTGGTAGGGCTAGAGATTCGATTGCCATTCTCTGGAAGCCCAACTGGAAATTCCAATATTTCCAAATCCCCAATCAATTTTCCCAAAATCCATAATCATTTTTTCTAAAATTCCAATTCAAAATCAATAGTATTTGAAATCTGGCAAACAAATTACTCTTTCAGCCAAACGGAATGAAAGATCTCCCAATAGAACAATATTTATAGAAAAAGGAAGACTATTCACATTCCTAGAAAAACCAACCAAATTTCCACAATTAAAGATTAACTATAAATTTATTAAATTAGTCTTTTCCTTCTCACAATAATAAATTTTTAATTAATTAAAATCCTTTTTAATTTGTCATATTATTATTTATTTTCACTACAATTATTTATATATTTATTTTTATCTTTATTTATCAAGACATACTCTAATTTATTTACTTTTAATAATCAACTTTATAATTCTGCTTTATAATATTTTATTTATTAACTTAGCATTACATTATAATTTATTTTACCATGAACTATGATTATATAAAAGCATTTATATTTACTTATCAAAAGTACCTTATTAACTTAATAATTTTATTTTAATGTGACAGTTAATCATAAGCATTTATCAAACAATTCTAAATCAAATGAACTAAATGTCAATCAATACCAAATCACAAAGCAAGGTCAAAAAGAAAGACCACAACCAACCCTGACTGATCATACCAACCATACTGATGACATTGACTGGGTGCAAAACTAGATACTCATCCTCTTCAAGGATGATGGCTAGGTTAGGGGATCAAGTGCTATCTCCATTCAATTGTTCCATTGTGTTTTGAGGCACGCTCAAACTTGCCAATTTAGGTGGAGTCGATGCCTATTACCTACAAACTGCAACACACAAAATGGTCGTGCATATACATATACATATAATCAGGCACACCATGAAAGGGAATTGCAACATCATAGGTTACTCACAAGTGAGTGATGCGACACTGTCCCCTTCACCCAACACATCAATAAGACATCACCAAATAATCACATCAACTCATATAATAGTTAGGATAAGACCGATCACAAGATAATCACACAATAGTCATGATTAGATAATCACATAGTGCTCATGATCAAATAAAACCATGTACTAATCATATCATGTGCATAAAACTCAAATAACATAAATCTCATCATAAAAATCATCATAGTAGTAAGTCCAATATCAAACAAAGTACCATAATGTCTCAACCCAAAACAAGTCAACTGTCAGTTTATCAAAGAATAGTATGAGGGCCACTACAAATTAAATAATTAAGATTATTTAATTTAAATGAGAGGACTTAGGGTGTTAAATTTAAATATTTTATCTAATTTAACAAGATGGAAGGTTAGCATGAAAGGGGGAGGAATTAGCCTAATTATATTAATTAGATTAATAGATGAAAAATGAGGCATTTAATTAAATAGCTAGGGTAATTTAATCAAACAAGTAAAAAGAGGATGGACTTCAAGATGAAATGATGTTAGTATATCATATTCGAGTGTGTGATATCATTCAAGACATTTTTTAAGTGTCTATAGTTCCCAATGTGAAAAGAAAATTTTATGACAAATAGAAGAATGATGAAACATATAGAAGAATTTTTACGACATATTTTATCTCATGTATCCCTAAAGGGTATCAAGGGTCCTCTGGGAGAGCATAAATATTAACACACAAGCACAATGGAACACAGACAAACATGAAAATATACTCTAAAGATAAGAAGAGGTACTAATCTAGTACAACACCTCCAACAAGTCATCTTGCTCCCAATATAGATCATTACAAGGGGAGAGAAGATGATACTATAGGGGGGATAGCAAGAGTAGTGCCTTTTGACTCACCTGTAGCAAGAGCCAAGGAGGAGGTTGCATCAACATCCCCATCAAAAATTTCCTACAAGCTTACTATTATCAATCTAACAAAGATATATGGAAAAGTCAGGATGTCCTCCATCAAGTCAAACATACACTTCTCTAGAGTGAAGTGTTGTGAGTGAATAGAAGGGGACCAATGAACTGGGGAGTCATTATCAACTTCCAAAATAAGGAAATTTAATAGCTCCAAGGAAGCAGGAGACTCTTCCTTCATAAGAATGGAACATACCAAACTATAATGAGATGATGAAGAATTCTTTATCTTATGACTATCCTTTAGAGAGAGGACATGCTCTGATTTGTTCTTAAGAGGAGGATGTGGAATCCTCATGTTAAAAGTAGAAGAAGGAGGAGTCACAGTAGATACAATCTTTGTGTGAGGCATGCCTATGGGATCATAGAAGAGAGGAAGATTAGGTAGAGAGGTGATTAGGGGAGGATCTAAAGAAAGAGAGATGAAAATTTGTACTCACTTAGGGTGAGATTTATCGAGGTTCGTCAAAGAATCCAAAAGTAGAACTAATGCAATAGGAATGAAAGTGGGGATAGAAATAGAAGCAAGAGAAGAAGTAGAAGTAGAGACATAAGGTCCATACCTAATCTTCTACAAGGCATCATGTTTATAGGCCAACACCCATAAAAAAAAATTACACTCACATGCAAGTTGGTTATGACGACTATGAGAACTAGGAATAGCAGCCTGAGGAGGCTTTGGGGTGTCTTGTTCCACTGGAGGAGTAGTCTTTGTGGCCATTTTTAGTAGAAGAGTAAGCTCCTAGGGAGGAATAGGAGGAGGTGTGGAGATAGAGATGAGGGTCTCAACCATAGGCTCCTTTCCTTTATGTGCTTCAAAATCAAGTGGAGGAATAGGAGGAGGCCTTGGAGGCTAAGATACAAGAGGAACAGAAGAAGTACCAACTCCACTTGTGTGCTTTCCCTTATTGTAAAAGATGGGTTGAGGAATTGTAGGCAAGAATAGGAGTTAGAAGACTTGAGGCTTATATTTCTTCAACACAAGCTCCTTTTTTTGTGATAGGCACAAAAAAAGGAATGATGGAAAATGTTGGAAGTTGTGAAATACTAGAAGAAGAAGAAGTTCCATGTGTAGGAGCGTGCTTATTTGTGGCCTTCAAGGAGGAAGGCACAAAGGACAAGGCATGATGTTGTGTGCACATAGATTCCTTCAAGGAAATGACATGAGAAGAAGGAAGGAATGTAGCATTAGGGGTTGTGACTCCTATCTTGTACCTAAATTAGGTCCTATAGAAAAATTCTCCATGGGGTGGTAAAGGTCCAATAGGAGCGAGTCAGAAATGATCCAAAGAGAAGCCCACATGCAACAGAAGCAGTTTGTATCCTCTATAATGAAGAGTATGCATTGTACTATCATGGGGGAATTTTGAACATTTATGGACTACTGAAGTGACCTAATTCATGGAGACTAGCCATGAAATGCCTAATATTACCCTAAATAGGTCAAATTCAAGAATAACGATAAATGGAACATCAATAAATTTAGGTCCAATAAGGACCAATAAAGAAATAGAACCAATAGGAGGCACAAAAAGTCCATCATGAGTATAGATTGTGGCCCTCGAACCCTCATATTTATCCTTATGTAGATTGTTGATAAAGAGAGTCTCCTCTATAATAACATTAACCCAACTGGTAGGGTCAACCATAACATTGGTTACAATATTACCGTTGAATTGAGCTAGGATATAAAGTGGAGAAGGATCCTTGTTAAGGAGGAAGTCATGTGGTATAAATTTTATGTTAGGAATATTTTCCACATGAATAGGAGTGAATGGGACCATTCTCATGTACTTAGAAGGACTAGGATGAGAAGATAAAGATGTGATTAGGCTGGTAGAATGAGAGGGAAAGTGATTTGTGTAGATCTGTACTTAGTTGTTAGGCTTGGCTACAAACTTGTTTAAGTTTTGTTTCCTATCTTTGAGTTGGATGGTACTGATATCTATGTAGTCTTGGACCACATTTCTAAGACACACATAGCATTCAGTGTCATGGCTAGGAATCAGTGATACTGACAAAACTTTTATGCATCGTACCAGCTAGGATAAGGTTTATCATTAGGTAGTAGTCTAATTTTTGAGAGAGTGATTAAACCATATTTTAGTAATTTTTGAAGAACACTTGTATAGGATTTAAATAGTTTTGTGAAAGCTTTGTTGCGTCATACTATGTTCTTTTTAGTAGAAACAAGAATGACATTCGCTATTTTCTTATTCCTTTTAGGCTCCTAAAAAATAAACATGGCTACTGATTATTAAGATGGGAGGACAAGGAGGAACCTCATACTATGCTACTATCTTTTGGCAGTCTCTCAATGTAGTACAAAAATGGGTGAAAGAAGGTTATTTCATTAAGATAATTTTTTTCTCTCAATGTCAACTGGATATTCCCTAAAAACATGTTAGACATCAAAATTTGGTAGGGCATAGGAGATTTGAGAAAATAGAGATTGATATTGAGTAATAAATTTAGTCACCTTATCATGATTCCCTTGCTAACAGTGGATGAGATCAATAAAGGTGACCTTTGGTCCAATGTTAGCTTAGAATTATTGTAAAAATTGATTGACCAATTGATAGAAGGTGAAGATGGAATTTTCAAGAAGGGAGAAAAACCACTCCAATGTAGTATCCTTAAGAGACCATGGAAAAAAATTTGCTAACAACACATCTTAATAAAGGAAGTCACTACACATGGCAATGAATGATGAAACATGAGTTTGTGGATCATATCTACCATTGGACTTAGCAAAATTTAGGATTTCCACCCCTTGAGGAATGGGAAAATTTAAGATGCTCAAGGCCAATTGACTATTGTGATAATATGGTTGTAAGGTGGATTGGGAGGAAGCACTGGTTAGATTGGCTAATTGAGATTGAATTTGACCCATATTTTGTAATAGGGTGTTTAGGATGGGATTGGATGGCAGAGGTGTGGTTGAGTAGTTGTGGTAATGGATGTTAAACATTAAAATGTAGGGATCTCATAATTGAAAGGGATGCAATTCACTATGACTCCATGAACATCAAGGGGCACAACATTCATGTTATCAATATAAGTGAAATAAGGAACAAAAGGATTAGTGTCTACCATGTGCATTGATACCTTCGGCATAGAAAGATACAAATTTGTACTAGTGATATCCAATTAGGTATCTTGAGGGTGGCCCAACACTAACATGTATGAAGGTACATGAGTCTCTACCAGATTATCTATCCCATGAAGTAACTCAAGACCCCTGCGGTTTGAGATGAGAAAATTCCTCAAACAATAAACAACAAGAGTGGCTTGAGTGTATACATTATATTTGTTAAAAAATATTCAAAATATTTAATTTTATCCTCTAAAGTATAAACTTTCTCAAAGAGAACCATGAGAGTGGCTTCATGATCTATGGGAGAAGAGGACCCAAAAGGAGTACTTGGTTGAGAACTTTTTGAGCCTCTTTTGATGGATGAACAAAAACAATACGAGGGGTATAAACATGTTGAAAGGAAGTCAAGTGAGAAAAAAATTCCTACACTAATCTAAGTAGGGGAGAGTTACAAAAAAATTCCTTTTAACAACTTATATAGTTACAGTTTGAGAAAAGCATAGAAAAGATAAGATAGAACAACAAGTACACATAAACAATACAAACTATAAATGGGGAAAACCCTTTTGGGTAAAAAACCCCACCCTCCAAAAGCATAGTAATTATGTATTACCTCAAATGAGAATTACAATGCAGCTCCAAGTACAAAGCTTCTTCAACAAGTGTTTTAAACAAACACCAATTTTGGAGTGAATTTGGCAACACTTAGTTACCTACAAACAAACTATGCATTCTACAATGCAAGGCATGCAGTATATAGAGAGATACAAGCTAGAAGAAGCATCTAGAAGAGGATAGGCATCCAAATCCACATGGCACAATATCCCATGCCAGAGGCATGCATTTGGACACATGTATTACAATATTCCCCTACACCTCTTACAACTGTCATAACATGCAATATTCTCTTCTTAAGCTTGGGCACCCAAAATATGCTAATAATAACTTATGACAAATGTCATACAACTGTCATAGATTCTGTCATAAAATCTGCCCTAAAATATGCCATACTTACAACACTTACAGTTGTAAGAGAATTTGTCATAAATGACTCAAAATATTTGATTCTCTTACACCTTGTCATAACCCAACTTGGGCGCCAACTCTCTCCATGCATACAAATTCCATATAACACATCATAGATTTTTTCATAAGTCAAAGATTCCAAAGTGGGACACCTACCTCCACTTGGGATGATGATATGTCACCCAGTCACCTCCAACGAAGATGCCACCTAGCTAGTGGGTCCCAATTTATGACATGACATTGTAGGAAAATAAATAATACAAATAAATACAATAATACATCAAATTAATCACATTATGACACTAAGGTTGAGACACCTTAATCCCAATATTATCCCACTTGTTGAAGACCTTCCAAGAGTCATATGAAATCATCTTCTTAAGGCCCCAAGTCCAATGGAATTGGAACACCATCTAAACTTCTCTGTGCTCACTAGTTTTGTCAATGCATCTGCAACATTTTCCAAAGTGTCAACCTTTTCCAAATTCACCTTGGCATCTTCTACCATATTACAAACAAAATGATATTGAAAATCAATGTGCTTTGTTCTAGAATGGAAGGTACAATTCTTTGCTAAGAAAATGGAACTCTGACTGTCGCAACAGATAGTAATTTTTCCTACATCCAAACATATCGAAGCACAATCTCTTAATCCAAATGGCTTCCTTACAAGCATGAGTGGCTACTATGTACTCTACTTCTATCATGGATAAATCAACTACAACCTGCCACTTACTCATCACACTAATAGCACCACCAAACATCATAGACACATAACCACTAGTGGATCTTCTGTTATCAATGTCACCTAGCCAATTTGAATCTACATACCCACAATTTTTTTTTGAGGTCTAGTAGGATGACTATGATAGCAAAAGGAATATTCAAAAGTGCCCTGTAAATATCTGTACAATCTCTTAACTACATCCCAATGTACCTTTCTTGGATTTTCCATAAAACAACTAAGGAATCCCATTTCTTGGGAAATGTTTGGTCTTATACACACCATAACATACATTAATCTTCCAACACTTGCATATGGTACTTTTGTCATGTCCTCCATCTCAATAGGATAAATTGGACAATCATTCATAGAAATTTTTTTTCCGTACATCATAGGAACAACTAATTGTCTACAATCTGCCATGTTGAATCTCTCCAACACTGAGTTCACATAATTGCTCTAGATTAACCAAGTCTTTTTGTTTTCTCTATCTCTCATGATCTCCATTCCTAGAATGTACCTAGTTGCACCTAGGTCTTTCATCTCAAACTGTGCAAACAACTTCAAATTTGAAATCATACTATTACCATTCCCAATAAACAACATATCATCTACATATAGAATAATAATGAGAATGTGACCATTGTCATATTTATAATACACTCAATGGTTAGATTTAGATCTCATAAATCCCAATGATAACATGGGTATTAAACTTTTGGCACCACATTCTAGGAGATTATTTAAAACCTTAAAGAGAATTATTTAGTTTGAAAACCAATTTTTCTTTACCTTTTTCAATGAAATGCTCTAGCTATGACATGTAAATATCTTCCTCCAAGTCATCATGAAGTAATGTTGTCTTCACATCCATATGTTCCACTTCTAAATCATATGCTATTGCAAGTGATAACAAGAACCAGATAGATGCTAGCTTCACAAAATGGGAGAATATCTCACCATAATCAATTTCCTCCGCCTATGAAAACCCCTTAGCGACAAACCATCCCTTATGCTTCTAAAAATTTCCATCAAGACCACCCTTTTTCTTGAAAACCCATTTACAACGAACAATTTTGTGTTTAACAAGAAAAGGTATCGAATCCTAGGTCTTGTTTTTCTTTAATACAACCATCTCCTCGTCCATGGTTTTCATCTAGGAATCTACATCACTCATACCCATAGCCTCTCTAACAGTCCTAGGCTCATCACTGCTAGCAATCAAAGAAAAAATGCAATTGGAACAATAATGAATAACCAAACCTTTATGGTTGTTGCCTAACTCATGTGGACCTCCTCAGAGGGTGAGGTTGAGGTTCTTCTTCTTCTTTAGAAATTTCAGGGTTTCTTGAGATCTCCTCATCATCAAGTCCAACAAGAGTGTGTAGTTCATCATTTTTTAGAGTAGGTGGAATCTAAACTACCTCCTTATTTTGTTTCTCCTCTTTCTCTAGTTGCATCTCATCAATGGAAGGTTTCATCTCTCTAAAAATTACACTTCTATTATAGAGAACCTTCTGAGCCTTTGGATCCCAAAACTTGTACCACTTCACATTGATACCATAACCAATAAAGATACACTTAACTTGTTCTCTATTTTTGACCTCTTCTCAATTTAAACATGAGCATAAGCTTTACAACCAAATACTCAAAGATGTCTCATTGAAGGATTTTTAGTAGACCATGCCTTTATGGGTGTCTTTCCAACAAGCGCTAATGTAGGATATTTTTTGATCAAATAACATGTAGTAACTACTGCTTCATCCCATAAAATTTTCTCAAGGCTAGCACCACTAAACATACTCCTAGCTCTCTCCATCAATATTTTGTTAATCTACTCTATAACTCCAGTTTGCTGAGGAGTGTATGGAGTTCTATTATATCTATTAGCAAGAGACACTACAATTATGCTTTGGTGTTGTCATTGATGGCAACCCTAGTCGGTAATTGGATCTGCATGGCATCATTTGCTTATACCGACAGTCAGATTGAGGACATTCAAGAAGAACAAATCATCCAATAGTTTGGTGATCATCGATTCACTTGTAGATTTCCAGTTGTTGTTTTGAGTTGTGGATCTCATGGGAAGTCTATCAGTACATCTAATGTGTTGTCCAAAAATTTTAGACCCTCGTATCAAGTCATGTACAAGTTTGGAGATCTGGTTGATACTTTTTTGTTTATCAATATTTTGGGGTTGACTCGGTTGATATAATGTGTTGTGAATATTCAAGAAATGATTATTCAAATATTTTTGTGTTTGATCATTATGTTTTGGGTTTGAGCTAAGTTGTGGATGATCGTTGTGGATGCACATTGGATAATTCTTAATATTTGAGCTGAAAGTTGCTAATATTTTTAAGTTTTATTGAAGCTAACTTGTTATTAAATTGTTAGTCACAGATATATATGATCTATTATATCATTTTGTGTTGTATGCATGGTGTGTCGATGTGTATTGTGACTATCAAAAGAGTGTTAGAGCGATTTTATGCACAGTTTCACTTGTGCATAAATATTTTGTGGTGTGAGTCAGAGCAAAGCAAAGAAAAAGTTTAGTATCAGTTAGAAGGAAAAAAGATCGACAACTGAGCTTAACTAGAACTTTAATCAAGCATTTGTAGATTCTATTCTTTTAGTTCATTCTCTTGGTTCTAATCAAAATCTTTGTAAGGCAGTGTGCTTTCCTATTTTGAGCAGTGAGCTCTAGGCAGTGTGTCTGAATGCAAGTGCATTCCCATATTGTAAACTTATTTTTGAGTATACTTAGATTATATTGTGGATTGGCCATCCACTATGGTTTTTCCCCTAACAGGGTTTCCACGTAAAAAATATTGTGTTGTGGTCTTATGGTTATTTGCTTTATGTTTCTGCATATATCTTTTGGTTGAATGCTTAAAGTGGGTTAATGATCAAAATAATAAAGTTAATTTTTATAGAACATTGATTCACCCCCCCTCTCAGTTTTGCTTGTTTCCAACAATTGGTATCAGAGCCAGTTCCTTGAAAGAAGTCTAACAGCTTGGGGAGATCTTGGAAAGTGTTTTCAATGGATACACGCAGTCTTCAACAACAACTTATGGTGGCCCTGGATGATCTTGACCAGTCAAATTCTAAGAACCAGGAACTACAGGAAAGTCTTGAGAATGCAAAAAAAATCATCCAGTCATTGAAAGACAAAATCAATGAATCGAGGGAGAAAATAAAGGAATTATGTGATTAGCTTAAGCAGAAGAACAAAATCATGGAAGATGAACAATTGAGTCATGCCTTGAAGGAGAAAATAGAAGAG
The DNA here is from genome assembly GCA_007258455.2 of Sequoia sempervirens. Classification (NCBI taxonomy): domain Eukaryota; kingdom Viridiplantae; phylum Streptophyta; class Pinopsida; order Cupressales; family Cupressaceae; genus Sequoia; species Sequoia sempervirens. Next base: position 19,271,076 of record VDFB02000363.1, read on the forward strand.
TGTGAAATTTTTTTCAGAGAAAATGTTGCCCTCAAGTGTGAGATGGAATCCATCATGATGAAAATGAACAAGGAAGTTGAAGACAAAAAGAAGAATGAAGAAAAGCTTTCTCAATCCTTGAAAGAAAAATATGAACAATGCGGTTGATTAGACAATGAATTGGAACAATCTAAAAATAATGAGGAAATGTTTGAAAAATAGCTTGATGATCTCATAAATGGACTTACTACTACAAATGAGTACAAGGAGAAATTCAAAGAAAGATCAACCAAACTTGATGAAATAATTAAAGGACAGAGGACTGATGGTGACAAACGAGGTCTTGTCTATGAGGAAGGTGAAAGTTCCAGATCTGGACAAAGGAAATCTAGACAAAGGAACTCTAGAGAAAGGAATTCTGGACAAGGGAGATTCATAAAAGGAAATTACGTAAATGGAACCAGAAGGAATCCGATAAGACAACCTAATGCTCAAAGATTCAATGGCTACTATTTTTCCTACAAGTTCAGTCATATGGCTTCTCAATGTAGGAGCAAGATGAACACAAGTGGACCATCATTCTCAGGCCAGTGCTTTAATTGCTATAAGTATGGTCATAAGTCAAGTGAATACAGGGTTGTGATGAATAACTTTCATAGAGATATCAGATGCTATGCATATAATAGATTTTGGAATATTGCTAACCAATGCAGATCAAGGGAAAATTAGTGGAATAGTTGGTCTGAATAGAGAAATGGTGTGTTACAATTGTAAAAACTTTGTCCATATTGCTAGATTCTATTGGAACAGAAGAGATCCGGTAAGATAGAATACACAACAGGATGCCAAAGGAAAAGGGAAAGTTACTACAAATGTGATCAGGAGGAATATGTAGAAGAAATGGGTGAAAAAAAATCCCTTTGTTGAAGGAAATGTGCCTGCACCAGAATCTACTTCTGGTAATTCCTCTGAGAATTAATTTTAGGCCTTTGGCCTAGGGGAGTTGTCAGAAAAATCATTTAACCCCCATGTAGGAAATTAAAACTAGAATTTGGACCAGTCCAGTAGGTGGATCAATGATTTTCAGATGTTTCTCAACCGATTTGAGAAGGTATTATGCAGTATAGAAAATCCGTAGAATAATTATCTGTCTCAGTGCATAAAAATAGAGTAACCGGATGAACTAGGGTAAAAGAATTTATTGTGACAAAAGGGTTAGTTGTGCGAATGATAAAAATCCACTTTTATCCTTCATTTTTCACTTTGCATTTTGAAGAGAAGAAGTTTGGAGAGCCCTAGAGTGAAGCTTGCCGAATTGTGGAGAGATTCAAGTGTGAAGAAGAATCTGTGATCGAACTTTGATCTGACGGAAAGGTATTTATCCAAAAACTAGTAAATTTGAGAATTTGCAATCATGTCCACTCCTTTGGTAGTCGAAGTCAAGGATAGACCCCATCCTAAATTCAAATGGCATCCCTATAAGTTTGTTGAGACTTAGCCCCTCGATGCATTTTCATCTGTCATACGAAGTTTTGCACACTGAGGATATTAGGGCTTATATTCATGAAAACATTGAAGAGTTAGGCACCTCTCAAATAATGAATTTGTATTCAAGCCATATACTTGGAGGAGACTTCTCTATCAAACCAGAATACCAAACCCTAGAGGAGAAGAAGTTCACGTAGTTTGCAAAATTTCCCATATTTGAGGAAAATGAATGGGTTAGATACATTTTGAGTCATGTTCATGCCGAATTCATGTGGCTAAATATACCCTTCAAGATCACAAAAGAGGCTATATGTGCAATCACAAGTCTGAATTCCACTAGTAGACTTCTAGTCTTGAAATCCATGAATAATGAGAAGGTTACTAAGGCAACAGGTGTGCGATGGGACATAAGAGCAATGACAATAGAAGATATTGCTGAAGTGGATGTAAAGTTTGCATCAATGGTCATTGGTTACAAGATATACCATTCTAGCTAGGATAATTTTGTATCCTGTACGACCATCTATGCAACCAATGAAATGGTAGAGAAAAATGTAGAATATGACTTGTGTGAGCTACTTAGAAGTTAGTTGATGGAGAATCTAAGTAAAATCAAGAAAGATAAGAAGAATACTTCCAAATATGGTAATTTTCTATTGTGTTTGTTTTTCTATTTCATGGATGAAGATTTGGGTGTTGGAAAAGTACATTGGAAAAATAATGTGCCTGTAGCTGTTTAGATAAGGAACATGTTGTTTGGAATGGGTGATCGTCAAGTCAGAAATACTACCCTCTAGGGGTACTTAAAAAAATTTCCAGAATATGATGCATGACAGGGAAAAAATTCCCACTTCAATTGTGGAATAGTACAAAGATACTATCTGCTTCATGGTGGATATTGATCAATGTCATATGGAAGCTATTGATCCCAGAACAATTTGGATCATGCCTATGGGATACGAAGTAGAGGAAAATATCTTGAAGATGTATGCAAAACACTTGTTGAGTTCACCTTTGGATCAGGGAGAAGAGAGGTTTGGAAATTATGTAGAGAAAAGTATGCAGGTTCATGAGGAACTAAAAAAATTGGTGATAATCAGAAGAGTAAGGAAAGAGGTAGAAGTTTTTGCAAAAAATATGGGCATACCTATAGAGAAATTGAAAGAAGTGAGAAGGAAGAGAGAAGAGGCTAAAGCAGAGAAAACAAAAATAGAGTCTACTAGTCTGGGAGCATTTTTTGCCCACACTAAATCTACAAGGAGTTCCCCATCCTTATCCACTCATGCAATGAAGCCAGCTCAAGGCCAACCTTTCGATAAAAGGAAGAAGAATAAAAGAACAAGAACATATGAAACTATTTTAGAAGATGAGGAAATAGAATTAGAAGAAGTTTTGAGAGAAGTTAAAGTTATCGGAACTCAGGTTGTCAAGTTAAACAAGAGAAAATATTTTGGAAAAGAAGAAGGAGCAAAGAAGGCAAAAGTTGATAAACCTGGTATGTCAGTTGAGGAAGTTGAGAACATTGTTGTCAAATATGGTAATCTTAAGCCCCTCTGTGAATTGTATGAAACTTTTGATAAATCAGGTTAAAGAATTCTCGAAGAAGCCACAATAAAACATATGAACATTTTCAATAAATTTCTTGTTGAGATTATGTTTGGCTTACCAAAGAGTCTGTATGATATTTTGGAGTCGAGAAGATTAAGTGCTAGAATAGAAGAAGAGAATCTGAGGAAGAGAATTCTTGCAGATTTATGTCCAGAAATGTCAATTAAGGAGATGAATTCACTTCTTGAAAAGGTCAAAAAGGAATTTAAGAGCAATACAAGGGTGAATAAACTCATGATTGGTGAAACTAATGCTATTTTTGGTGAAACCAAGGAAATTCTAGAATTATTTCTATCAAAGAATAATATTAATGTTGAGGAATTGAATACTGAAAATGTTCTAAAAAATGAGGAAGTGAATGAGGAGAATGTGAATGTATCTGATCCTCCAGAATTTGAGGATATTTTGATTCCTCCTAATGTGGAAACTACAAAGACACCTATGGAAACTGAAGTTCCTAAGGTGGTATTAGCTGAGGAGAAGGAGGTGCAAAATGAAGAGGTTGAAGTGCCTAAAGTAAATTCAGAAATAGTCTCTGAAGAACCTAAGGTTGAAGAAGAAAAAGTTAAGGAAATCAGAGTGGAGGCAAGAGACACTGCCAAGGCAGTGAAGAGATCTTTGATGGAGCACCAAGAAGATTTTGATCCTGAATTGGATGAAAGCTCAATCAATCTATCCACTTTGTCCTCAATTCAAATGATGCAGGTCGCATCAATTGCTCAAGCTAAGGCCAGTGAGAAGATTCTAAAGTATCACATAGAGGATAGTGAATTACTAATTCTTGCATCTAGAGTTCTGCAGAAATTAATTCCTACTCATGTCATGGATCCGTTAGGTTCCTCTTCTGGTGAGCTAAAGAATATCATAAATGTTGTAAGTACTCAATTCGAGTATCTTGAGAAATTTGTTGAAGATAAAGTGAAAAAAGAGTTTAATAGAAAAAGACTCAGTCAGTTGAAGGAAGTGATTGCAAAGGATAAGAATCTGTTAGCCACCTGCGTGAAGAACATTCAAGTTTCTATATCTGAAGCTAGAAAGCCTATAAGTCTTGCTTGGTTTTGTCCAAGTTTACTGAAGGTAATGAGCAAAAGGTGAAGGATCTTGAAAATCAATTGGCTATCATTTCTGACACTTTTGTTCCATTAGCTGGTGATGTTGCTCAGCAAGAAGGTCAAGTAACATCCTTACTTGACAAAATAAGATGTTTAAAAAATGAATCTGACAAGATTTTTGGGAGAGTAAGTGAACTCAAAGGACTAATTTGTCCGAAGATTGAGATAATGGTGAGTACTTTGAAGGAAGCAAAAGCTGCTATGGGAGTTAGTGACCCAGAGAACCTAGAATCTGTAGAAGCTCAATATTATCTAATGTGTGGTCACATAACAGTTTTGGAAGTCTCAAAAAGTTTTGCGACGATAATTTAAGGGTGTTGAAGCAAGATTTTATAGATATTTTCAAACTTTTGTAAGTTATAAGTTCATGCCTGTATAGTTTTGGAATTTTGTTTCGTTTTCCCCAGTTTTTGCCATTAATGTCAAAGGGGGAGAAGTGTATAGTAAAAAACGTATAGTCATTGTAGGGGGAGTTTCTTTTCTGAGCTAAGATTGAAGTTTCTTTTTGAAGTTTTGTAGTGGCAGTGTAATTCATGTTGGTTTTGATCCAACACTTAGTCATTTTTCACTAAGTGTTGCCATCAATTCCAAAGGGGGATATTGTTGGAAAGAGACACTACAATTATGATTTGGTGTTGTCATTGATGGAAACCCTAGTCGGTAATTGGATCCACATGACATCATTTTCTTATATTGGCAGTTAGATTAAGGACAGTCAAGAAGAACAGAGCATTCGACAGTTTGGTGATCATCGATTCACTTGCAGATTTCCAGTTGTTATTTTGAGTTGTGGATCTCATGGGAAGTCTATCAATACATCTAATGTGTTGTCAAGAAATCTTAGTGCCTCGTACCAAGTCATGTGCAAGTTTGGAGATCCGGTTGATACTTTTCTGTTTATCAATATTTTAGGGCTGACTTAGTTGATATAATGTGTTGCAGATATTCAAGAAATGATTATTTGAATATTTTTGTGTTTGATCATTATGTTTTGGGTCTGAGCTAAGTTGTGGATGACCGTTGTGGATGCACATTGGACAATTCTTAATATTTGAGCCAATAGTTGCTAAATTTTTTAAGTTTTATTAAAGTTGACTTGTTGTGATTAAATTGTTAGTCGTGGATATATATATATATATGGTATATTATATCATTTTGTGATGTATGTGTGGTGTGTCGATGTGTATTGTGAATATCAAAAGAGTGTTAGAATGATTCTATGCACAGTTTCACTTGCGCATAAATATTTTGTGGTGCAAGTCAGAGCAGAGTAGAGCAAAAGTTCAATATCAGTTAGAAGGACAGAAGATCGACAACGGAGCTTAATTGGAACTATAACCAAGCATTTGTAGATGTTATTCTTTTAGTTCATTCTCTTGGATCTAATAAAAATCTCTGTAAGGAAGTGTGCCTTCCTATTTTGTGCAGTGAGCTCTAGGTAGTGTGCTTGAATGCAAGTGCATTCCCATATTGTAAACTTATTTTTGAGTATAATTAGATTATATTGTGGATTGGCCATCCACTGTGGTTTTTCTCCTAACAGGGTTTCCACATAAAAATCCTTGTGTTATGGTGTTATGGTTATTTGCTTTCTGTTTCTACATATATCTTTTGGTTGAATGCTTAAAGTGGGTTAATGATCATAATAATAAAGTTAATTTTTACAGAACACTGATTCACCCCCCCTCTCAGTGTTGCTTGTTTCCAACAATATCTCTCAATCTTGTACTCTTTACAGAACTTATCAAACTCTTCAGAACAAAAATCACTACCATTTTTAGTCCTCAAACACTTAATCTTTCTACTAGTTAGATTTTTTACCAAGGCCTTAAACTCCTTAAAACCACTAAAGACTTCAACTTTACTTTTGATAAAATAAGAAAATGTCCTTCTACTATAATATTCTATGAAAGGAACAAAATATATAGATTTTGATAATGAAAGAACATTCACAGGACTAGACACATTTGAATGAACATAGTCCAAAACCCCAGAAGACTTGTGAGAACTACAATAAAAAGAAAAACGATGCTATTTTCCATAAACACAATGTTTACAAAATTTGAACTTGAGATTACAATTATCGAGGCATTTAACAAGGCTCTTATTCTTCAAGGTTCTAAGACCCTTTCTCACCAATGTGACCAATTTTTTTGTGCCATAACATTGTCTTCTCTACAAGAAGCTTTGTTTCCATGGAATGAGCACCCTTAGGTACCCAAAATGCATGACCATTGGATGTAGTTGCAATAGATTAATCTCTTCACTCCATGATCTGATGGTGAGGATGAAGAATCCAAAGGTCTCTTCTTTGGTACATCAAAAGGACTATTGCACTAAATTGTGCATGCATTCAGCTTGTACTGCAAAGTTCCACCTTGAATACCCTTAACAAACACCATAGTTCATCTTGTTATCTTGCATCCTCCACCAAAGATACAACTTGCACTCCTGAATCATTCAGTTTACTCACAAAAAGAAGTTTTGTGCCAAAGCCAAGATATGCAAAAAACCATCAATCCCCTTCAAACTTTCATCGGAAAATTTTATTTTGAATCTTCCATGACCAACTATCTTTAAGTGAGAGTCATCACCTAAGTACACCTTCCCACCATTGTACTCTTCATATTTTGAAAACCAACCTCTATGATAGGTCATGTGAAAGGATGCACTTGAATATATCAACCACACATATTTCGATGCATGTGTTTTGAAGGATGCAACAAATGCTTCAGCTTCATCTTGAGATGATTTTTCTGATTCAGAGTCAGAGAAAGACTTGTTTATCTTCTCCTTCTCCTTCTTGTAGTCTTTCTGAAAATGATCAATTTCACCACAGTTCCAACATTTTACCTTAGAATTCTTACAAGGAGACTTAGATCTCCCATAAAACTTTGACCTTGATTTCTATTCTTTCTTCTTATCTTGCTCCTTCAGTCTGCCATGAATGGCAAGGGCCTCCTTGGCCATCTCAAAATACTTTCTTTGCATCTCTTTGAATAGAAATGAAGCAACCACCTCATCCATCTTGAAAGTGTTTGTTGTCCTTCAAATAGCCATCACCAGGTGATCCCATGAGTTTGACAAAGAGCACAACAGGATCATGCAATAGTCTTGTGCATCAATCTTGTCTCCAATGGAACCTAGTTGAGCAATCAACACGTTAAAGGAATTTAGGTGGTCTGCCACAGATCCTCCATCTTCCATCTTCATAGAATACATCTTCTTTCTCAAGAATAGCTTGTTTACTAGGGATTTATCCTAATAAGCATCTCCAAGTTTTTTCCACAAAGGAGTATAGGTCTTCTCTTAATGAACATTTAGGAGAAGGGAATCATCCAAATAGAGTCTAGTCAAACCCTTGGCTTTCTGATCCATGAGATCCCAATCTCATTTTTTCATGCCCATTGGTTTGGTTCCAGAAACAACAACCCATAGATCATCATATACAAGCATATCTTCCATCTTGAGCTTCCAAAGCTCAAAGTTATCATCGTTAAACTTCTCCATCTCAATCCTCCTAGGTGTGCATGCCATCTCTTTCCTGCAACAAGGTCATGAAATTTACTTCTACAAAACTCCCACTGAGACAAAGATCAGCTCAAAAAACCTTTCTAACCCAATAAAGGAATCAAGGATATCCAAGCTCTGATACCAACTAAAAGGAATTTGGGTGAGTGGAAACAACTCCTTACTTTAATCTAAGTAGGGGAGAGTTACAAAAAAATCATTTTAACACCTTATATAGTTACAGTAAGAGAAACATATAGAAAATATAAGATAGAATAGAAAGTACACATAAACAACATAAGATATACATGGGGAAAACCCTTTTGAGTAAAAAACCCCACCCTCTAAAAGAAAAGTAATTTTTTATTACTTCAAATAAGAATTACAATGCAGCTCCAAGGAAAAAACTTCATCAATAAGTGTTTCGAAATAAACACCTATTCTAGAGTGAATCTAGTAGCACTTTGTTACCTCGAAACAAACTATGCATTCTACAATGCAAGGCATGTAATATATAGAGAGATACAAGCTAGAAGAAGCATCTAGAAGAGTATATGAATCTAAATCCACATGGCACAATATGTCATGCCATAGACATGCATTTGGACACATGTACAATATTCCCTTACACCTCTTACAACCGTCATAACATGCAATATTCTCTTCTTAAGCTTGGACGCCCAAAATATGCTAACAATAGCTTATGACATATTCCTTACAACTATCATAGATTCTATCATAAGATCTGCCATAAAATATTTCATACTTAAAACACTTATAGTTGTAAGAGAATCCATCATAAATGACTCAAAATATCTGATTCTCTTACACCTTGTCATAACCCAACTTGGGTGCCAACTCTCTCCCTACATAAATATTCCTTATGGCACGTCATAGAATATGTCATAAGTAAAATATTCCAAAGTGGGATGTCTACCTCCACTTCGGATAATTATATGTCATCTAGTCACCTCCAAAGAGGATGCCATCTAGCCGATGGGTCCCAATTTATGACATGACATTATAGGAAAATTGTAAGTTGCATGAAATTTTGGAAGCTACATGATAAATGAAAGTTAGAATATTTCACAAGTTATAATAATTTTGTTTTGAAATAATGTAAATATGTAGCTAATTATCAAGGAATACATGCATATAAAACCAATACCTTATTTTAACAAATAACAACAAAATTATTTAAGAATAAAATAAATCACAACAAAAGTGATACGACTATGCACCAATTCTCATATTATTTTAAAATTGAAATTGTGGCAACTTACTTACCTCATGATTCTACACAAATTGAAGTCCCTGGTTGGTTTCAAATGACTCAAAGAAGTGATTTTTTCCTCAAATCGTTTGCAACGACCTTCACCTCCTATGATCACTTATTCTATACCACTATGGTAGCTCAATAATTTAGTTATGGAATCAAGTCAAATTCACATTGATATCCCTCCTAACAATGATTATCTAAGTTTTCTCCCTTACTTTTTGACAGTTTGAATCTGCTAACAGACTCGCCTCCCATTTGTTATATCCTTCACACCTCTGTCCATATTTGAATTATATATTCCCTTTCTCTTCTTTTTTTCTTGTAAAATAGTTAATCAAATAGATACCCCCCACTCCAAAATCAAAATCATGCAACTGATAATATATCACGCCAAGAAGAAGAAGATTGTCCGTAGGATTGTGCAGCTAGTCATGGAACAAGGACTAAGCACTCTAGACTTCTATGAGATCAACATGTGAAAAACTTTATTAACTGCCCAAATCCATACTTAGTTAGTGCAATTAGGAGTTTAGTTATTAGTTAAACTTGTCGATGTGAAGGCATGCAAATCTTCCATCAACTTTTCTACTCAGTGCATGGAATTTATGATTTCTAATTTCCTCAATTTACATTGCCATAACTTGAGCATAGTTAGGAATTGTTAGAAATTAATCACATGCTATCTTTCCTCTCTTTTATGATTATATGGTAGTTGGTTTCATACATGTTTCATATTTGGTTATAGTTGTGAGAGGTCACACTCATTTTAATTTCACCATCTATTTATGATGTTGACATTTTTTATTAAATATGTAAAGCATTTGTTTAACATTAAGGCTTCATTTCATAATTTAAATAATGGTAAGAAACATACTTAAGAAGAAAGCACATACATATATAGTTTTGAATACATTAAAACGTGACAACCACCATCTTGAAATGTTATGCATAATCAAAGATTATGATTTAATACTACAGCCTAATAAATATATAAATAAATAATTCAACCATACATGACATTAAAGTAGTTTATACATGTATAAATGCTAAATTTCATTTAATGGATTTCTCAATTATTTCATTGTTTGAGAATAATGGTGATACCTTTAAATAATAATTAATAGCTCCTTTAAAAGTAGAAATAAAAAATGAATTGAGTAAATACAAATTGGGGTATTGTTATCATTTTTAAAATGATGTCCTAGTAAATTAAAAAAAAATCAATTTACAGTAATTACTATAAATTATATTATATTTTCCTTCAATTAATCCTTTTGTTTTATCTCATACTACAAGAATATGTATGTTAATGGTATAACATAGGCCTTGTGAAAAAATAGTCTACATGCTAGAATTTGTGAGATGAAAGATAAGGTTTCATTGGGTTGGAGTATCAATTTGAAACTCAAATTACTGATATTAAAATATTAATGATTAATCAATTCATAATTAGGAGGGTTATGAAAAGTACTACATCCCAATATTATAAACTCATAACAATATATCAACCCAACTTGATGGAAATCTTATGCTATCAGTGGATAAGGGAAGCATAACACACTACTTACATTTGAAACTTGATGGAAATTTAGCATTCATATCTAGGGCACAATTAAATTAAATAAGTTAACATAATAATCAAGTTATAAGGTAATACGATGGTGGATTTTTGTAAGAAAAAAATTCATCATTGATAGGTTATATAAATTAATATCATGAGATAAATTATTAAAACCCTATCTAACACCATTTGACAACTTATGTGTTTGCTCATCCTATGAAATATTTTGTAAAATTCTTAGCGAAGATAACCTAAACTCAAAAAATATTCATCATAAAACCCTATGTAAATGTTGAACTAACATAGTTACCTTGATAGTGCAGACCTTACATATTAAGAGTTGTTTAATAATTAACTTCTATTAACAAAGTTACAAGTTTCAAGTCACATACAAACCTTTTGTTTTATTTTCATACGTGTGGTAGTGATGAGTAGAAACATAGGGAATCATACTTTATAAGTGAGTTTTAGTTGGTGGATTTCTTCCATGACATATCAAGTTGCATAGTGTTGTGTTGTGAGGTGTCATCAAGCCAAGATCTAGAAATTGGGGTTATGTTTGTTTATATATATGTATAAAAAGAAAATTTGTTAGTTGTGTTTTGTCTTAGTGAAAAAAAATTGGGCATGACACAAATAAATACAATAATACATCAAATTATTCACATTAGGACTCTAAGGTTGAGACACCTTAATCCCAACATAGGTGGCAAACCCATGGTGAATTGATTAAATTCAGGACCTTAGTGGGTTGGACTAAACTACCTTCATGAACCCATATCTAATTGTCGGAGACTTCTTCTTACTACATGCTCAAAAGTTGTGGAATGGGTCATGAAACTCAAGAGTATCACAACACTCAATTCAACAAATTTACAAATAAGAGAAGAAATTTTTAACAAAATATTAAGGAAAGGACAAATTCATGTTAGGTTCACCAAAATGTAGAGGAAATTTGACACCCCAAAATCACATGATCTCAAAGGGCGAATGTTCCTCAGCTAACTTAGGGATCAAAGCTCAGGTGACGAGATGAGAAGACATGGGAGTTTGTTTATATTTTATGTTTTATGTATAATTAAAGAACAAGAGTTTTGGGGACCAAAAGAGTAGGTTGCAAAGGTCTACTGAGAAAAATAGTAGGCTCTTGGTCAAGGATGGAAGTGCAACGTGTAGTAGTCTTGTACGAAAAAAAAATGATTTTAATATAGAAACAACTAAGAACCCACTAACTATTCAACAACTAAAAACTCAAGAATGCACTTAAAATAACAAGATAACATAAATTAAAAAAAAAAAATGAAAAATGAACATAAAATAAATGCCATAGAAAGGAAATGATGGAATGGAAAAGAAGAAAGGGGACACTCATAATAGGACCACAAGTGAAGCCTCCCACAAAGCTACAACTTCAACACATGCACACACAAAAATGACAAAATGGTTGGGGTTTTTTTATGGGCTTGCCTCAGTCAAACCCTCGCGTAGGTGTTCCCACCTCCATGGATAACGAGATAGATAGAGATAAAAGAAAATAGACGTGATAAAGATAATAGATGTCTCAGAAAAATAATATGTTATCAAAGTAAAATGATGATACAACAAAGAGACTAAGATTACCCTCCTTTGGTGAATGAGAAAGTTGGAAGGAAGATCATACAACCTCTAAGATGTACCAAGAGTTCCAAAGTGTTGAAGTAGAGATCCAAAGTGCAAGATCTTGAGAGAATGAGAGTGAAAGAAATCTTGAGAATGAAGAAGAATGTGAGAATGAGCAAGATAGGTTGAGATAGATTGAATGAATTAAAAAATGGGATATTTGAAAGAGGTATAGGCATGCAAAGGGATGTTCTCAAAATTATTTTAAGTTGCAAAGCCATTACACTTCATGGGCAGGTGAGAAGTGTAACATCCAAATGGCTATGTAGTCAGGAATCTTTTTGCGATATTCACACGGTGTGTAGATGTTTGCATTGTGTGCAGTCGTCTATGAAAAAAAATTAGTTTAACAATAGAGAATGAAAGGGTTAAGGAAAAAATTAAGGTTGGACAAAAAGTTAATGGATTATTGAATTGAATTTATATATATATATAACCCTATAGATAATGAGTCAGGCAATTGCAACAAGAAATATAACAACACAAACATTAGTTAAAACAATCATAATAAAAAATTTAAGCACATATAATATTAATATTTGAAAAATAAAAAAGTTAGTGAACTCCTACAATTATTGAAATACAAAAATATGCTAGGAAGAAAAAAAACATACCCAAAAAAAATCATCATAACAATTTCATAATACCATCTCATAACACATGAATTGGTGAAAATTTTGAAAATAGAATTGTTACCTAATAGTCACTAAGCCAAGTAATTGCAACATAAAATTCAATGTGTCTAAAAGATTAAAAATATAATTATGATAAACAACCAAAAATGTACACAACCTTGTAGTTTCCAAGCCAAATGAATGCAACCAAGAAAAAAGTAAATAAAATATTATTGTCTAGATTTGATGTTGTTCACAAGGGTTATCTCCATCAAGCTTTGTAAACCAAAAGTGACAATGGATCAACTGCAATCAATGAAATAAATAATAGAAGAAACTTTCTTGGAGAGAAAGCATTCAGGGGGTGACTCACTTTTTATGCAAAGAAAAAAGCACAAGGATTATGAGTGATCCATCCATGCTTGTCCATGTGATGACCATCAAGTAGTTGGAAGGATAGGAGAGTGACTAGGTATATTCTTGTCCTACTATCATAATTGACATAGTATAGACCTTACACTTGTTATAATCATCATTATGGTATTGATTTTGAGCCTAGATGAAAACCCTAATGTGCCTAGATTATGGTTTAAGTGGTAGGGTGTGCATTATAGTTCTTTTTACATATGATCATTCTATTAAGTAGAAGGTAACACTGTTTATATTTAAATAATAAACCAATATTAATTTTCCTTGCCTTGCTAGCTTGCATTATAATAGATTGTGATACTTGTGGTGAGCTATGTTAAAAGCCTAAAAGTGGCATAAAATTAATTTATGTAAGAGGTCATAATTTTGTATTCCACAGACATATTATCAACCAAAGGTAAATACAAACAATCATCAAACATGTTTTCAAATTCCATTATAACATTTATTTTACATATAATATCAATTAAGTTCCCATGTTTTCCTATCATCAAGATGATGTTATCATAAATTATAGCAATAATATTTGTAGTTGGATTATCATATATTTATCTCTCGTATCTTATGATAACATTGTGGTATTTTTGTATTTTTATGAACCTTAATATTTAATTAGATGTAAGAACATGACCCTAATGATGGCGATGAAGGATAGATCTAGCACTATAGGATTGATATGGAAGTTTTATTCTTGTACGTATGAGAATATAGTGTCTCTTATCATCTTTTGATTAAAAGGTGAACGAGCTTGAAATATTGGTTGTGGAGGAAAAATAACACATATCATATTACATGACATGTGAAGAGATTTTGTTACATGCAACTTTTCATGTAACAAGGGAAAAATAGCACCTTTCCCTTTTACTTTGATTTAAGTTTTACTTTTGTTAATTCTTTTTCTTGGGATGTTTTAAAATGCAAAAATTAAGAATAAGTATACTACTATAGGTAGGGAATAAACATGACATTACAAATATCATAAATTTTTCCTTTCTAATGATTCATGATTGGAGAAAAGATTTTGTATAATTTTGGAAAATTTAAAATTTAAAAATTCTCCAAGGGAAAAAAAGACAAATGGAAAACAATAATCCATATGAAAATAATACTCCCTACTATATAGGCAAGGACTAATAATTGATAAAAAAAATTATCACAATAAAATTTAAATATTTTTTTACCAAGATGGATGTGCCATTATAGGTGGATAAAAAATGAAATACTATGGTATGTGAGGTGGAGTCATATATTGTGATGTGAAGTTTGTTGGTATATAAAGCAAAGGTAGCAATTGAACTAGATGTGACATGGATGGAAAGGAATTTTGATGTATTCTTGATGGAAGAGGAATGTTTTGATCAAAGAGGGTAGATGCAATCTTGATGCAGAGAGGATTAGAAGAGGTTTGGGTGTGGGTGAGTGTAGGATCATCATGGGCCAAAGAATGACAATAGGGTTAAAAACATATTTTTACTTAGCCAAAATCCAAAAATGAATATTTGACTTTTCTATTGGGTTGGGTGGAAAGTCAATTTTGGTTTGGTAAAAACCAAACCACAATTGATATTAGTTTCTATAAAATATTTATATGTTATTTAAAGGATATCATTTATTAAAAAATGGATATTTGTTATTTAATGAAAATCCTATTGGATATTGTTGATATGTGGTTGTCATTGATGTAACCACTATTTGCATTAATGTCTTTAAGGTTGTATATGTCGAGGATATTGAGAAAATTGTAATAAAGTAAGTTGTAGGTTGTCAATGATGCAGTGAAGTTCAGTATGGTGGCTAGCTCAGTATGTTGATGATAAGTGGTTACGGATTAAAGGGTTTGTTGATGAGTATATCTAGTTTATCCACATGAAGTTTTAGAGGTTCGCATGAAGATTTGATTGAGTTATGAGTATATGTGTTTTGACTATTGTTCAATTGCTTCAGTTGGTTTTCCTGAAAGAAGATGATGTGATTCTAGTAATTTGAGTTGTTGTGAATGCTTATGTGGTGATTCATGATGCTTGTGGATGTTTCTAGATCATGCTCTATCTGTGTTGTTGGTCTACATTGATCATTGTGCTTGTGATTGGTGATTTTCTTCTTTGAGTTCATGTTTTTCATGATCATGACTGACAAGGTGATTACAGTGTGTTGTGGATCTTCAAGGAATAATTGTTTAAGGTGTTTTGTGTTTGAGGATGTTTTTTTGGGTCCTCACTTTCCTTGGCCGACATTTTTTCATTTGCACTGATAATTGTTTATTGGATTGGGCCGAAAGTTTATACACATTTTATATTTTGTTAAAGCCAACATGTAGTTGATGTAATCCTTAGTTGTGGATATATATGATTGATTGCTTATACCATTTGAAGGTGTCGTGTGTGATGTATGATTTATGCTAAGTGTGAATAGTGTTCTAATCTTTTGATGGAAAAAGTAAAGTGTGAAGAAGAGTGAGCATAAGAAAGTGTTTATGTGCTTAACCAAAACTATAATCAGGCATTAGAAGATGCTATTTTCTCAGTTCAAAATCTTTCAAATGTAATCTGAATGTAACTGTAAGAGTGTGATTCAAATGTAATCTAAATGTAATCTTTCAAATGTTCAAAATCCTTTTGTATTTGAGCAGTGAGCTCTAGAAAGTGTGCCTGAATGCATGTGCATTCCCCATTTGTAATACTTTTTATAGAGTATAATCTTGTGGACTAACCTCCACCGTGGTTTTTCCCCTAACAGGGTTTCCATGTAAAAAATCTTGGTGTTATGTATGTTTTTGATGTGGTGATGGTTTATGCTTTCATGTTTATTTATCAGATCTAAGAATAAGTTTAATAAGTATAATTTTTGTGACAACTAATTCACTCCCCCTCTCAGTTGTCTGCCCTTGTGTTTCCAACAATTGGTATTAGAGTAGGTTCCTTGGAATAATTTTAATAGCTTGAGGTGATTTGGGATGGCGACATATAAGAAGGATAGTCTGAGATTTGATGGAACAAATTATTCTCTGTGGAATACTCGAATGGAGTGTCATTTGAGATGCATTAGTGAACCTTATTGGACAATTACAAAGAATAGGTATATCATCCCACATAATGGTCCTTCTATTGCAGGTGATATTAAGGAAGCGAAGTACAATATCAGGGCTAAGAAAGCATTGTTGAGTTCTTTGACTAATTCTGAGATGACAAATGTAATGGAGTTGAAGACTACTTATGAGATCTGGAAAAAGTTGGAAACTTTAGTATGAAGGTGATACCCATGTGAAGATTGCTAAGTTGCAAAACCTGAAAGGGAAATATGAAACATTGAGAATGGGTGAAGATGATAACATCACTTCTTTTATGTGGAGAGTGAATGAACTTGTGTGTAGTACCAGATGTGTTGGTGGAACATTGGAAGAATCAAAGATTGTTGCTAAAGTGCTTAGATCCTTGCTTGCTGCATACAAACACAAAGTTGTTTCTATTGAGGAGATCCAAACTGTGACAAATGTAACCAGAAACATGTTGATTGGTAAGCTTGTTGCTTTTGAGTTAAGTGAGTTTGGTGAATCTCTTCCTAAGACAAAATCTGCATTCAAAGCTACTATCTCTGAGAAAGATAAGTAGAGATATGATCCAGGAGAAAGTTCTTCTAGAAAAATGTCCAAGTATGAGCAAGAAATGAGAGAGATTGAAGAAGAAGAGAGAAAAATAAATGAGCTTGAAGCACTTATTGTCAAGAGGGTAGCCAAAGAAGAAGGTAAGTATAAAGGGAAATTGCCTCTTAAATGTTTTTCTTGCAATAAGATAGGTCATTTTTCCTCAAGGTGTCTGGAAAGAGTTCCTAATCCAAGACCTAAAAATCCTAGATTCCAAAGAAAGTGTTATTATGTTGTTGATGAAGGTGTGACAGCTGATGAATCTGATAAAGGGAATTTAAGTGAGGATGAATGGGTATTTATTGCTATCAAGGAAAATGATCCAATACCTACTGAATCTACTAGTTGCATAAATGTGGAGAAAGCTCTAGTTGCCAGAGTTGAAGAAAAAGATGAATGGGTGATTGATAGTGGATGCTCGCATCACATGACAGGCGATAAAAGTAAATTTGTAAGCCTGGAAAAGTATGATGGTGGTGTTGTAAGATTTGGCGATGAAAAAGATGGTGTAATATGTGGCAAAGGATCCATTTCTCTTGATGGTAAGCATAATATTGGTGATGTCCTATATGTGGAAGGTTTGAAGCATAATTTCTTAAGTGTTGGACAAATGGTTGACAAGGGATACAATCTTCAATTCAAGGATGGAAAGTGTATAATAGTGGGGAGTTCTGAAAATGTGATTACATCTGGTACCAAAAAAAAACGTAATATCTTTCACCTAAGTGCTACTAGTAAAAGTTGTCTAATTGCTCAAGTTGATGAAAGTTGGTTGTGGCATAGGAGATTGTGTCATGTAAAATTTGAAAATATTATCAAGATAATTTCTACTCAGGCTGTGAGAGACTTTCCTAAGTTGATAAAACCTACTAATACTATATGCAAGGAATGTCAGTTAGGGAAGCAAACTAGAGTTTCATTTTGAAGCAAACAACATTATTCAAATGAAGTGTTGGAGCTTGTGCATATTGATTTGTGTGGTCCTTCTAGAGTCAGAAGTTTACAAGGAGACAGGTATTTTATGTTACTCATTTATGATTATTCTAGATTGATGTGGGTTGCTTTCTTAAGGGAAAAATATGAAGCTCTAGAGAAATTCAAGATTTTTAAGGCTATGGTTGAGACAAAGATAGGTCTAAAGATTAAATTTTTGAGATCAAATAGAGGTGGTGAATTCATTTTTGGTCTCGTTTAATTATTTTTGTGAAAAGCATGCGATAAAGAGACAATTATCTGCCCCACATACCACTTAGAAAAATGGAGTTGTAGAAAGGAAGAACAAGAAAATTCAAGAAGTTGATAGGACTATGATGTTGGAAGGAAATGTTTTGCATATCTACTAGAGAGAAGTTGTGAGTACTATTGTTTACCCTCTCAACTGGGTACATGTAAAAGGTGATACCGATAAGACTCCTTATGAGCTATGGTTTGGTCATAAGCCTATTGTTAGATACTTCAAAATATTTGGGAGTAAATACTATATCAAAAGAGATGAAGATATAGGAAAGTTTGATGCTAGAAGTGATGAAGTAATATTTCTTGGTTATTCTACTAAAAGTAAAGCCTACTGGTGCTTCAATAAGATATTGATGAAAGTAATTGAAAGTGATAATGTCAAGGTCGATGAAGACATAGTTAGACCATCCAGAGATATGATTCAAATGATCAGAGTGACAGTTTAGATAAAGGAAAGAAAGTTTGAACTGTAAATCAAGTTTAGATCATTCTGGTGAATCAATAAAATCAAGAGGAATAAACTAGTGAAAGTGCAGAAGTGAGATCACAAGAGCCTGAAATTCAAGAACATCCTAAGACTCCAAGGTATGTAAGACTAAATCATTTAGAAGATCAGATTATAGGTGATAAGAACAAAGGTGTTCAAACTAGGAGAAGAATTACAGAAGAATATTGTTTGATCTCAAAGACTGAGCCTAATAGTGTCAATGAAGCATGCAAAGATGAACATTGGGTGGAAGAAATGAAAGGAGAACTACTACAAATTGAGAAGAATGATACATGGATTCTTGTTCCTAGACCTAAGGACAAAAATGTAATTGGAACTAAATGGGTCTTTTGGAACAAACTGAATGAGAAAGGTGAAGTTGTTAGAAACAAAGCAAGACTGGTGTGTAAAGGATATTCTCAAATGGAAGGAATTGACTTTGAAGAAACTTTTGCTCTTGTTGCTTGGATTGAAGTTGTGAGACTATTTCTAACAAAAAGTTCAAGGTTTATCAGATGGATGTCAAGTCAGCATTTCTAAATGGTGAACTAGAAGAAGTGTATATTGAACAACCTAGTGGATTTGAATTGACTGATCAGGGAGATCTGGTTTTCCGGTTGAAGAAAGCATTATATGGACTTAAGCAAGCCCCAAGAGCATGGTATGCCAAATTGGACAAGTATTTGTTGAAGCTTGAATTTAAGGATACTTTTGAGTGTCTCAAAGGGAATCTAGGGGTGATTACCCTTCCTAATTAGAATTAAGATGCATTGACTTGCATCAGTCAGTGTCTTTCATAGATCTTGTGATCCAGATTGATGTTGTGGTGGCTGCTACTCAGGGGGAGTAGTCAGATGTTCAGAAATGTGGTTCAAATTTTGTGTGGAGAAAGATATTGTGTATCTTTGTCATTGATGTCAAAGGGGGAGAAGAGTCATGTGAAAAACTATGAAAGAGTTAACGAGAAAAGAGTCCAAATCTAAGGGGGAGAAAGTGTTAAGAGAAAGTATCATTGATGGTGTATTAATAAAGTAAGTTGCAAGTTGTCAGTGATGTAGTGAAGTTCAGTATGGTGGCTAGCTCAGTATGTTGATGATAAGTGGTTGTGGATTAAAGGGTTTTTTGATGAGTATATCTAGTTTATCCACATGAAGTTTCAGAGGTTTGCATGAAGATTTTATTGAGTTATGAGTATCTGTGTTCTGATAGTTGTTATGTTGCTTTAGTTGGTGTTCTTGAAAGAAGATGATGTGATTCTAGTAATTTGAGTTGTTCTGAATGCTTCTATGGTGATTCATGATTCTTGTGGATTTTTCTAGATCATGCTCTATCTTTGTTGTTGGTCCACATTGATTTTTGTGCTCATGATTGGTGATTTTCTTCTTTGAGTTCATGTTTTTCATGATCATGGCCAATAGGGTGATTGTAGCTTGTTGTGGATCTTCAAGGAATAATTGTTTAAGGTGTTTTGTGTTTGAGGATGTTCTTTTGGGCCCTCACTATGCCTTGGCCAACATTTTTTGGTTTGCATTGATAAATGTTAATTGGATTGGGCCAACAGTTTGTATACATTTTATATTTTGTTAAAGTTGACATGTAGTTGATGTAATCCTTAGTTGCAGATATATATGATCGATTGTTTATACCATTTGAAGGTGTGGTGTGAAATGTATGCTCTATGCTAAGTGTGAAAAATTTTCTAATCTTTCAAAGGAAAAAGTAAAGTGTGAAGAAGAGTGAGTAGAAGAAAGTGTTTATGTGCTTAACCAAAACTATAATAAGGAATTAGAAGATGCTATTTTCTCAGTTCAAAATCTTCCAAATGTAATTCGAATGTAACTATAAGACAGTGAGTCTTCCTTTGGGAAATAAGCCTTTTGTATTTGAGCAGTGAGCTCTAGGAAGTGTTCTTGAATGCATGTGCATTCCCCATTTGTAATTTTTTTAACAAAGTATAATCTTGTGGACTAACCTCCACCGTGGATTTTCCCCTAACAGGGTTTCCACATAAAAAATCTTGGTGTTATGTGTTTTTTTGATGTGGTGATGGTTTATGGTTTCATGTTTATTTATCAGATTTGAGAAAGTTTAATAAGTATAATTTTTGTGACAACTAATTCACCCCCCCTCTCAGTTGTCTACCCTTGTGTTGCCAACATATCCTTTACTAGAAAATGAATATTTGTTGAAGTGAAAAATGAAAAGTGAAAAACAAAGGATTTCATTATACAAAAGTGAGCCACAAAAGAGGAAAAAACCTTCTAGAATGGATATCCAAATTGAGAATTGATATCCATTTTGAGGATCATCATTTGTGCTTGCATTGACCATAGTGTAAAGGTAAGGTTTTATTTTATATTTTTTGAGTTTTTCCAAAACTTATTCAAAGGTTTTATTATGATTTAGGTTTGAATTTTTAAATCATATGAATTAGTTTTAAGGTGTAAATTTTAAATAGGTAAAATGGATGAGGAAAGTCAAAATCCAAACAACCCCCACCAAACCCTCCTCTAATTGAAGAAAAAAATGATAAAAATATTAATACATATTGTTGGAACCCTTGTTTGGATTCAATCACATCCACCTTAGAGGGAATTATTATCCATTTCTAAACACTCACAAGACAACATGAGTCATTTTGGAAATACAGTGAATCCAAGAGGTAAGAAAATTATGTCAGCTTGTCATATGATCAAGTGAAAAACTTAGATATAACCAAAGCCATGTTGGAAAAACATTTTGTCAATCCTAAAATTGGATTACATGTTGATGTATGTAAGCTCAAATTTTCAATAAAATGGTGCACACATGATGCAAGAGCATCTGAGTGTATGGGAATCTTGATCAACCAAAAAAATTGTATTTTAATTTAATCTTTTGTTGTGATTTTTTTTTGTCTTACAAGCATGATTTCCACACACTCTTCACACATCTCCAGCCTATTAAAAATTAAATTTTAATATCTATTGGATAATTGGAACCAATGTTTTGATTTCATGTGTTTAGTGGCTCATCAAATGAAATATTCTTCACAAAATTGGGGAAGTTAAAAGGACAATGCCTAGGCATGCCAGTGGGAAATTTATTACTACATTATATTCATTTTTGAATTTACAATGCCCCTATTTTGGTCCATGCTCTATCCCAGGAAGTTGGTAGTTGTAAGAAATGAAATAATTGTGAAACTGGTGATTTCTAGGAGTTACAATTTATAGAGTTCCAAGTTACAAGAGATTTCCTAGAGAATTTTGAAACCCATAGGGAGGAGGAAAAGGAACAAAAAATTAAAAAAACTAAAAAGTAGATTTAATACCCAAGAATGAAGATGGAAAAAGGGAGTTGAGGTTGACAAGTTGGAGGATTTCAAAAATAAGAATATAGTGAAGAAGCTTATGGTTCCCATATGAAACCCATAGGGAGGAGGAAAAGGAACAAAAAATTAAAAAACTAAAAAGTAGATTTAATACCCAAGAATGAAGATGGAAAAAGGGAGTTAAGGTTGACAAGTTGGAGGATTTCAAAAATAAGAATATAGTGAAGAAGCTTATGGTTCCCATATGGATAAATCCAGAGAATGATGTTCCTAAATACAGATCTGAGGATCTTATTTGGAGTGTTTTTTTGTATATTTTCCAATGGTTTCTTGTAGTTGTCAATGTTTTGTAGCTAAAGTTTAAATTGAGAAGGATAGTTTAGAGTTTAATCTTTCTTGTAGCTTATTATAGATTGGGAAAACTTTGCTATTGTTGAAATTAAATAATATGAATCAAGTTTTCTTAAAATAATTTCAATTCCTTTATTTTTTAAATTTTCTTATGTGATGAAAATTGCATACAAAAGTTGTTCTAATGATTGGAGGTTGTTACATATTTGCAACAATTCACACCCATTGAGGGTTCTCAATTATTGATTTTAATCAAATGGTATCAGAGTATGGATCATGTTATGGGTAGGAAAGAGGGTGTAAACCTGAAACTATAAAGATTTTGAGGAATAGATGACACATAGAGGACATGGTAGAGTTAAAACACCATGGGAAGACGATACCACAATTGTGAAGATACTAAGATGAATAACAACACAATGAAGATTCATGCATATAGAACATGTTAGTGAGGAGTTAGCAAAGACTCCAAAGGTTTCATAAGTGGAAGGATTCGATGAACAAGAAGATAGGTTCATATGATTGCTATCAAAATTGGATAGTAAACAAAGGGTGGATGTAGAAAGCTAAAATGGGAGTTTGATTCCATAATAAATCAATAAATGGATTATAGAGATGGATAAATATTTTAATTTAGAATACATAGAAGATAGGAAGAAGGTGAATTTTTCTTGCACAAGGTTAAAGGATCATGCATCCCTCTAGTGGGAGTAGCTAAAAAGTGAAAGAAAAAGATAAATTGATGGGATAAAATGGTGATTATATTTTTTTTTAGTTGATTATCATATAAATTTGTTTTTAAGATATCACAAAACTTGAAACAAAAGGGTTCAAGTGTTATGGAATACATTGAATAATTATATAGGCTTAGCATTTGAGTTGGACATGTTGAAGATGAAGAAGAGAAGGTGGAAATATATGCCAATGTCTTATGGGTCTCAATACAATGAAATTGGTTTGGTTATGATGAGAATGGTAGAAGAAGCCTACCAATATTCTGTCAAGAAAAATGAAAATTTGGTAAGAAAGCAACAAGGTAATTTTAGAGGTAGAAAAAAATCTTTAGGTGGTAGAGGATAAAAAAATAATTGAAGAGACAAACCCACAAGAGAGGTGGGTTCAAGTTGCTCACAATAAAAATTAGACCAAGTACAAGAGGAAGAGGATATTTCTTGAGAGAAAGAGGTGAGTCTTCAGAAGGAAGAGGAGATTATGGGAGAGGAAGAGGAATTTCAAGAGTGTGCTTTCATTATGGAGAGATTGGTCATATGGATTTTGAATTCCCACAAATTCAACAATAATTTAGAAAAAATACTGTTGGAAGGACTTTTATTACAAAGTCTAAATAAGAAGAATAAATGGACCCAAAGAATGGAGAAAATATGATGTTAAAAGTAGTTCTTTTGAAATCAAAGAAAGAACAAAAAAATCTTACACAAAGGTGGGTTCTATTCAAAACTGTAGTGTGAAAAAAAGTAGTCTTTTTTCACACTTAATTTGGGAATGACTAAAATATAACTAACTTAATTGTGTCTTGGAATAGTGTTGTAATGTGTTGTACACATTCACATCATTCTAGGGCCCTTATTTTTTAAAAATATATCTTAATTTGTCCATTGCAAAAGTGTTGTAAAGTGTTGTAACACACTTTCACACTTTTCTAAGGTTTATCCAATTAATTGAGCCTAATGGGTCCCTTTTAATGAAATGTACCTAATGTGTATCCTATTTATGGTGTTGTAAAGTGTTGTAACACAATTTCACACCTATATAGGGTCCTTTTAATTAATTATGGTTAATTATAGTTAATTAGCCCCTTTAATTCAAATTTAAGCCTCATTTATAACACCTCTCAAGGATCTATCCTGACACCCACAATTCAAATTTCATAAAAATTAGTTGGGAAAAATTAGGGTCCTAGAAATTTGTGCTAGGGACCCATTCGCCCTAGGTGGCGAAGGGGTCCTCCCTCTATAGGAACCCCCTTTATCATTTGATTCTAAATGGGTTTTTAGTGATCTTTCTATTGGAAAGAGACACTGCACAAGTCATCTAGTGTTGTCATTGATGAAAACCCTAGTCAGTGATTCAATCCACAAGTCAGTATTTGATCATACCAGAAGTCAAATCAAAGTTTCATGTTTAACTGTCAAGCAAGAACAGAGCATCCAAAAAAGTTATGTTTATTGATCCATATGCAAATTTCCTGTTATCATTTTGAGTTGTGGATCTCAGAGAATATTTTTTGATGTATGATCTATGTTGTCCTTGAATCATAGAGCCTCGTATTGATTGGTGTGAATGTTACAAGATCTGGTTGATTTTTTTTTTGTCTATTAGTGAAAGGAAATCGACTAAGTGAATATAACATGTTCTGGTTCTTCGAGGAGTAATTTTTTGAAGTATTTTTTGCTTGTGCATGTTGATTTGGGTCCTCACTATGTTATGGCTGACTTTGGTTGGTGCGCATTAAAAATCATTTGTGAATTGAGCCAACGGTTTGTAAAATATTTTATGTTTTATTGAAGCTAACATGCAGTGATTAAATCTTTAGTCATGGATATATATAAGCGATCATTTATATCATTTGGATGTATGTACAAAGTATGTTGATGTATGTTGCAAAATTATAAAGTGATTGTGTGTAGTTTCACTTGCGTAGAGTAGAGATTTGTGATCTAACTTTAAGGCAGTCATAATTTCTAAGTAGAAGAGTAGAATCAGACATAAGGTCAAGAATGCAATAGATGAGCTTAACTGGAACTGTAGCCTAGCCTTTGTAGATGCTACTCTCTCAGTTCAAATCTTTGGATATTATCCAAATCCTTTTGTAAGACTATGAGTCTTCATTTTGTATCTGAGCAGTAAGCTCTAGGTAGTGTGCTTGAGTGCATGTGCATTCCTTTTGTAAACACTTATTTCTGAGTATACTCATATTGTGGATTGGCCTTCCACCATGGTTTTTACCCTAACAGGGTTTCCACGTAAAAATCCTTGTGTTATGGTGTTATGGTTGATTGCTTTGTGTTGTTGCATCTTTCTTTTGGTTCAATGTTGTAAGTGATTTAAAGATCAAGTTAATAAAGTTAAATATTGTAGAACACTAATTCACCCCCCCCCTCTCAATGTTCCTTGATTCCAACAATTGGTATCAAAGCCTAGTTCCTTGAAGGAAGTTTAACAGCTTGGGGAAGATCTTGGAAAGTGATTCAATGGATTCAAGCAGTCTTCAACAACAACTTTTGGTGGCCCTAGATGATCTTGATTAGTCAAAATCTAAAGTCGGGGAATTGAAAGAAAGCCTCATGAATGCTGAGAAATTCATTCAATCATTGAAGGATAAAATCAATGAGTCAAGGTAAAAGAGAAAGGAAATCTATGATCATATCAAGCAGAAATAAATTAAAATCATTGTAGATGAACAACTGAATCAAGCCCAGAAGGAAAAGATAGAAGAATGTGAAAAGTTTTCCAGAGATAATTAAGTCCTAAAGCATGAGATGGAATCTATTATGATGAGGATGACCAAGGAGTTTGAAGACAGAAAGAAGAATGAAGAGAAGCTTGCTCAGTCCTTGAAAGAGAAATCTAAAGAATGCAGCTGAATTACTGATGGATTCATTCAGTTGGAGCTTGAATTGGAACAATCCAGAAATAATGAAGAAGAGCTTGAAAAGTAGATTGTTGATCTTAGAGATGAAATTGCTACTACAAATGAATTCAAGGAGAAGTTCAAGATTAGCTCAGCCAAGCTTGATGAACTAATTAAAAGTCAAAGGACTGAAGGTGACAAGCAAGGTCTTGGATATGAAGAAGGAGAAAGTTTTGGATCTAGACAAATAAGACTTAGGAAAGGAAATCATGAACAAAGTTGGAAGGTATCTAGTAAGACAACCTAATGCTCAAAGGTTCAATAGTTACTATTTTATTTGCAATAAATTTGGTCATATGGCTACTCAATGTAGAAGCAGAATGAATCAAATTGGTCTATCATTCCCAGGTCAGTGTTTCAATTGCAATATGTATGGTCATAAGTCAAATGAATGCAGAAATATATCAAATAAATTTCTCATTAGAGATGTCAGATGTTATGCATGCAATAGATTTGGCCATATTGCTAACCAGTGCAGATCAAGAGAAAATCAGTGGAACAAATAGTCTAGACAAAGAAATGTGGTGTGCTATCATTGCAACAAATCCAGTCACATTGCTAGATTTTGTAGAGGCAAAAAGGGTCCAGTAAAATAAAGGAGAAACATGCAGAAGGATGAAAAGGGAAAAGAAAAAGCTACTATAGGTGAGATTAGGAAGCAAATGAAGAAGACATGGGTGAAGAAGAGTCCCTCTGATGCAAGAAATGGTTCAGCACTAGAATTTGGTGCTGGAAATTCCTCTAGGGAATAGTTTTAGGCCTTTGGCCTAGGAGGAGTTCTCAAGAAAATCTTGTAACCCCCTATTGGTAGTTGGTTCTGGAATGTGGCAGATTGGAACCATTGCATTAGTGATGTGTAGATGTTTTGGGATCTCTTGTGGAGGAGATTTGTGCAATATTGGAGGTCTGTAGAAGAATTTTCTTTTGCAGTCTATGAAAATAGGGTATCTAAATGAGTTAGGGAAAAAGAATTTATTGCAACAAAAAGGTTAGGTGTGTGAATGATAAAAGGTCATTTGTATTCTTCAATTGTTACTTTTCATTTTTAGAAGAAGAAGTTTGGGGAGCTCTGAAGTGAACTTTAGCGAATTGTGGTGGAATTCAAGTGTGAAGGTGATTTGGTGATCAAACCCTAATCTGACAAAAAGGTATTTATCAGGAAAACTTGTGAATTTGTGAAAATGGTAGCTCCGTTGGTAGTTGATATCAAGGATAGGCCCCATCCAAAATTCAAGTGGCGTCCTTTTGAATCTATTAAGACAGAGCCCTTAGGTGCATTTTCGTTCGTTTCGTATGGAATCTTGCATATTCAAGACATTAGGGCATACATTCATTCAAATATTGAGGAGTTAGGGAGCTCACAGTTGTTGAATTTGTATTCCAATCACATTGTTGGAGAAGATTTATGTATAAAACCCAAATTTAGGTGTTTGGAGAAGATGAAGTTCACGCAAATGGTGAAATTTCCTGTGTTTGAAGAAAATGAGTGGGTCCAATATATTTTGAGTCAAGTTCATGCTGAATTTACATGGTTGAGTCAACCTTTTAAAATCACAAAAGAATCCATATGTGCTATTACTGGTTTAAATTCCTCCAATGGGTTGTCGATCTTGAATTCTGTGAAGAATCAGATAGTTACTGACGCAACCGGTTCAATGTTTGATAAAAGAGCTATGAAAATTGATGATATCATTGAAGTGGATGTCAGATTTGAATCTATGGTCATTGGTTACAAAATCTATCATTCCAGGAGAGATAATTTTGTATCTGGTACAACCATCTATGCAACATATGAGATGGTGAAGGAGAATGCTAAATATGATCTTTGTAAGTTACTCAGAAGCCAGCTAATTGAAAATCTTGGAAAAATCAAGAAGGATAAGAACTATTTCAAGTATGGAAATTTTTTGTTATGTTTGTTCTTCTACTTTATGAATGAAGTTCTGGGAGTTGGAAAAGTGCATTGGAAAAGTGGTAAACTAATAGCTATTCAAATTAAAGATATCTTGTATGGAATTGGTGATAGCAAAGCTAGAAAAACTACTATCTGGGGTTATCTCAAAAAAAATCACAATGAAATGCAAGCAAGAGAAAGAATTCCTAATTCTATTATGGAGAAGTACAAGGACACAATTTGCTTCATGGTTGATATTGATCAATGCTTGATGGAAGCAGCAGAACCTAGAACAGTGTGGATAATGCCTATGGGGTATGAGGTTGAGGAACACATTTTAGAGTTATATCCTCAACACTTGTTGAGTAAGCCTCAAGATCTAGCCAAAGAAAGGTTTGGTACCTTTGAAGAGAATAATTTGCAAGTGCATGATCAATTGAAGAAGCCTATGATAGTTTGGAAGGTGAGAAAAGAAGTGGAAGCTTTTGCAAAAAGCATGGGTATATCAGTTGAAGCTGTAAGGGAAGCTAGAAGGAAAAGAGAACAAGTTGAAGTAGGAGATCCAGTTAGAACTGATTCTACTAGTCCAACAACATCCTCTGCCTGAACTAGATCTAGAAGGATCTTTACATCCTTATTTAGTCCTACAAAGAATTCAAGCCTTGAGAAATCTCAAGCCAAGACATCCGGTAGAGAAGAAAAGAGGAAGAAGGATAAAAGAAAAAGAGGCTATTTGCTATTTCAGAGGATGAAGAAACTGAATCTGATGAAGAGGTAAGAGAAATCAAGCAAAAGGGTTCAAAAAAATCTAAAGTCTCTAAGGACAAGCTCTCTAGTGAAGAGAAAGCAAAGAAGAAGGTGAAAATTGATAAATCAAGTATATCTATAGAGGAAGTGGAAAATGCCTTGATTAAGGATGGTAATCTTAGGCCACTTTTTGAATGGTATGAAACCTTTGATAGTGATGGTCAAATAATTCTTAAGGAATCTACAATAAAGCATTTGAATAATTTCAATAAGACTTTCATAGAAATAATGTCAAATTTTCCTAAAAGTCTATATGAAGTCTTAGAAATGAGGAGAGTGAATGCAAGAACTAAAGAAGATCAAATGAGAGAATAGATACGTGTTGATCTGTGTCTGGTGATGTCTATGGAAGAGATGAAGAAGATCCTAAATGATACAAAAAGGGATTTTAAGAGAAAAACAAGGGTGAATAAGATGATTATTGGGAAAACTAAAAAAGTTGCAAGAGATACTGAGAAAATTCTTAAGGCTTTTCTATTGAAGAACAAGTATAATGTTGTTTCTAAGGAAACTCATGTTGAAAATGCTCCATCTAGTCTGGTAAATGAAGAAGGAAAATAAGATACATTTAAGGATACTCTAAATACTCTAGGCATGCATGACACTAAAATTTCCATGGAGACTGAAGCTCCTAAAGTTGTGTTAGTTGAGGAAGTTGAGATTCCTGAAGCTAAGGAAAAAGTTGTGGTTGAAGAGGAGAAGGTTGAGGTAAAGGAGATTCCTATGGAAGCAAGAGACACAGCTAAGGCAGTAAAGGAGTTTTTGGAAGATCAACAAGAGGAATTTGATCCTAAACTTTTTAAAGGTCCTATCAACTTTTCTACTCTATCTCCTATTCAAAAGCTGAAAGTTGCATCGTTTGCTCAGGCTAAGGCAAGGGAAGAGATACGGAAATCTCACATTGAGGACAGTGATTTTTTGGGTCTTGCATCTAGTATTTTAGAGAAGATCATGCCTACATATGTCAAGGATTCATCTGATTCTCCATCTGGTCAGCTAAAGAAAATTGTCAATTTTGTAAGTACTCACTTTAAGTCACTTGAGAAGTCAGTTGTGGAAAAAGTTGAGAAAGAATTTGAGGCTAACAGGTTTGGTAGATTGAAAGGTATGATAGCTAATGATAAATATTTGTTAGTTACCTATGTGAAGAATATTCAAGGTTCTTTGGCTGAAGGTGGAAATATCTATAAGTCTTGCTTATCATTGTCTAAGTTCACTAAAGACACTACACTAAGAAGAAAATAAAGGAGTGTGAGAAATAGTTAGCAAATATCTCTCAAGTATTTGATCCTCTAACCATTTCTGTGAGCAAGCATGAAGGTCAAGTCATATCCCTACTTGAAAAAATTAAAGGTTTGAAGCATGAAGAAGGAATAATTGGTGAAAGGGTTTGAGAGCTCAAAGGACTAATTGGTCCTAAAATGGAGACAATGCTTAGTGCATTGAAGGAAGCGCGAGATGTTATGGTGGTCACTGATTTGGTAAACATTGAGTCTGTAGAGATGCAATCCTATATGTTATGTGGTTACATGACTATTCTGGAGAGTCTCAAAAAGAGTTGGGACACAAGTTTGAGCCTGTTGAAGAGTAATTTTGTAGATATATTCAATTTTATGTAAGTTTGAGAAGCATGTTTGTACATATGCAGTTTGTTCATAAGAAACTTTGTATGATTTTTGGTATGCATATTCCCGTCTTTGCCATTGATGTCAAAGGGGGAGTGTAGGATAGTGAAAAATTCCTTATTCATCTCAAGGGGAGTTGTGTTTTGATTTTTGAAGGTTGGCAATGTATTCATGTTGGTACTAGTTCCAACACTTAGTTATTTTTCACTAAGTGTTGCTATCAATGCCAAAGGGGGAGATTGTTGGCAAGAGACACTACACAAGTCATCTAGTTTTTTCATTGATGGAAACCCTAGTCAATGATTTGATCCACACATCAGTATTTGATCATACCAAAAGTCGGATCAAAGTTTTGTGTTTAACTATCAAGCAAGAACAAAGAATCTGATAGAGTTATGTTTATCGATCCATATGCAAATTTCCTATTATCATTTTGAGTTGTGGATCTTAGGGAATTTTTTTTAATGTATGATCTATGTTTTCCTTGAATCATAGAGCCTCGTATCGAATGGTGTGAAAGTTAGAAGATTTGGTTGATTTTTTTTTTGTCTATCAGTGCAAGGAAGCTGACTAAGTGAATATAACATGTTGTGGATCTTCAAGGAGTAATTGTTTGAAGTATTTTGTGCTCGTGCATGTTGATTTGGATTCTCACTATGTTATGGCTGACTTTGGCTAGTGTGCATTGAAAATCATTTGTGAATTGAGCCAACGGTTTGTAAAATATTTTGTGTTTTATTCAAGCCGACATTAGTAATTAAATATTTACTCACGGATATATATAAGTGATCATTTATATCATTTGGATGTATGTGCAAAGTTTGTTGATGTATTTTGTAAAATTCTAAAGAGATTGTGCGTAGTTTCACTTGTGTGGAGCAAAGATTTGTGATTCGACTTTAAGGCAGTCAAATTTTTGAGCAGAAGAGCAGAATCAGACAAAAGGTCAAGAATGCGACTGATGAGCTTAACCAGAACTGTAACCTAGCATTTGTAGATGCTACTCTCTCAATTCAAATCTTTGGATGTTATCCAAATCATTTTGTATCTGAGAAGTAAGCTCTAGGTAGGGTGCTTGAATGTATGTGCATTCCTTTTGTAAACATTTATTTCTAAGTATAGTCATATTATGGATTGGCCTTCCACCATGGTTTCTCCCCTAACAAGGTTTCCATGTAAAAATCCTTGTGTTATGGTGTTATGGTTGATTTCTTTGTGTTCTTGCATCTTTCTTTTGGTTCAATTCTTTAAGTGTTTTAAATATTAGGTTAATAAAGTTAAATATTGCAGAACACTGATTCACCCCCCCTCTCAATGTTTCTTGATTCCAACACTTTCATCCCTTGAAGGTTAGGTCCTAGAAAATAGTGCCAAGACCCATTTGCCCTAAGTAGTGAATGGGTCCTCCCTTAATGAGGACCCCCTTTTTAAATTTCATTGTGGTGGGAATTTAATAATGTTTATCCCTAGATCCAGTGTTGGGTTGAATTGTTTGAATCTCAAGGTTAATCTCTTGATTTAGTATAAATAAGGGGTTAATTCACATTGTTTCTCCTAGAAAGTTTATGAGACATCATAATACTTTACAAGATCATTAAATAAAAATTCAAGAGCACTTTCAAAGGAATTTCAAGGAAGATTATCAAGTGTTTATTGCAGCAATTCAAGTTCATTCAATCTTGTCTAGGGTTTAGTACATTCATGCATGTTGTTGAGCTAAGAAAGTTGATGTAGCATTGAGGATCTATTGCAAGAATTGTACACATCCTATTCAAGATAAAGATCTACATTCTTTGTGGACACTACATGTTAGATTGTATATTTGCATTACAAGACAACATCCAAGATTTATAGGTTGAAGATCAGGTGGAGAGCAAGTTTAGAGAAAAATTGTCAAAGTTGTCAAGTTGCAAAGTTGACCTTTAAAGTGCAAGAACAAATAATTGAGGCTACAAAATTAAGTACACATTTTTGTGAGATAACAACCGAGAATCTAAGAGTCTCAACATCAAGTAAAATAACCCAGATCTCAATTTTAGAAACCCTAACAAGGACCCATTCTCCACTAAAGGCGAATGAGTCATTTGTGCCATAAAAATAGGCTTCTTGCAGCAAGGTACACACCTCTTTGAGCTCTAAAAGCTTCCCTCATAGTTTCTATAATATTTAGGTATCATTTATGATTGTTATTTACATCTCTTGACTCTCATAATTGCATAAATTATAGTGATTTTGTGTGGAAAAACTTAGTGGTTCATCATCTTGTTGATTCATTTTGGTGAACCCTATTTTTCACCCAATCATTAATGGTGAGCCTGACATATTAAACATTGAAATTTTTTGATTTTGAAGTCTTTCATTACATCCTAGGGTTAGATCTTGCATTCTTTTGTATCTTATTTTCATTGAATTAAGATCACATTTAGGGTTTCTTGCATTGCACTTATAATTGCATCTCATTTAGGGTTTAGACTTGCATTGTTTTGCATCTCTCTAAATCTAAAAAATACAAAAACAAATCACTCATTGTGCATCTCATTTAGACCTCATTTATTTTCATTTGAAAATCAAAACAAAATTACATTTCAACATAGGTCCTCGCATTCATCCTTTCATTGCATTTTCACATTGCAATTTTAGAAAAATTGAAATTGAAACTCACTACATCAAACTTGGAACTGAAAGACATTACTGAAAGCTTGAAAATAATTAAAAAATGGTTTAAAAATACCTAACTAGGACCAATTTTCCCTTACTGGTGAATGATTCCGTGATCAGGTCAAACCTGCATCTTCTCGCATTTGAAAAAGCATTACAAATCACCCTAAAATTGACAGAATCATCTCAGAAAAACTTAACCAAGACCCATTTGCCCTTACTGGTGAATGAGTCCTTGTTAGCTACAGATCTGCATTTTTTGGAAGTTAGAATTTTAGTCTTAGGATTCTATTTGGTGTTGTTACTTTCCTGTTTCAGTTTCCTAATTTGCTATTTCATCAAAATCATTGCATTTATCTTAAATTGCTTCATTTCAGTGCATTGTTAAAATTCAAAATTGCATCTACAACACTTCATTTTCAATTAATTACCATGTTTAGATCTCAAATTCTGAAAATGGATAACTGTTTAGGAAATGTGTCGAAGTCCTTATTCTCTTTGGTTGATGTTACAAGTTTTTTTGGCAATGACCCTAATGAAATTGAACTCACTCATGCTCACACAACTCCTAATGCATATCCTCCTTGTGATGTTGACATCATTGGAGAAGATGATGATATCATGAACAACTTCATAAATGATTTCCTTAACAACCTTGAGAATAATGCATCATTTTATCCATCCATGAAACAACCAACACAACTTGAGATCTTTAGTCTTTTACATCCTAAAATTGAGTCACAAGTTAATCCTAAGTTCCCTACCATAGGTAAACCTATTTCTTATAAACAAGAAAAAATTAAACCATCCTATGTTAACAAAGTAACCAACACATCAATTAACCTTGAAGAGACATATGGTAAAGGATTTACAATCTTAAGAAAATAAGGATGTGATACAACAAGTGAACATGAAATTCATCAAGTCTGAGAGAAAATACCAACTAAAGATACTAAAGGGTTAGGATATCAGGATCCTCCCCCCAACATAAGTACCCTTCTATTGGCAACACAAGGGTAGATGACTAAGAGAGGGGAGTGAATCAGTTGTCACAAAAATTAAACAACTTATCAAACTTAATAACCTTATTCTCAGATCTGATAAGTAACCATGAAAGCATAAATCATCACCACACTAGAAACACACATAACACCAAGATTTTTACATGGAAACCTTGTTAGGGGAAAAACCACAGTGGAGGTTAGTCCACAAGATTATACCTTGTTAAAAGTATAAGAAAGATAAATGGGGAATGCACATGCATTCAGGCACACTGCCTAGAGCTCACTGCTCAATTACAACAAGGATTATTTCCCAAAGGAAGACACACTCTCTTATAGAAAGATTCAGATTAAATCTGCAAGATTGAACTAAGAAAATAACATTTGCTCATGCCTAATTACAGTTCTGGTTAAGGATAGAAAATATGCTCACTCTTCACACTTAACTTCTTCCTTTGAATGATTAAACTTTATTCACACATAGGATTTGCATAATTCTCTTCACACACTCACTCACCATACCTTCAAATGATAAAACAATCGCTCTTATATATCTACAACAAGAAATAACATCATCTACATGTCGCCTCCAATAAAATATGAAATGAATACAAACTGTTAGCCCAAATCAATAAATAATTTGCAATGCAAAACAACTAAAGTCGGCCACAACATAGTGATGACCCAAAAAAAACTTCCTCAAACATAAAACACCTTCAATAATTATTCCTCAAAAATCCACAACACGCTACAATCACCCTATCGGACATGAACATGAAAAACATGAACATGCAAGAGAAAATATCCAATCACGAACACACTGATCAATGTGGACGTACAACAAAGATAGAGAATGATATAGAAACATCCAGGAGCATCATGAAATACTACAAAAGGATCCACAACAACTCAGATTACCAGAATCATATCATCTTCATTCAGGAACACCAACTGAAGCAACAAAAAAACTGTTAGAACATTGAAACTCATAACTTGCTCAAATCTTCATGCGAACCTCTAAAACTCAATATGGATAAACTAGATATAATCGACAACAAACCATTTAATCCAAAACCAACCTCTGATCATCAACATAATGAGCTAGCCAACATACTAAACTTAATTGCATCACCGACTTGACCTACAACTTACTTTATTACAATTTTCTCAATATCCTTGACATATTCAGCTTCAATGCTAATAGTGTTGACAACAATGACAACCACATATCAGCAACATCCAACAATCTCCCCCTTTGGAATCGATGGCAATACATGATGTGAAAAACACCATCAACCCAACTTTCTCTTTAGCACCTTCTCCTCTTTAGATTTTGACTCTTCTTCTCAACTCTTCTCCCCACAAGGTTGTTCACATGACTCTTCTCCCCCTTTAACATCAATGGAAAAGATAGACATTACAAGCTCTAAAACACATTTTTGAACATCTGACTACTCCCCTAAGTAGCATCCACCAAAACATCAATCTAGATCAAGATATGACTATGAAATGCATAGATTGATGCAACTCAATGCACCTTAGTTCTGATTAGGAGGGGTAACACCCCTAGCTTCCCTCTAAGATACTCAAAATTATCCTTAGGAAAAGGCTTAGTAAAGATATTTGCAATTTGCTCCTTAGTAGGCATGTACTCCAATCTAACTTCCTTTTCACTCACCTTTTCTCTCAAAAAGTGAAACTTGATAGATATATGCTTGGTCTTTGAATGTAACACCAAATTCTTAGAAATATTAATTGCACTTGAATTATCACATAATATAGCAATAGGCTCATCATGCACAACTCTGATATCCTTCAACATCTACTTCATCCATAATACTTGAGTATAATTGTTAGTAGCAGCAATGTATTTTTCCTCTGCAGTAGATAAGGAAATGGCACTATGCTTCTTACTTAACCATGAAATCAACTTCTTTCCCAAGAAAAATGCACCGCCATTGGTACTCTTTCTGTCATCCACATATCTTGCCCAATCAACATCAGTAAAGGAACTCAAAGTAAATTCATCTTCTTTAGGATGCCATAGGCCAAAATCAATTGTTCCCTTCAAGTATCTGAAAATCCTCTTCACAACTGTCACATGAGATTCCTTTGGATTAGCTTGAAATCTTGCAACAATACATAAAACATTCATGATATTAGGTCTAGTTTGAGTCAAATAAAGCAATCTACCAATCATCGATATGTATCTAGTCTAATTATCTTTAGGAGAATCATCATTTTGAGTCAACTTGCATCTAGTCACCATAGGTGTACCAACTAGCTTTGAATATTCCATACCAAACTTCTTCAATAGTTCTTTCACATACTTGGACTAAGATATAAAGATCCCTTTGCCTTGTTGAGTGATTTTCAATCCCAAAAAGAATTTTATTTCTCCAATCATAGACATCTCAAACTCACTTTTCATCTCATCAGCAAACTTCATGCACAAACTATCATCTCCTCCAAAAATGATATCATCAACAAAGACTTCAACAATCAAATCTCTATCATGATCAATCTTGAAATACAAGTTACTATTAGCAGTACCTTTGCTAAATCTAAGCTTTAGTAAATATTTATCCAATCTGGCATGCCATGCTCTAGGGGCTTGCTTAAGTCCACACAATGCTTTCTTCAACTGACAAATCACATCTCCCTGATCAGTCAATTGAAATCCATCGGGTTGTTCAATATACACTTCTTCTTCTTGTTCATCATTTAGAAATGTTGACTTGACATCCATCTAATAAACCTTGAAGTTTTTGTAAGCAACATAAGCAAGAAACAGTCTCACAACTTCAATCCTAGCAACAAGGGAAAAAATTTCTTCAAAGTCAATTCCTTCCATCTGTGAATATCCTTTACATACCAATCTTGCTTTGTTTCTGACAACTTCAACTTGCTCATTCAGTTTATTCTGAAAGACCCATTTAGTTCTAATTAATTTTTTATCCTTAGGTATAGGAACAAGAATCCATGTATCATTATTCTCAATTTTTTGTAGCTCTTCTTTCATTGCTTCCATCCCATGTTCATCTTTGCATGCTTCATTGACATTATTAGGCTCAGTCTTGGATATCAAACAATATTCCTCTGTAATTCTTCTCCTAGTTTGAACACATTTTTTCTTATCACCTATAATTTGATCTTTTGAATGATTCAGTCTTACATACCTTGGAGTCGTAGGATGTTCTTGAACTTCAGGCTCTTGTGATCTCACTTCTGCACTTTCACTAGTTCCTTCCTCTTGGTTTTGTTGATTCACTGGAATGATTTACACTTGATTTTGAGTATGAATTGTACTGACATTCTGATCATCTGAATCATATCCATAGGTTCTGAATGGTCTAATTGTGTCTTCATCAACCTTCACATTAGCACTTTCAACCACTTTCCTCAATCTCTTATTGAAGCACCGATAGGCTTTACTTTTAGTAGAATAACCAAGAAAGATACCTTCATCACTTCTAGCATCAAACTTTCCTATATCTTCATCTCTTTTGATATAGCATTTACTCCCAAAAAAATTGAAGTATCTAATAGTAGTCTTATGACCAAACCATAACTCATAAGGGGTCTTACCAGTATCACCTTTGATATTTAAACAATTGAGAGTGTACACAGTAGTACTCACAGCTTCTCTCCAGTAGATATGAGGGACATTTCCTTCTAGCATCATAGTCCTAGCAGCATCTAGAACTGTCTTGTTCTTCCTTTCAATAACTCCATTTTGTTGAGGGGTTCGTGATGCAGATAACTATCTCTTTATCCCATGTTCTTCACAAAAAGAATTAAACTCACCAAATATGAATTCACCGCCTCTATTTGATCTCAGACATTTAATCTTCAGACCTATCTCTGTCTCAACCTTAACTTTAAAGATCTTGAATTTCTCAAGAGCTTCAAATTTTTCCCTTAAGAAAGCAACCCACATCATTATAGAACAGTCATCAATGAGTAACATGAAATACATGTCTCCTTATAGAATTTTGACTCTAGAAGGACCACACAAATCAGTATACACAAGCTCCAACACTTCATTTGAACAAAGTTGTTTGCTTCGAAATGAAACTCTAGTTTGCTTCCCCAACTGACATTCCTTGCATATGGTATTAGTAGGCTTTACCAACTTAGGAAGATCTCTCATAGAATGAGTAGAACTTATCTTGATAATATTGTCAAATTTTACATGACACAATCTCCTATGCCACAACCAACTTTCATCAACTTGAGCAATCAGACAACTTTTACTAGCAGCATTCAAATGAAAGATATTACCTTTTGTTTTTGTACCTAATGTAATCACATTTCTAGAATTCTTCAATATTCTACACTTTCCATCCTTGAATTGAAGATTGTATCCCTTCTCAACCATCTATCCAACACTTAACAAATTATGATTCAAACCTTCCACATATAGGACATTATCAGTATTATTCTTACCATCAAGAGAAATGGATCCTCTGCCTTAGATCACACCAGCTTTGTCATCACCAAATATTACAACACCACCATCATACTTTTCCAAGCTTACAAATCTACTTTTATCGCTTGTCATGTGATGAGAGCAACCACTGTCAATCACCCATTCATCCTTTTCTTCAATTTTGGTTGCAAGAGCTTTCTCCAAATTCATGCAACTAGTAGATTCAGTAGGTACCAGATCATTTTCCTTGATAGAAATAAATACCCATTCATCTTCACTTGCATTCCCTTTATCAGATTCATCATCTGTCACACCTTCATCAGCAGCATAATAACACTTTCTTTGAAATCTAGGCTTGTTAGGTCCTAGCTTAGGAACTCTTTCAGGACACCTTGAGGAAAAATGACCTATCTTATTGCAAGAAAAAAATTTAAGAGGAAATTTCCCTTTGTACTTACCTTCTCTTGTGGGTACTCTCTTGACAAGAAGTGCTTCAAGCTCATATAGCTTTCTCTCTTCTTCTTCAATCTCTCTCATTTCTTCCTCATACTTGAACACCTTTCTAGAAGAACTTTCTACCAGATCATATCTCTGCTTATCTCTTCTGGAGGTAGTATCTTTGAATGCATATTCTATCTTAGGAAGAGCATCACCAAACTCACTTAACTCAAAAGCAGCAAGCTTACGAATCAACATGTCTCTTGTTACATTTTTCACAGTTCAGATCTCCTCAATAGCAGCAACTTTGTGTTTGTATGTAGTAGGTAAGGATCTAAGCACTTTAGCAACAATGTCTGATTCTTCCAATGTTCCACCAACACATCTGATATTACATACAAGTTCATTCACTCTCTGCATAAAAGCAGTGATACTCTCATCTTCACTCATCTTCAATGTTTCATATTTCCCTTTTAGACTTTGTAGCTTAGCAATCTTCACATGTGCGTCACCTTCATACAAAGTTTCCAACTTTTTCCAGATCTCATAAGCAGTCTTCAAATCCATTACATTTGTCATCTTAGAATCAGTCAAAGCACTCAACAATGCTTCCTTAGCTCTGATATTGTACTCAGCATCTTTGATCTCACTTGCAGAAGAAGGACCATTTTGAGGAATGATATATATGTTCTTTGTAGTGTTCCAAAAAGGTTCACCAATGCATCTCAGATGACACTCCATTCGAGTCTTCCACAAAGAATAATTTTTTCCATCAAATCTCAGACTATCCTTCTTATATGTCACCATCCCGGATCACCTCAAATTTTTAAAATTCTTCCAAGGAAGTTGCTTTGATACCAATTGTTGGCAACACAATGGTAGACAACTGAGAGGGAGGGTGAATCAGTTGTCATAGAAATTAAATAAATTATCAAACTTATTAACCTTATTCTTAGATCTGATAAGTAACCATGAAAGCATAAATCATCACCACACCAGAAACACACATAACACCAAGATTTTTATGTGGAAACCATGTTAGGGGAAAAACCATGGTGGAGGTTAGTCCATAAGATTATACTCTGTTATAAGTATAAGAAAGATAAATGGGGAATGCACATGCATTCAGGCACACTGCTTAGAGCTCACTGCTCAATTACAACAAGACTTACTTCCCAAAGCAAGAAACATTGTCTTATAGAAAGATTCAGATTAAATCTGCAAGGTTGAATTGATAAAATAGCATCTGCTCATGCCTAATTATAGTTTCGGTTAAGCACAAAAAATCTGCTCACTCTTCACACTTAACTTCTTCCTTTGAATGATTAGAAATTTATTCGCACACAGGAATTACACACTCTGCTTCACA
Source organism: Sequoia sempervirens (assembly GCA_007258455.2). Classification (NCBI taxonomy): domain Eukaryota; kingdom Viridiplantae; phylum Streptophyta; class Pinopsida; order Cupressales; family Cupressaceae; genus Sequoia; species Sequoia sempervirens. The sequence goes on from VDFB02000363.1 coordinate 19,311,218, forward strand.
CATTCACTCACCATACCTTCAAATGATAAAAAAATCTCTCTTATATATCTGCAACAAGAAATAACATCATCTACATGTCAGCTCCAATAAAATATAAAATGAATACAAACTGTCGGCCCAAATCAATAAATAATTTGCAATGCAAATCAACCAAAGTCAGCCACAACATAGTGACAACCCAAAAAAAATTCCTCAAACATGAAACACCTTCAATAATTATCCCTCAAAGATCCACAACACACTACAATCACCCTATCGGCCAAGAACATGAAAAACATGAACACGCAAGAGAAAATATCCAATCGCGAGCACACCGATCAATGCGGAAGTACAACAAAGATAGATCATGATCTAGAAACATCCACGAGCATCATGAAATACTACAGAAGGATCTGCAACAAATCAGATTTCCATAATCATGTCATCTTCATTTAGGAACACCAACTAAAGCAATAGAAAAACTGTCAAAACATTGAAACTCATAACTCGATCAAATCTTCATGCGAACCTCTGAAACTCAATGTGGATAAAATAGATATACTCAACAACAAACCATTTAATCCACAGCCTCTGATCATCAACATAATGAGCTATCCAACATACTGAACTTCATTGCACCACCAACAACTTGCAACTTACTTTATTACATTTTTCTTAATATCCTCGACATATTTAGCTTCAATGCTAATAGTGTTGACATCAATGACAACCACATATCAGCAGCATCCAACACCTTCTTCCTAAAGAAACACCGATACATCGTAATGATGGTAGGATTGTCTTATATCCTCCTCCTAACATAATTATTCTCCTTCCTAAAGAGAAACTGATGCCTCCTAATGACAATGATAAAGAAGACAAGGTCATATTGGGTCCTCCTACCCTATATCCACCAATGGAAATTGGTGAATCTAGCAAGCACTCAAAGGCATTATAAGTTAAAGAAACTAAAATTCCCCTATCCACCACCTGAATGTGAAAGAAAATTACAATTACTTCTAAACCAAGAACTTATAACATTACCACCAATGAAAGAAAAGATAGGATCATATCCTAAAGGTGCAAATGTTCCACATTGCCAATACCACAAAACTCTTGGACATAGTACAGATGAGTGTTGTGCATTCAAATTAACCCTGACAAAATTTCACTTTAATGGAAATAATTGTTATTGAGTGATTGCATAGCAAGTACTTTCACTCCTTTCCATGTAATGGTTGTAGAAAAATAATATTCTCACTATTACATGTTATATATTTATTGTAGATCACTTTCTTTAATGCAAGGAGCTCTTTCCCATCACCTATCTCGACTCATTCTTGTCTTGCACTAAGTGGGGGGCAAGAATTAGATAGTCTTTTTCTAGTAATGCATTTGTTGTTGTCTCTTTGGCTAGTTGTCTGCCTTTTGTTTATACCAACCAAGACTGGGATGCAGATGACCTTCTTTATGTTGAATCGCATGTTCCTTACTAGTCTTTTCCTTTTTCATGTTTCCTTTCTGCATGTGCACAATGTGATCCCTCGTGTTGTTTTTTTTGATGTACCTCTCTCTTTTTGTGTATTCCTCTATATGTATCTTTCATTTGTCTTGTGTTTTCCTTTTTGGGATGATGCAAGAGACATTTAGGTCTCTTCCATGTTGACCCAAAAGATTTTCTCTTTTCTTTTTCATTTGTCTTGTGTTTTCCTTTTGGAGATGACGCAAGGCATCGAGACATTTAGGTCTCTTCCATGTTGACCCAAAAGGATTTTTCTTTGTTTTTTCTCTCTTTGTGTCATTCTTCCAGTTCTATGAGTATTTGGGGAATGATGATAATTCCATTCTCTATGACGACATTGTAGAAAAAACATAATGACCATGAATCCATAGATCCCTTATGTATTTGTCGGGGAAACCCTTCCTCCCTATTTCATGACGCAACTTATTTTGAAAACATATGATTTGGTATAGGGTTTTCCAAGGAAAGCTCTCATGTCTTAGTCAAAAAACTTGGATAATTTAAATAAATTGCTCACAGTAATGGTGTAGCAACCGCTTTAAAGTGGGGGCATACATCGATGACATATTTTGACAAAATTTCATGGAATGATTTTTCTTTTTTTGTGATGTGTCATCTTCTTGGTGGTGTCATTGGGTTTGATGTCATCCAAGAGTGTATGATCTACTGTCATGGCATGATGCGAACAAAGAATCCCATGAGTGACGATCTAACACCTTGAATTTTCCTCTCTTGGATACATTAGGAACAATTCTCCCTAAGAAGAATACCTTTACATGAACAAAGAAAAATCCCCTTTAACAAAAACTTACATACATAACATTACAAAAGCATTACATTGTGGTGCCTTATCAAAGTTTTCAGGAGGATAAATTTAGTATGGTATAAGAGGCTAATATGATTCTCTCATTTTCCACTTCATTGGGATAACTCACCTAGTGGAGAAACTGAGGTTCCACTACCCTAGAGTGAGCAACATATGTTATGGACAAGCAGCCTCGTTCCACATCGTGTTGGGGTGGTTGTGATTGATCCTTTTGCTTTTCTTTATTGGCCTTTGATAGGGTATGGTTATGTATCTTTTCTATTTTTGCATACTTAAGTGTCTTGAATGTCTACTTTAGTGTGAGTTTGAGATGGGGTCATCCTCTCACTAAAGTGGGGGAAAAATGTAGTGTTGAAAAAAGTAGTCCTTTTTCACACTTAATTTGGGAATGATTGAAATATAACTAACTTAATTGTTCCTTGGAATAGTGTTATAATGTGTTGTACATGTTCACATCATTCTAGGGGCCTTATTTGTTTAAAATATATCTTAATTTTTCCTTTGCAAAAGTGTTGTTGTAACACACTTTCACACTTTTCTAAGGTTTATCCAATTAATTGAGCCTAATGTGTACCCTATTTATGGTGTTATAAAGTGTTGTAACACATTTTCACACTTATCTAGGGTCCTTTTAATTAATTGTGGTTAGTTAGAGATAATTAGCTCCTTTAATTCAAATTTAAGGCTCATTTACGACACCTCTCAAGGATCTATCCCAACACTCACAATTCAAATTTCCTAATAATTAATTGGGAAAAATTGGGGTCTTAGAAATTGGTGCTAGGACCCATTCGCCATAGGTGGAAAATGGGTCCTCCCTCTATAGGACCCCCCTTTATCAGTTGATTCTAAATGGTTTTCTAGTGATCTTTCATCCCCTGAAGGTTAGATCCTAGAAAACAATGCTAGGACCGATTCACCCTAGTTTGTGAATGGGTCCTCCCTTAATGAGGACCCCTTTTTTGAATTTCATTTTGGCAGGAATTTAATAATGTTTATCCCTAGATCTAGTGTCGGCTTGAATTGTTTGAATTTCAGGGTTAATCTCTTGATTTAGTATAAATAAGGGGTTAATTCACATTGTTTCTCCTAGAAATTTTATGAGACATCCTAATACTTTACAAGAGAATTATAGAGAAATTCAAGAGCACTTTCAAAGGCATTTCAAGGAAGATTATCAAGTTTTTTATAGCAGCAATTCAAGGTCATTCCATCTTGTCTAGGGTTTAGTGCATTCATGCATGTTGTTGAGTTAAGAGAAGTTGATGTAACATTGAGGATCTATTGCAAGCATTGTACACATCTTATTCAAGACAAACATCTACATTCTTCATGGCCACTACATGTTAGATTGCATATTTGCATTACAAGACAACATCCAAGATTTATAGGTTGAAGATCAAGTGAAGAGCAAGTTTAGAGAAAATTTGTCAAAGTTGTCAAGTTGAAAAGTTGACCTTTAAAGTGCAAGAATGCAGAATTGAGGCTACAAAATTAAGTACAAGTTTTTCATGAGCTAACAACTGTGAATCTGAGAGTGCGGACATCAAGGAAAATAACCCAAATCTTAGTTTCAGAAACCCTAACAGGGACCCATTCGCCACTAAAGGAAAATGAGTCCTTTATGCCCTAAAAACAAGCTTCTTGCAGCAAGGTACACACCTCTTTGAGCTCTAATAACTTCCCTCATAGTTTCTATAATAGTTAGGTATCTTTTTTATTGTTATTTACATCTCTTGACTCTCATAATTGCATAAATTGTAGTGATTTTATGTGAAAAAACTTAGTGGTTCATCATGTTGTTGATTCATTTTGGTGAACCCTATTTCCACCCTAATAAAAAAATATTTACAAATCAATGGGGAAGTGTTGTATAATAATTATGGATAATGTAGAGCTTACCCTAATATTTAATTAACTAATGTAGATGACCATACATGTGTTTATACAGACCTATATATATGCCAAAATTAAGTAGTTCATTGTTTAAAAGAGGGATCCGTTGAATTATAAAACAAGGAGTCCTAGAATTAAGATGATGCTAGCATTATAGGGTGATCCCACAATAGTGGTTTACACTTTTTGGCCAAACTTGACATTGGATTGAATATTTTTAACTAAATCTTCACTTTCAGACATCTATAGCTGATAAACCATGAGGAATTTGAAGATGATGCAAACTAGTGATTTGTGACATTTTTTCTGTAGATTCTAAATATACATTTTTAAAAAAAAATTGGAATCAAATTGCATTTCTTTTTCCATCTCCGTTGAAAACTAGTTTTTAATAGTAAACACCATTTTTAAAGAGTGGTGTGTACTTGCTAACCCATAACTTTTTTCTATGAAGGATAAAATTCTAATATTTTTCGAATTTAGATTCATAGCTATGATATCTAGTGCATGAAATTGGTTTCATAGTGTTTTATTGAATATTTTTTCTTAATTAAGTTTTGAAGTCAAACCAATTACAATTTAGACATATGTTTACTTGCTAACACATAAAAAAAAATTATGTATCAAAATTCAAATTTTTTTGTTGGATTAAGGACATCAATAGCAAGCGCATAGATATTTTTAGAATTTTTTTTTGATAATCTACTATTTTTCCACATGTGCAGAACAAAGAGCTTATTTTTCGGTCACAAACCTACATTCACAAGAAATAAAAAAATAAATATAATAATCAAATTAAATATATTTAAAATTATACTTTTTGGGAAGCTTATAATAAGGAATACATACTTACAAAAAATAATCTTTAAATGAATTCATTTGATCCCCCAAAAGGTAAATCAAAAGTGGTTTTTTATCAATATTTTGATAGGTGTAAAGGAGACTTTGTTATAAGTATGGTTTAAAACTAGCAAGGTTCTATCCAAGGGAGTTTGATCTAAGGTGGTTTGATCAAACCCTCTTCAATTGGAATCCTTTAAATGGAAATTTTCAAGGCTTAAATCATTATTTTTTTAAAAATATGTGATTTTAGCAAAAAATAGGATGTCCCAAAAAGTGTAAACCACTATTGTGGGATCACCCTATATCTGCATTCAAGAATCCTATACTATTGAATACACCCAGATACATAGAGGGGGGAGTGTTGCAAGTATGAATGAGTATGGTGGTATGGTGGTGTTGTCATTAATGTTATCATTGATGTCAACACAGTATAGGTTGTTGCAAAGAAAGGAAACAAGTGGTTGCAAGTGGTGCATGTATAGTTGAGATACTATTGAGATGTTGTGAGTACATGGAGCTATCTTTATGGTGTTGCAAGTGTGCTGATATGATGAGTTAACAAGTGTTTTAGAGAAAATTAACAAATAGTGAAGCCATAATTATGTGTTTGTTCAAAATGTGCTCTAGTATGTGTTCCACATTTCTTCTATGTTGATCCTATGCTTGTGCGGATCTGAAGTGTTGTTTAATGGAATCATCAGGTGATATCCTAGATTATAGCTTTTGGTTTGATGAAGATTGAAAGTTGAGTTCACCAATTTGTGAACTGGTCTGACGTCTCTAGACTAGGAGAAATTTTTTTGCTCCGCAGTCCTCCACTAGGTTATTTCAGGTCTTGTGGATTTGGAGGAAGCCTTGTAATGATGTTATTTGTGTTCTTTCAAAGGTATTCATGGTTTGGTGCTCCAGAAGACTAGTTTCAAAGTTATTGTGTTTGTTTGTACAATCTGGATGGACTAATGAAAAGTGTTCTATGTATGAAGGATGTTGTTGCTACTATAGATGAATCTGAAGGCATCTAATATGTGTTCATGTTCTTGGTGAAGCATTTTGTGTGGTCTACATGTCATCTTCTTGTTGCGAAAGCATGTACTTCAAAGTTCATTGGTGTTTTCATTAGGTTTTGTCGACCTGGTGTTGATACATCATGCGAAGGATAAGTATCAATTAAGTGTGTGATTGATTCAATATGTTGTTTTGGGTCTTGGTTAAGTGTTAGTTTGGTCCACTCTCATTCTCTTCCACTGCGGGAATGTTGAGTTGTCGACCTAATTTGAATTTGTAAAATGAAGCCTATGTAGCTGACCTTGGAGAAAGTTTCTAAGATTGAAGATGGTATAAATACAAGTCAATATTTTAAGCTTTGTATGACACAAGTGTGAGAAGCAAGAGTGTGTGAAAGTGAATTGAGGTAGCAGTACTTTAATGTGTTAGACTCCTGAAAGTAGTGAGCTGACGGTGTCTATAATTCTTTGATCAAGGTTGTGGATATGTGAAAGTTATTGTGGTGGATTTTTTGTTATCTTTCTTTATCTATAGGCATTGAGCCTCTCTTTTGGATAGTGATTCCTATCTATAGGTAGTGAGCCTCCTATCTAGATAGTGATTCCTATCTTGGGAAGTGAGCCCTTTGGTAGTGAGCCTCCTTGTAAACGGTTTTGCAACTACTCTTATATTGTGAGTTGGTCCTCACTGTGGTTTTTCCCTTATTGGGTTTTCCACATAAATCTGGTATTTCTTGTGTTGATATGTCTTTTTGTTATTTGCACTTCATGCTCATACTTAATAACAGATTAAATTGGATGTGGAGTTAATAATTGTTTGAGATTTGTGAATGTAATTGGTGGCAACTGATTCACCCCCCCTCTCAGTTGTCTTGAGCATTTCAACAGGGGGAATCAATATCTATAAAAAAAAAAGGAAGAGTCATAAATATAGAATATGTTAGTGATTAGTTAGCAAATACACCAAAGGTTTCATAAGTGGAAGGATAAGATGAACAAGAAGATAGTTTCCTACGATTGTTATCAAAACTAGATAGTAAACAAAGGGTGGCTATAGAAAGCTAAAATGGGAGTTTGAATCCATAATAACTCAATGAATAGATTATAGAGATGGATAAATATTTTAATTTGGAATCCATAGAAGATAGGAAGAAGGTGAAGTATTCTTGCACAATATTAAAGGGACATGCATCCCTCTAGTGGGAGTAGCCACCAAGTGAAAGAAAAAGATAAATCCATGAGATAAAATAGTGATTATAATTTTTTTGAGCTAATTATCATATCAATTTTTTTAAGTTATTATAAAGCTTGAAAAAAAATGATTCAAGAAAATTATGGAATACATTGAATAATTATATATGCTTAACATTTGAGTTGGGCATGTTGAAGATGAAGAAGAGAAGGTGGAAAGACATTCCAATGGCTTATGGGTCTCAATAAAATATGAAATTAGTTTGGTTATGATAAGAATGGTAGAAGAAGCCTACCAATATGCTCTCAAGAAAAATGAAAATTTGGAAAGAAAGCAACAAGGTAATTTTAGAGGTAGAAAAAATCCTTTAGGAGGTAGAGGATAAAAAAATAATGGAAGAGGCAAACCCACAAGAGAGGGGGGTTCAATTTGGTCACAAATTTTTTTTAGACCAAGTACAAGAGGAAGAGGATATTTCTTGAGATAAGAGGCGAGTCTTCAAAAGGAAGAGGAGATTATGGGAGAGGAAGAGAATTTTCAAGAGTGTGCTTTAATTATGGAGAGATTGGTCATATGGATTTTGAACACCCACAAATACAACAAGAATTTAGAAAAAAACTAATGTTGGAAGGACTTTTATTACAAAGGTTGAAGAAGAAGAATAAATGGACCCGTAGCATGGAGAAAATATGATGTTAAAGTAGTGATTTTGAAATCAGAGAAAGAACAACAAAATCCTACACAAAAGTGGATTATATTCAAAACTATTTATAAATCAATGGGGAAGTGTTGTATAATAATTATGGATAATGTAGAGCTTCCCCTAATATTTAATTAATTGATGTAGATGATCATACATGCGGCTATAATAACCTACATATCCCTAAATTAAGTAGTTCATTGTTTAAAAAAGGGCTCCATTGAATTATAAAACAGGGAGTTCTAGACTTAAGATGATTCTAGCATTATATCTACATTTGAGAATCCTAGACTGTTGAATACACCCAAATACCTAGAAGGAGGTGAATGAATATCTATAAAAACTTAAACCCATTAAATCTTAAACCCTTCAACAATACTCAAATTCAGACTCTTGATAAGATCAACAACTTATCAACAAATCAACAATACTTAATCAAATCAGTGGCAATGAAAGATAAGGAAATGAACACACATGCACAAGATAACACCAAATTTACATGGAAAACCCAAGGAGGGAAAAACCACAGTGAGAATTAACTCACTTAATATAAGAAGCTCATCGCTTACAAAGAAATTACAATAAGGCTCACTGCCTTAGGACTTGTAGGCTAAGATGCACAACCTTAGGGAAAGATACAAATGACTTGCAGGTAGAGGTGCACAACCCTAGGGAAAGATACAAGGACTTGATGAGAATCACTATCTTAGAGTAGGATACATGAAGATTTATAATTTACATCATATGTCAACAATACACTTTTTTGATTGGGGCATTAAAGTGCAATTGGTATGTCTTCCACACACTTTCGCACTACATCTAAATTATTCTCAATTCATTCTACACACACCCTTTGCAACAAATTTGATCTTCCATTTATATCATCCACAACATCACAAAACACCAACTAGGTCGGTCAGAAAAAGAGATAAACAATAGTCCCAACAAGTCAACCACAAAACATTAGTGTGATGAAGAGTGGTCCTATCCAAGAGATAGAAAGGACCAAAAATAGCTTATTAAATCCTTCAATGTGATCCCAAAAATTACACATGTTAGTGCATAGCATCCTAAGTCAGAAATAAGGAAACATGTAGAAGAAATGTGTAGTACATTGTCAGTTTGTAGTGCCCCTCCACTTTTAGCCCTCTGTGACGTGTAAGTTGTTTGTTTGTGACTTTGGAAGTCATGATTATCTTGTTGTTTTAATTTAATGTTATAATTGTTCTCAAGGTGTTGAGTTTTAAGTGTCATTTAAGTTATGCGTAGTGTTTGAAGTTCGCAAGTATTATGTGATAAAGTTAATATTCAGATTAACCTTGATTAATCAACTTAATTAAATTAAAATAGATTAAAAGGTAACTTAAATTAAATGGGAATTGAATTGATAATTAACTAAACTATGAAATGACATTATATGTATTATTAAATTAAATAATATGTTTAAATGAATTAATAATTGAAAATAAATAAAAATGAATATTATTATCTCTGGATTTTTAATTAATTATTTGGGGAAATAATTTAATTTTAAATTAAAGAAAAGAGATAAATCAAAATTAAATAAAATGTAAGAGTGTAATAAAAATAGAAATATTAATACATAGAAGTATTAAAAAGATCAGAAGTAAATGAAAGTATGAAATTTGCGGAAGTAAACATAAAGAAAATATGGATAAAGAATGTAGCGAGGGTATAGTTATTATAAAATAATAAATTAAAAGAGAAAACTAATATCCTTAGTTTTAATCTTGTTATTGCCGAGGGAGTTAGGTTTTTAAATTTATACATGCGTAAGGTTTTACCAGTAGGTGATAAAACAAGAAAAAAATAAATAAATAAATAAATGATGGGTTTATGCACATGTAATTTGGAAATTTTCCACATGTAATGTTTGTGTTCTCAAAACTAAAGAGAATTTCATCAATATGGTTGGGAGTTGTTTTGGGCTGGGTAATAAGTTTAAAGAGATATTACAGCCGCATCAACCGTGGGAATCCATACTTGATTCATGTTATTTTGGTTTTTTTTGGATAGAAGGGATTGAAAGATAGCAATAATAGGTATAATTTTATTCAAAATAAAGACAATTTTTCTTTTAGAATCAATTTATGTTTGATTTCCTGATTGATCAGGTCGTAAAATAATGTTCTTAGTATCATTTGCAGGATTTAAGTGCATTCTGCCTGAAACTTGAGTCAACTCATCCTTTTCATGCCTTAGGAATGACATAGGAATTTTATTATTTTTGAACCGGATCCGAAGCTGCATACGCATAGTTTTTGAAGGATGCCTCCAATGTTTAAAAGGAAAAGAGTTAACCATATTTAAATAGGTGAAAGATTTTGTTAAGTAAATATAATAGAATATTTGTGTGAGTCGCTTGATTTAATAGATAAATGATTAGGACAATTGCATGAGGGAAAAAGTGCAAATGATAAGTATATAACACAATGTTCTCTTTTCACCTCTTAGGTTATATTGAAGTGAATATTACATTTGTTTTTTGTATTGTAATATGGAAGTTAGAAACATTAAGTTGTTAGAAAATTTGATAAAGAGAGAAAGTATACTGTCTTATCGTAAAAGTTATCTAATTTTGATGTTCTTTGTTATAAGATCATTATAAGAAATATATTAGATAATTAACTAAATACCCATTAGGCTTATGATAATTGCTAAGTGAAGATTTATAGGAAAATAATTGGTTGAAACATGGGAAAAGTCTCTTCTTTATATATATGCAAGCTTTATGCATTATTTTATTTATGGGATATAGTATACATGAGCATATGAATAAAAGTTCATAGGTTCTATCATATAGGGGACTTTAGATAAATTCTTTAATGGATTAGTGTTTCCCTTCTTAAATTGTATTTAGCCCTTGAATTATAATATTGGAGTTTTCTTTATTTCAGGACATAGGAATGAAATCATCTCTTAGATTAGAATTACTTTAACTACTTATAAATGTAATTGTGGGTGGTAAATAATCTATCTATGAAATTTTGTGCATAAGATATGGAGTGTCAATATGGTTTCAATAAGTTAATAAAACAAATAGGATTATCTTTAAGTTGCGAAAAATTTATTGATTATGTTATATAGTTAAATGAATCTAAATGGACAAAACATATCAGGATAAGTATCTTATTGACCTTGGTTAGTTAACAATTGCTTTGTGAATGTACTAGGTGATTAGTATAAGTGTTTATAGATATAAAATATGGATGTTGGTTAAGAGAGTGTTTCTCTAGTTATAATCAATTGATTAGGTTGATTAGTAAATGACAAAATTACTTAGAAGGAAAAATTAGATTAATCGATATCATAGACAATGGTAAAGTATTGTGAGATGTCATAAACTCTATTTGATAGTTTTATAAACTTGCATAAAAGAAATATATTGTCTTGTGAATAGGGACTTCATTTTTAATTATTTCATAATTGGATTGATAGTAAGTGTTGCCCTTATGATTTCAATGTTTATTCGTTACTTATAATAAATATCGTGGTTGCATAATTGACTTAAATGTTTGGTTCATGGGGTACTTATGGAGATGTTCATGATGGCTTATTTATTGTAAGTAGCTTAATAGTGTATTTCAAGTTTGCAGAGTTTGATGTTTTTCCTTGTGTGGAATCATGTGTGTAATTTGGAATTTAAGTTGATTGAGTATTGTGTTTGGTGAAGATTGAGTTGAGTTTTGGAATATTTTTTACATTTAAATAATTAATTAAAATATAGGGGAAATATGGCTATCTTTTGTTGTATTGGACTTCTTGATTGTAATATAGTATTGAATTGTAAGTATATCGGGTACATTAGTCACTGGGTATCTTGTAAGGAGAATATTGAATACCCTATTGGTTAATTTACTATTGGAAATTAAGATTGGTTTTGTATTGAATCGTTTATGTTACCTTAATCGAGTCTGAAGATCTCATTATGATATTTCCACTTTTAGTCTTCACTTGTCGTTTTGTGATTATGGATGTTATATAGTCATTTTGTGGTCCATGATGTGTGTCTTCCTTTTTGCATTAATTCTGATTGGGGAGATTATATGCAATGGCCTTCTTGTAGTCATATTTTGAGATGGTTGGAAAACTGAAGTTTTTGAGTTACCCTCTATAGGAGGTTGTGGATAGTCAGTGTTTTTTTAGGCTTTTAGAGATGATGGAGAAACTTGATTTATGTTGATTTTCCATGGTTGGAATTTTGTGATTTATTGACCTTATTTTTGATTCTAAGTTCTTGTGGGTGTACCTAGTACCATGGTGTTGACTTTTGATGTGGCTTTGGGAAAGAAGGTTCATGCCTCGCATACGTACTTGGTTCTCGTGATTTTCGGTGTTTTGTGTTTTTTTTCACCCTTGGTGTTGTGAGAATTGTTTTGGGGCTATTAGGGAGAGTGGCTCTTCATGGGTGTGGGCGCACAAAGGGTCAACTTGGATAACCCATGGAAGAGTTAGGTAAATAAGTGAAAACCTAATAAATTAAACTAGTCAGTTTGGGTAGGAACACATTAACAAAAGATAAGTAAAATGCCTCACCCATGTTGTTAGTGTTATCGTAGACTAAGGATGGGCTGAGAAGGCCATGATTGACAAGATCACTACCTCGTCCTCATGAGAGGCTAGTGGTCTTGCACGTGTCACTCTATGGGGTCAGTGCCTAGTGAGAGGCAGTCAAGATAACCATAGATGGGAGTCGGCACCTGTTGAGAGGCAGTCAGGATAACCCATGATAGGGTTGTACGATGACACTCTCCCATAGTATCCCTTGCCTTTCCTTTGTGTGCCTCTAGAAGCAGTCATCTTGCAAGTAGCCATTTTGATGTTGTTGTTATTCATGTTACTTGTTACTTTTGTTTGGTTGAGTCTTGTATCCTTTCTGCTTGATTGTTCTTGTCGTGGGTCTTTCTTGTCATCTCCTAGCACGAGGGGTGGGCCTTCGGGTCCACATGGTTGGATGGGACCTGCTATGCACCCCATTGGGTCCCCAGCCGAGGATCAAGATTTGTAGATTTGTTCCTTTTGCAGTGACTCCAGATCTGTACCCGAGTTGGTGCCAACCTTGATATTTTGTATTCAACTTTTTAGTTGTATTACTCTATCATATTGTATTGTTCCCATTCATGTTGGGGAACAACTTTGTATTATTATAACTGTTGAACGATGTAATGTAATGAAATGGATGTAATGTATTGTGTTAACTTGTAAACCTTATGTGGTTAATGATTCGTGGTAGTTGTTATTTGATGTGTTGTATCTATGGAAATATGTTTCATTGAGTTCACAGGATAATAGTATGTTTATGGTTATTGGAATTATTTTAATCTTGCTTATTTTGAGCTTTCATCTGTAGATGTTTCGTATTGATGGTGTTTAATGTAATCCTCGTTCATTCATTAACATTATGGTTTGAGTTTAGGTTTCGTAATGTCGTCATGTGTATCCTAGGGGACGTAGTTGATATTGTAAATGTATAATTGCTTATATGTTTAATGTATATTCATGTACATATGATGTAATTCTCTACCTTTCAAAAAAAAGTGTGGTAATTTGTTAGTTTTTAGTTGTCCTTTGTGGTTTGCACAGAGGGGCGTTACATAGTCAGCCCCAAAACATAACTTCCAGTTGAATTTACTCAATTTGATTCTCAAAAAGATAGGTTAAGAACCAAACACATCTTAACATAAACTTAATTATTGGCGTAGACCCCCAAGCACATAGTGCAAGAAAGACAAGAAACCTTGTCAGCTAGACATCCACAAGTTTCCAAAAAAACCAACTCAAAATAATATCCGACACCAAAAATATTAACCATTGATGTGTGGACCACAAATAGATGTTCCATTAGAATCCAACAGTACTTATAAATACTTCTCTCACACTGTCATGCCACAAACAACCACTGCAAACCAAACAGAAATAAAACACTTCATCTCAAAAGCACAAAATACACAACTAAGAGATAAAACATTATCAGAATAACTTACAAACCACTTCATTACATGAAAATTGAACTGAGAAACTATGCAAGAATTGAAAGCACGTTCACCAAGTCGTAGGAGTAGAAACATCAATATAGAGAAATGTGGGGCATTTTCTAGACCTATCAGACAACCAACAAAACTACCAACCCACTGCAATTACCAGAAACCTCCTCGGTAACATTGGTGACCTAAAAGATAGGAGTGTAACATCCACATAACATAGATATTGAATCCCAATCTACAAGGCCATATCTTCAATAGTAGAGGAATGCAAAGCATTCTCCTAACCAGTCTTCAAAAGAAACTTCTTGCAATAGAAGCCTTCACCAACATTTGAAGGCCAAAACTTCCTTGTAGCAACAAAAGAGAACATACAACATACTCAAGACCATCAGCATTGCTTCTAATCCTCATCTAAATATATCATCATGATACATCCTCTGCTAGAAACAACCATACTCAATAAAACTTTAATTATCATCAAACAAGGCATGACATCCAATAATGAACATCAACAACTCATCACTAATAGCCCAATCTGAGTGTACATCAATGATAAAAAAAAAATGCAAGACATGTGTGAAATAATCCTCAAACAAAGTGTTGACATCAATGACAACCAATGCCAACATAGACTTCCTATATTGATTGAGTATAGGTGACTGAATAGGAATAAACTCATCAAAAAATTCTATCTGAAAATAACTCCTACCTAAAGAATAGGGTAAGAAAATGCTAATTACTATTAACTGCTATGAGTTCCTATCATTTATGATTGTAATTTATTATTGTGCATGAGTTGCATCATTTCCTAATTAAACTAATCAATCAATATTTTTGAACAAAATGTAGCATAAATAATATAATGTAAACTAGAAACTATAAATTAGAAACTACAATGCATAATCTAATTAATCATCTAAACTAATGTGGCTCTGTAGTACCTCAAGTGGCCTTTCTTGAGCTACTGCATCTATAGTATCTTCTTCAATTACTTAACTTAGGAAAACATGCAATTAAAATATCTTCTATATTATATTCCAATCATATGCAGAATTCTAAACATAATTTAATAAAATCTTCAATTCAATCTAATGCATCCAAAGATCTAGTTGTGTGACTTCTAAATAGAGTACCCTCCTATATTGGGTCTGTAAGAGTCCACTTTTTTTAAAAAATATAAAAAAACTAAAATAAAATGTCGACTCTCCCATGAAAATGGGAAGAGGACCAAGTACTTTAACTTAACAAAAAATAACAACTGGTGAGAGGAAGAGTATATTTAATTCAAATAAGTACTTTGTACTATTTGAAATAGTCTTTATAACTTAAAAATGTGCCTTATCAGGGAGATCCTTATTATAACTTCTATTCCTTATTGGAATAGACTATGTCCTCAATAATTTATTGAAAATATGGAATGACATTGACCAGATCAATGTTTATGTCCTTAATTCATCACCCGCATCTCATTTTGGAAATATGCTCATTTTGTAGTAGATTAACTCCTCTAGTTATGTTGAAATTCCATCCTTTTGTTACAGGTTAAGAATCCTTTTACTATGGGTTGATAGGTTCTTCACTATAGGGGTTATTCTTATTTCTTTAAGGCATTTTTCATTATTAGCAACTATGATTAATCATGAAATTCTACTAAACTCGTAGACATTAAAAGTTTACACACACATTCATTAATATAGTATATATCATATTCAAATGATTTGAAATACTTAAAGTATATGAAAATGGCTTGGTAATTTCTTTTGAAGTTTAGTAGAAATGAGATAAAAAACATGAAACTACAACAAGAAAATTATACATTCTTATGGCTCATTGTCCCCCCAACTTAACTTTTTTCTTTTCCTTGAGCAACTTAGGGTGTCTGATTATATTGTATTGAACCTCTTTGTAGTCCAATGTATTGGTGGCCCCTTCGCCCTACTTCAAATAAAACCCTTTTTGCTCTGTTATTTTCTCCCATCTAGCTTTCTTTGTTGCATATATCTCTTGCCTCATTTCTATCCAATGTGGGATTGGGAATAAGAGATGAGGAGGATGAAATGTCAAGGGATACCAGGTAATATCATTTTTAAGGGAGGATAAAATGTATTAATGGGTTATTTTTATTTCTAATACATAGTTAAAGAGTAAGTGGGGCTCATTTCTTTTCAACTCTATCGTTAATTTTCTCTATCTTGAGAGAAATTAAGTGCTTCTTTCCCAATCCCTTATGCTAATTCATAAAATATTTTATAGTCCTTCTCTCTGCAATCCAAAATATTTTCTCTCACCCACCTCCTTTCTACCAAATTAATCCATTCTTCCACCATTTTCTAAGGTTCTTCAACTTTTGCTTTGATTAAAATAGGAAATGATGTTTCCCTTTCTTGATAGTTCATTTCTAGCTACCCTCTTTGATGTTCATTTCTTATAAATGAGGTCAACACCTTTATTTGAAAAACCACCAAAAATATGAGTGTATTTTAGAAAAATTCACAAGGGATAGCCATAGCTAGATTATGTAGGTAGAATTCACATAATTGATCTTACATATTTGGGGTAGATTTTTGGTATGTCTCTAAAAATAAGGTAGGCAAAGATAGGGAAACTAGAAGATCACTGATAAATTAAGTGAACTGAAATTTTTTAAAAAATTCTTATAGATACAGAGTATAAACCCTAATAAGATATCTACAATGTAGAAGTTACATTATTTTGTTAGCCATTCCATTTATTTTGAAATTTAATTTCTTAATTTTTACATCCTTTCTTTCAACTTCTTTGGTATGTGTTGATATTAATTTAGATTTTTCTTTCTCCCATTCCTTTTTTTTTTGGGAAAAATCTCACTCTGTTCCACAACTCTACACCAAGGGTTAGCACAGTGGGGTTTCTTGGCATTCTCATAGGTGCATATTGGTTTACATGATGTGGATTTCCTTTGTTGATCTCAAGAATAACCAATTATGCCAATTTTTCCAATCCTAACCCTTGCTACTCAAAAGCATGTAGCCTTTTCTCTAATTCCCAAAATTTGTTGTCCAATCCTTCCTCCCTCTACTAGTATCCTTTGAGTTGTTCCTCTAATTATTTTATTCTTTGCAATACTTCTTGTAGATCCTTCCTTTCATTCTTTGCTTTCAAAATCAATTTTTCATCTTTTTAAAAAAATATCTCCTCATCAACTTGATTAGGTGAAACAAACCCTTCCTTTGAAACTGAGCTATTTTGAGGTCTTTTATTTTTCCTGGTTGTAGATAAATATTTAAACTCAACTTTTGAATTATTGCTAAAATACAAGATCTGCAATGTTTTGGGTTTCTCATCACCACTAGGCACCTTCTCCTCTTCGGAGTCTATCTCAAATTCAACCACAAAAAATATTTCCTTTTTATTATTAGCCTTTCCATTTGCAGGGCCCTTCCTTTTGAGATAGTTTGACTACCTTCTTGGTTGTATTAGCCTCTTCTTCTTCCTTTTGGGTGTAGAAGTGGAGGCTATAATTTTCCTATTCTACTACTTAGGTTTGGAAGGTCTCTTGGTAGAGGCAGGTTTTTTGGATCCTCCTCTACTATGGGCTACTCCCAAAAAGTTTTAGGTTGTATTTCCTACACTTTTGGATTCCTTTTATCCTTGATGTTGTAGGTAGGTGAGGAAATAGGTGAAATAGAGGGTACATATTATTCTTTTATAGTTGTAGAAAGCTCGGTCATTTCCTATTTTATGTTCATTTCCTTTACTTCTAGCCTCATGAGAACATCATTGATATTATTGTAGACTAAATATTCTTCCCAAGATACATTGGGAAATTGGGTTTTCAGAATTCTTTTAATTAATAGGGTGACTAAGAAAAATGTGGCAATGTAGATTGGTTTCTTTTCCTCTTATACTCATCATGCATTCTCTTCAATAGGTTATATAAAAAGTTAGGGACATTCACTAGCCTCTAATGGTGCAGTTGACTAAGGATTTTAAAATTCACAGTATACAAGAGGGGCCACTTTTCATCACAATTTAAATACTTGACTATGTAAGAAGCAAAAAAATCTGACAACCAAGGAAAGGAAAGTCTTTTTGTACCTTGAGTTGAAGAGTCTAAATTCTCTCCTAACATTGTAAAATCATTCATTGTTGCAATTGCATCAACTTTGGTTGGTTACTATTCTCCTATTCTTGGAAACCCTAAAACCTCTACCACTTCTACCTCTGAGGCATCTATTCTTATTCCTTTGACCCTAGCTTCATCATTTTGCAAAGTGCCAGTAGATTTTTAAATCATAACTTCATTAAATTTGGTTAAACAGAGAAAATAATCTAGCCACCCAACTTGTTAAAAAATTGGAAGACACTGTTGATCTTCCAATATTAAATTGTGTGTCATTTGTTCTCTTCTAATAAATTCACCTATCAGTTTTGCAGTATTTATAAGTTCTTACAACTTGTTGTTTCTTTGAATGCTAGGATTTTTGGATGTTACCTTGTCTATGTTTCTTTGTGCTCTACAAATTATTATGGTAGTTTCTTTATGGCTAATGAAGGGAATTGAGAATTTTATAAACGTATCTTAGCTCTTGGTAAATGAAAATGGGAAATGATATTTGGAGATGACAATTAAACCTTTTTCTCCCCTCGGCTTAGTTTTTCTATTTTTCCTCAAATAGCAGGTATGAAAAGGATGGGGAGGATAAATTTTCAAAGCATTTAAAATATTTGATACAATAAATTAAATGTGTGTATGACATTAAAGTTGAATGAAAATAAGTAGGATTCAATGTCAATTATAGTTAATAATAGGAAAAGTAATGTGATGTAGTTATGGTAAGGTGGCGCGTGCAAGTGGAATTGAGCATTGTCATGTAGCTACAAGGAAAATGATTTAAAATGATGGTAATTTAATTTGAATTAATGGGGGTAGATGTGCTAGAAAAGGAGCATGGTGTGATGCTTGTACGTGTTGAAATATAGAAAAATGTAAGTGGGGTGATCAATGTGGAAAAAGGTGTTGATCTATACATTTACACTTTCCTAATTTCATTAGGAAAATAGATCCCCAAAGGTAGGATTGAATTTCAACCCTTAGGTGAGTCAACCCTATTGGAATATCTATTGTTTTCCTTATGATAGAAAATGGTAAAATGTGACTAAAATGGACTTTTGGGAGGTAAAAAATTCTTAATGAATTCAATTATGTGATGTAAAACTTGTAATGTAGAGTTAAAGGATAGCACTAATAGAAACAACAATCTTTTGGCATATCTGGGAAGGTTAAATTGATGTGTACCTATCACCAAAAATAGGTGTTCAGTGTTCTACAAGAACATTCAACCTAGGGCTAATGAGTCTTTGTACAGGGTTTTTCCTTAGCTTTGAGGGTCCTCTGGAGATGGATCTGAGATGTTGTTTTCCTCGGGTTTCACTATTGGAAAGCTGGAAATAAATTTGGGATCTAATTTTCTGTGTCTTGACAACTTTGACAACTTTGCAAAATTGCTCTTTTAATCAATCTTCAATCCTTCTTCACCTATAAACCTGCACATACAAAGAGAGGGATTTTTTTTTTTTTGGTGAAACCCTAGTTTGGTAATTAAACCTTTATAAAGAAATAATGACAAAATGATAGGAATTTTATGAATGAACAATGATATGTCACAACTCACCAAACCCTCAATGGCTGCCCTTCGAGGACTGAAATCTAATACATCTCTCTAAGGATTGGATCTTGCATTAAATGGCTTGATTGGATGCTTGATTTGACACTTGATTTGATGCTTGAAAACTTGAAACCTACAATATAATGTGAGCTCCCAAAAAATGCATGGAAGAAAACAAATTTGGCATGATGATAAGATCTTGAATGTTGTTGTAGACGACTAAAAAATATTCTCTTCAATGCTCTTGACAATAATATTTTCTCTTGTGAAAGTTTCCTAAATGCTAGATGTTTTGAATATAGGTGTTTATCTAATTTATCAAAAATTAGATTCCATAAGCCAATACTTGAAACTTGAATTTGAATCATTAAAATGATGCCCAAAAATATTAAAAATTGGGTCTTGAAACTTAAGGAGGACCCATTCACCCTTGGGAAAATGGGTCTTGGGACCTAAATCCAAGATACAATTTTCAAGGTGTTTAAAATAATGTTAGCATTTGTTTAATGTCGGTTCTCCTTTCTAAAAATGAGAATAATAATGCTTAGGAATGCATAATTTGGTCAATTAGAAACTTAAATAAGTCCAATTTAATTAAGGGACCCAAACATAGAGTGAAAAGGTAAAGGTGTACTTTTTTCTATACTAAATTTAGCTCCCACTTTAGTGAGATTATAAATTTACACTTGGACTCGCACTAAAGTAGACAAATATATGTCAAGAGGGGTCCAAGTGCACAAATGTTAGAAAGATAGGATGAAAAAGATCAAAGAGGTGGCCAAGCCCCCAGGATCAAAGTTCCCATGACAAACCAACACAAGCACAAAGAGAAATGCACATATGTATGATATGGAGTAGCAAGAAAAGATACACAAAGATACAGTGTCAAAATTAATGCAAGGAGTAAAAAAATATGGACTAACAAGTTGTATTAGTTATGCTATGTCCATCAAACACTCTCATATGGCACCACAGGAAAGTAAGTTGTCTTATGCTCAGTGGCCATGAAAAAAATGCTCACAAGGGCTAGTGTAGTCAAATATACACTAGGTGAGGCCCCAAGACAAATATGAGAAACACACAATAGGTCTACAAGGTGTAAACCCAAAAAACAAGTGGTGATGGGAAAGTCATGTCAGGTCTACAAGCTCCCATACGTCAACCATACCAAAGTTTATACTCCTTGATAACTTTGATAAGGCACCACAATATGATCAAGATGTTATGCCAATGCTACACTAATTTCAAACTCTATGAAAAAAGTGGAGAAAGAAATGTCAAAAAAAATCACCTTAGGGGGTACAAAACAAAAATCACCTCAAGGGGTGCAAATAAATAATGCCAAAATGAAATAATTCCAATGTAATGATCACACTTCCTAGGAGACGTATGTTATCATCACTTAGAAGGGAATATGCAAACAATGAATGGGGGACAGTATGCCCCCCACTTAAAATGTCAACATACTTGCTATGTTGGTATTTTAAGTAGAAAGAAAGGAAGAGGGGATCCTCAAAAATAATGCACACCTCTAAAAAACTAGTTATCCTTTCCCCCCAAGCATAGAGACAAATATAACCACCAATTAATATCATGTTTTCAAAATAAATATGGTTGCACCTAAGATTATACCACCATGAATGACAGTGAGAAATACACATAAAGCTATGAATGCCACATAGTGGTGAGCAACATGATAGGTTGAAGATAATTATCAATTATAGGAAATAGGTGCATCATCACAAGGAAGAGCACCATAATTCTTAAGGTGTTGAATTTTATTACTCAAAGCCTTACATTCATTAGTAGAATGTCCATGTACTCAATAATGTGCACAAAATGAGCTCTTTTTGTAGAATTTCTTTCATTTTCTTGGAGGGAAAGATATCAAGCAAGCTTGGAGAAGCCTCGACAAGGTACCATCTTGATCAATAGTAGAAGATGTTCCTTTCTTTTGTGGCAAATATTTCTTTCTTAATACAAGGTGTCATACATACACCAGACTCTCTAGATTTAGATTGTGAGATTTTGTACTCTCCTTTAAAGAAGGGTGTAAAATCTAATGAATCCAAATCATTACTAAGACATGTGTTTGAAGATGAAGCAATATTTGTCCTAGGAGTTTTTTGTGTGATGACATTGACATTAAGCGAAGGTTTCTTTGATGTCGTCATTTCTTTCAATGGACAATAACCAAGATTGCTAGTTGTTTCTTGTGTGAAAGGCTCTATAGGGACATGGATTCCTTGTTCTCTAGCACAACATCCTTTTCCATTATAGCCAATTTGTTTCAAAAGCTCATAACCTCTTCCATAATTTTTTTCCATTTTTTTTTTATTTGGTGGTTTTTCATGATCACACTCATCATATGCGGATGCATAATTATTATTTTCCTCTTCTTTGCTAAAATTTTTAGATTCACATTCTTTTGATGACTCAACTTGTGTTGATACTATGGTAGATTCTTTCTCCTTTATTTACTTTAATTTTATAATATTGGGTTTCCCATCGAATTTAGGTGTGAAATCTAATGATCCCCAATCATCTTCCAACAACATTGTCACAGATGAAAGGCACTTATCCTTATCCTCAAGTTGTAAAGGTTCCACTTTTGTATTTTGTGTCAATTTTGCAAGAGGATTTGTCATTCATGTTTCAGTTTGCAAATAATTGTGATATGAGTTTGGGTTAGCTTTGATTGTGTAGACCTTGTTTTTGTAAATGTACTTCACTAGATGATGTAATGTTGAAGGCACTGCATTCATTGCATGAATCTAAGGTCTACCTAAGAGAAGATTATATGAAAGATCATTGGGAATGACATGGATAGGAGTTTTCAAAGTTACCTTACCAAATTTAACAAGTAATGTTATCACACCTAGAATTTTTTTTCCCACATTATCAAAACCATGAATAGACAAGTTATCTCGTTGAATTTTGGTCTTGTCCACTCCAATCTTATCCAAAAGCCTTACACTACAAAAATTGAGTGTTGAACCATTATCAATGAGAGTATGACTAATGCCACACCTATTAATGATAGTTTGTATCATCATGGCATCACTTTTGTTTTTACACTTCTAATGGAGGTAACTCGTCTTGATGAAAGGTAATTTATAACTTGGCCAAGTTCATGCATTGAATTAGGGCCAATACATCATTTGGTTGCACACTAAGAGGGATAAAAACTTATTTCAAATCATTTTGGAGCATACCTTGGTAAAGAGGGAATGATTGAATAAAATCCCACAAGGATATCTTAGCAGGAGTGTTGTGGAGTTGTTCTACAAGGTCATATTCCTTTCCCCTATGTGAAGGAAAATGAGGAGCACTAGGTAAAATGGGTTGAGGGAGCGGTAATGAAGTAGGTATGGTTTTGGGTTGCCTATTGTTCCTTGTGTTATATGTGTGAGCAATGGTATTATATCTTGGTTGTTGTGAAACATTGTTAATAGTAAGTTACCTTGCCAAATTTAAGATTGCTTCTAGAGGTAATGATTTGTGTTCAGGTGGTCTTAGGATAATCACAGGAATTTTTTGGACTTGTAGTTGTTGTGAGGATGGATAAAGGATAATTTGAGGCTTAGGAGGTCCAATAATTAAAGGACTCTTAGGAGGTTCAAAAGGAATCTTAGGTGGTCCAATAATCAAGGGAGATCTAATTTTCATAACCTCAACAAATTTCTCCTCATTTTGATGATCTTCTAGTGGGGGGATCAAATGTTGACTTAGCCTCTTCATCTATACCATATTTCAAAAGAAATGTATCTATGATATCATCTTCATTTGGCACAATATATTTTGAAATGGGAGAAGAATTGGAAGAGGGAAAAACAAAATTCTCATGATTCTCAATGATTATTTCTCCTTTCACCAAGATACCTTCATCACAAGTAGGAGAGGTATCAAGAGAAGACCAACTATGGTTTTCATGATTATCCATGATTGCACTCTCTTGCACTAAAGTATTCTCACAAGTGGGAGAGATGTTGGGAAATGCATGGAGACTAGGCAAGGTGATGTTAAGAATTGTGTTAATGATCTCATCCTCTTGTGCCATAATTTCCTCCCAAGTGGGCGGGGTAGGGGGAGAGGGACAGACAATATTCTCATGACACTCAATGAGTGTATCTTCTAACACCAAGATACCTTTGTCACAAGTAGGAGAGGTATCGAGAGAAGAGAAACTATAATTTTCATGATTATCTATGCTTGCATCCTCTTGTATCAAAACATCCTCACAAATAGGAGAGATATTAGGGGATGAGGGAAGGATAGGAAATGTGGTATTAAGGAATGTGTCAACAATTTCATTCTCTTACACTAAGATATTCTCATAACTAGGAAAGATATTGGAAGAATGACTAACATGCTTCTTAATGAGATTTTCCTTGGCATACTTGAAAAGGAAAGACACTAACATTTAGAGTTTTGAGTGTGTGCCAAAAATAAAAAGTAATCTATCTAACTTACACAATGCTTTAGAAATGTAAACAATTGTCCTGCAAAATGACACTTTTATTGCACATGCAATAACAGTTTCTTGTAATTTTAAAGTATAGTTTGAACAATAGAAATACGAAGTCAAAACATAGATAGTAATGTATGCAGAATTATGTGAGGACACCTATGCAGGGACAGATTCACCCAATGGAAAATGGGTCCTTGTACAAAGGTTTTAAAGATGAAAAATGCAAATTCTTAATCATTTTTTGTGTTATTTGTTCTAGGTTGTAAATTGTTATTACTGTGACAATTTTTTTATAGATTTTGATGTCTGAATGAAAGTGCAACTAATGACAAAAAGTAAAAAAATGACAACTTTTTGAATAACAATTTAACTGAAATTTTTATCTAAATGACTAAAAAACTCTCTTAATACAAATAACATGCAAAATGTATACAATATTTTTGGATTTTTGTGAATTTAAATTATGCAAAATGCACTTTTAAATGATGCCAGATGCAATTTTAAAACCCTAAATGAAATGAAAACTAATGTAATTTTGAAAACCCTAAATTTGAGATGCAATGAAAACTAATGAAAATCTTAGATCTAGAGCTTGAATTATGGAAAAATTTAGAAGGTATGTAATGTTAACATGTCAGGTTCACCAAAATAAAATATAGAAAAATGTAAGTGGGGTGATCAATGTAGAAAAAGGTGTGTGATCTATACACTTACACATTCCTAATTTCATTAGGAAAAGAGATCCACAAAGGTGGGATTGACTTTCAACCCTTAGGCGAGTCAACCCTATTCGAAGATGTATTGTTTTCCTTATGACTGAAAATGGTAAAATATGGCTGAAATGCACTTTTGGTAGATAAAAATAAAATGCTTAATAAATTAAATTATGTGATATAAAACTTGTAGTGTAGAGTTAAAGGATAGCACTAATAGAAACAACAATCTTTTAGCAGATCTAGGAAGGTTAAATTGTTGTGTACCCATCACCAAAAATGGGTGTTGAGTGTCCTGCAAGGAATCATTCACCCTAGGGCAAATGGATCTTTATACAGGGATTTTTCTCAGCTTCAAGGGTCCTCTGGAGATGGATCTGAGATGTTGTTTTCCCTAGGTTTCACTATCAGAAATCTGTAAATAAATTTAGGATATGAGTTTTTGTGTCTTGACAACAATGTTGACAACTTTGACAACTTTACAAAATTTCTCTTTTGATCAATTGTCAATCCTTCTTCACCTGTAAAACTTAACATACAAAGAGAGGGAAAAAAATATTTTGGTGAATAGGGGTTTGCCCAATTTGGTAACTAAACCTTCATAATGAAATAATGGAAAAATGATAGTAATTTGATGAATGAATAATGCTATGTCACAACTCACCAAACCCTCAATGGCTACCCTTAGAGGACTAAATTCTAACACATATCTCTAAGTATTGGATCTTGCATAAAATGGCTTGATTAGATGCTTGATTTGACACTTGATTTGATGCTTGAATTTTTTAAACCTTCATCACAATGTTAGCTCCAAAAACATGCATGGATGCAAATAACTTTGACATGATGATAAGATCTTGAATGTTATTGTAGATTATTGAAAATTTACTCTTCAATGTGTTGGTTATTTTTTATGAACCAGTCATGATCTTACCACTTACCTATGAATCTTCTAGAACCTAATAATTAGCAAGGGTAAGGATTGGCCAACATACAAGTAAGGATTCTGAGGCCCTTACTTCTACTCTTCGAGCTCTGTGAAACCCAGGAGGGTTATCCTTGTTATGTTTGTATGATATTCATTTGATTAAGAACATTCCTTCACATAGATAAATTCCTATACAGTGCCATTAGATAACTGTATTAGAGTGAATTTGCACCCCCTATGCAAATCCCTTTTCTTTCCCTTATCTACTTTAGAAAACCAAGTTTGGAGGCTTAATTCCACTTAAGCCCACTGTTGGCGGTCCACTTGGTGCCTGTTTTGAGTGTTGATGAGGGAATTTCTAGTGGGGATGCCTACACGGTGTGCAGGCGTTGGCACGGTGTAGTTATGTCCCTAGCAGATTCCTACGGCTGAACCTACAGAGGCGTTACACTTCTCATTGGTAGCGAAGTTGTAATGCCCCCTTCGGCCAACCCAACTGAATATGG
This sequence comes from Sequoia sempervirens, assembly GCA_007258455.2. Lineage (NCBI taxonomy): Eukaryota > Viridiplantae > Streptophyta > Pinopsida > Cupressales > Cupressaceae > Sequoia > Sequoia sempervirens. The sequence continues at coordinate 19,337,451 of VDFB02000363.1, forward strand.
TTGTTTTCTTCCTTCTTCATATTCAGTCCTTCAACATTCAATCCAACTCTTCATAACTCTTCACAACTCTTCAACAGATCAAGTCTTCATTCTTGCACACTTCAAGCTTCCATACTCACACCCTTGCATCCATTCTCACTCACTTCAAACATTCAAGTATCCATTGTATAAAAAGCTTCACTCTGTCACTTTGGTAGAGCACATTTGGGACCATGCCATTGCAGTCGAGGCTTGAGTTCCTCTCATTTCTCCCCCAAGCAGCCTTGAGTGCTCTTGGTGGAGGTGGTAAGCTTCCCTCTCCTCTCCTCTATCACTTGGTTGAGTAGCATAGTACTGCTTTGTTGTGCTTGTGTTTTCTTTACTACACTATTTCTTAATCTTGTTTCCTTGGTTGTACATGGAGGTGGAAACACCTAAACGGGGGTCTAACTGAGGTAGGCCCCTATTTAGCCACCCAAAATTTTCCCTCTTGTTGTGTGTAGGTGTGCGTGTTGCGAGGAAGATCAATTGGCAAGTGAATTCCTTGGTGAGATCCTTCTTACCCTTTTTACACTTTCTTTTCTACTTTATAACATTAGAGAATACTTCATTTATTTACTTGTTTCATTCTAGCCTTTTCGTTGAGTAGCTAGGCCATTAGTCATTTTGGTGAGTTCAACCTTGTCTTTGCTATTGTCTAGCCATACAGACTACAACACACTTTAGAGATGCCAGCGCATTGTGTTGTCGTCCAGAGACCACGTTGACATCCTCGGACAGAGAGCTCCCTGAGGTGCAGACTTGAACCTAAAAATTGACTCGCCTAGCCCCACCTTAGAACTTAGGATTGTAGAGTGATTGTAGGATCTCATAATCCTCATCATTCTCATCCTTATACCCTACACGTTACACTTAGTTGAGGTAATTTGGGGAAGCCTCTTGCATCTTGACCCTCTGTGACCTGGGGTCTTGCACGCAGTGGTCCTCGTCTCTTACATTTTTGGTGAACCCGACATGAACCAATGTCTATTCATCTGATGGTGTTGGGACTTCCCTTGGATATTTCACGATTGTTGTGTTGTTGAGTGTTGTGAAAGTTTATGAGCATCACAACCCAATCCAGAACTTCTAGAAATATCATGAGGAGAAGTCTATGGAACCTCCCGATGGATAGGACAAAGGTCTCTCTTGGTCTCTCTACAGGCCTTTTCTCTGGTCCTACCGTTAGTTTGGCTATGCAGGAGTAGTTATCAAGGAATGAGATGGGATTCACTGACAAAACTGATCACATTCCCACTCCTCCTGCGTCTCCCATGCCATCATCAGTGGATGAGCATGAGGCCATTCAAATCCCTATTGAATATGTGGCCACCCTTGCTAGGGGGTTAGGAGACCTAGAAAACCATTTGGAAAGGAACCCGAAGATGGCTAGGGCCGCTCGGGTTGTTAGTGAATTAAAGAATATGATGGGTAAAGATCAAACAGGTGTAGAGCTTCTAAGTAGTCTCCTCGGTCTTGCTGAAGTGTGCGCTCCTCTGAGCAACCCTATCTTTGCACAAGGGGTCACCTTCAAAGAGCATGAGGGATAGTTAGGGGTATCAATGCCTCCCACTTCCATTTACATGGCCAATTTGGTCCCTTCCATTAGTATCCCTTCCTTCCCTGAGCAACCTAAAACTATCAAAGTGAATAAAGTCTTGTTGGGCTTTAGCTTTACCCCTTCTGTCACCTCTAGTGGTGGAGGCTTTGGTAGTAGCAGTGGGTTTGGTAGCAGAGGTGGTGCTGGCGAAGGTGGTTCTAGTGGAGGTCATGGTGGTGGCTCCGACGAATTCCCTACTGGAAGTGACGGATCTGGTAGTGGTTCTAGCGGAAGTCATATCGGTGGCATTTCTAGAGGTGGAATTGGTGGTGGCTCTGGAGGAGACTGTTCTGGCCCTATTTCTTCCAACGACCCTATTTTGAACACTCTGCTTTAGAATATGGGTAAGATGTAGAGCCAGTTAGCGAGCCTTTCCTAAACCTTGGTCCAACCTATCTTCCAACCTTTCTTTCGACATATTCCATTGTCAGTTGCCATCTTGAACACTCCCTTCCCTAAGGGAATGGAGATCCCTAAATTTGAGAAGTTTGGTGGCAAGGGAGATCCACATACACATGTGTCTTCCTTTAACACCCTTTGCATGGACTTCTTCCATCATGATGCATTGATGGCTAAACTATTCCCCCGATCTCTCAAGGACATATCACTTGAATGGTATTGTTCCTTACCCGACAATTCTATCTTCTCATTTGATCAACTCGTAAATCAATTCCTTACACAATTCCAAGCAAAAATCAAGTCGAAGATGACCTTTTCAGATCTAGTCTGATGTAAACAGGGAGATAACAAAAAGATTACTGATTTTATAGCGCGTTATCAAGTGCTTCTTTCACAAATCTCTTACCAGCTGTGCGATTCTGACTTGCAGAAGGTATTCATAGGCAACTTACAAAGGCCTTGGCAAGAGAAGTTTTCCCTGATGAAATACCCTTCTTTCGCGCATTTGTGTGCAGCTTTACGAGAGTACCAGCAAACAGTTGCTCAGTTAAGGGGACCCTCTTTGCATTCTCATTCTGAGGGAAAATTTGTCATATCAATCTTTGGGAAAGGTAAAATTTTTGCGAATGTAGTAGCTGCTATCGATGACAATGGCCTCAAATGCAACCGGAAGTTCACAAAGTTGTTAGAATCTTATACTTCCATCTTACAAAAGTTTTTGAAGGATAAGATCATAACTTTTCCGATCCCTAAGCCTATTAAGGAACCTTACCCTAATTGGTATGATGGGAGCACTTATTTTCAGTACCATCGTGTTAATGGACATCATACCGAATGATGTATGTGGCTACATCATGAGATATAGGACCGCATTGAGGACGGTGCCATTCGTCTCGATGGGAATAAATAGAACACTAATAAATTAGTGGCGAAGGAAAATAGTGAATTGGAGATATACACGGACCCGTTTCTATCACACTCTGCTAACATGATTGTTGATCCTACTAATTTTGCTACCCAACCCGAGGCCTATGTTAATATGGTCACGGTAACTTGCATTGTTCCACCCACACCCAGTTTGTCGGATATTACATTTACATCACAAGATTTTCCCTTAAACAAAAAACTTTCACCTCTCTACATTCCCACTCATGGCAATGGTAACATTGTGACAGGAGTCTCGGTTGACCCCGCGAGCGGTGTGAATGTTATTATTGAAGAAATATTAGTATTAAATTCACTACAAAAGGAGAAATATGAAGAAACGAGATCTACCATCCGCACACACGATGGTATGAATCTTAAACTCTATGGATCGATTACTTTTTCCATCCTGGTTGGACCTAGGACTGTTGACATAGTCTTTGATGTCATCCTAGAGTCAGATCTATTCAGAGTTAAGTTGGGCATTCCCTGGTTAGCTTCCATGAATGGGATCGCCTCCATTATTCACAAATGTTTAAAATTTTCCCACGAGGGTATTGTGCATGTAGTACATGACATTGGATATCAGCCCTTGGTATCACTTGGTGGATATTTATTGGATCACATCTGGCCCTCCCTAGTCAGTATGCTTCCTCCAAGAACGAACGTACTTTACAAAAACTATGTGAAGTATAAAACTGGGGGCAAAGGGGAGCCAAAGTTGACCCTTCCTAAGGTGGAGCAATCGGTTGCCTCCTCTTCCCAAGAAGAGAAGATGAATCCCACGCCAACTACTATTCCTTCTCCAAAAAGAGGAGAGTTCCACGCTAGCTCCCTCTACTTCCCGCAAAGGTAAAGACAAGGTTATAGTAGCTGCTCCCTCTTCCCCGAAGAAAGAGGAGAAGCCTATGACAACTCCCTCCCCTTCTCACAAAGGTAAGGAAAAGGTAATTTTTTTCTGGACTACCCCATCCTCTTCCCTTTCCTAGGAAGAGTATTGGATGAGTAGACCCGGTGACTACCCACTGAGTTCGACGATCCCTCCTTGGCGTAGGCCCAAGATCAGGATCATGGACCTCCCTAATGAATTTCCTGGACCATGGTATTATTTATATGGTAGAAAGAAAGGTTCTCATAGAGAATTTGATCCGTGGCCTCCTACCACTCCTACTTTTAAGGCAGTGAGTAGAAAGAGGACAAATGTTGAGGCTCTTGAGTCAACTCCTCTTGTCGCTCCTTAGCCTGTTCCCCCTACTCCCACATAGGAACCTATTCCTCCACCTGAAACAGTTGTAGTGGACATTCCTATGGTTGAGCAAGAACCTCTTGTCCCTTTGCAAACTCCAACCTCTAACTCCAACAGCCATAGAAACTGCCTTGCATGTGAACGCAAGTGCTAGTGAAAGGCTCCTAAGCAAGCCGCTTCACAATAGGAGGAAGAAACGACTGCTCCTAGTTCAAGACCTCCTGTAGCATCTTCTTCCTCCTTTTTTTTTCTCTCTAGTCTGGTCTGTTTTCAGCTTTCATTGCGAGCACGAATGTGCCTAACCCTAAACGGATGCAGGTGTTCATCACTCCTTCGACGGAGCCCCCTTTTCTAATGTCAGTTATGGATATTCAGCCCTTCCTAAAGCCTGTGGATATGGTCAATACCTCAGTCATATCTGTTGCGGTTCTTTCTTCTTCTTCCTCTACACCCCTAGCTTCATTTGTGGGGATTTCATCTCCTCCAACGAAGAAAGAGGCAAAGGTTGGTCCTTCTAGTAATGAAGGGTGTAAGAGGAGTCCACCTTCCTTGCAAGGTGGTCTTGTGCTAACTTGTTTTGTCCTTGTAAATGAACCAGTCCCAACTTCTCTTAAGTTCATCACTGCTCCTAAGTCATTCAGCAAGCTTAGCGGTGAATCTCAGGCATAGCCCATCCCATCCGCTGAAGTAAGACATGGCGCTCCTTTGGGGTGAATGTTTAACTCTGTGGATGAGGTTTCGGCCCTGTCGGTGATCTTCACGAAATCACTGACTTTGACTCCATAGGATCTCAGTGGAGAGAACCTTAAGGGGCCCTTTTCCTTGACCCTTATTGTGGGGGGGTCAGATTCTCCTCCTCTTAACATCCCACCATTGCAGGCTCATCCTCCTTCCCCTTATGAGAATTTAGATTGGGAAGTGGATGACCTCTTGGCCGATCAATGTTAGGAGGAGGCCCTTTCTTGATCTTATGTGTGTGTGTTTTGTGATGTGTTCCCCCCTGTGCTTGTGTTATGTGTGCCTGGATGACACTTGTCACCCCCGTTGGTGTGTGAATATAGGCATGCTTTTTGTGTCGTAAACCTTCTTCTATTTGTATCATCATTCTTCCATGTTTGTGCTTTATTTTTGATAAATTGGGGATGATGCAAAGCATTGGGGGCATTTAGGCTTCCCTTCCATGTTGACCCAATTTTTTATTTTTACTTTGTTTTATGTGCATTCTTCCTGATCTGGTTGGGGATTAATGATCTTTCACCTTGCATTGCGGTTACCTATTATTATATGAGCTCGGACAAATCTGACCCTGCTAAATGAAATCCCCTTGTGCCCTTTCTTCACATTTTTCTTTTCTCTTTTGCTCTCTCTTTATCTTTCTCTCTTCTTTGCTTGAGTTGTCCCTTCTATGTGTGACAATGCATCTTCTTCAACACTTTTATTTTTAGAAAATGAATTCATTTCCAATGAATCTTTTCTCGAAATTCTTCACAAATTTTTCCTTAGAATCACATTCTCAACTTAGAACCCTAACAGAACATGTTTCCTTCATCACAGGTTTGTGAAGAAAGGATTTGAGGACCTTCCTCCAAAATGGGAACATCTTTTATTTCCCCTCGCATGGGGGCATATCCTTCCTTTCGAATTCCTTGATGAAGTGAACATCTTTCGAAATGATTCCTTGATGACGAATGACTCTAAGATGAATGGCTTCTTTGAATTGTGCATCCCTTGAGTGGACCTCACTTCTTCCTCATGGCAGGTTCCCAAGGGACCCTTCTTTTAGAGCCTCTATTCCAAATGGAATTTTTTCATGACTAGCTTGGGGGAAACCCAATTAGACTCATTCCATTCACTCTTTCATGTCTAGCTTGGGGGCAGCCTGACTAGACTTTACTTTTCAAATAGCATGTCCCTTGAGTGAACCCCTCTCCTTTTGAAGGGTTCCCGAGAGACCCCTTTTGAAATTTTACTAATTGACGGTCTACGTGACTAGCTGCTTTTGACATGTTCTATTTGCGGGTAGATGTATCGCCACTTCCTAACTCTGTGGAGTCCTCTTTCTCAGGTTCCTCCATGTGAGAGATCTTGGAGGATACCTCCCTGCAAGACCGAGAACTTGTAGGGTGCTTCCTTTGAGCTTCCTCCATGTGAGAGATCTTGGGGGTGGATCCCCTATAGGACTGAGAACCTATAGGGAGCTTCTTTGGTGTTCTTCATGCTTGAGTTCATGGATAATACCTTCCCTGCAAGATCGAGAACCTATAGGGTGCTTCTTCGGTGTTCTTCATGCTTGAGTTTATGGAGAATTCCTTCCCTATAGGAATGAGAGCCTATGGGGTGCTACCTTCAGTATTCTTCATGCTTGAGTTCATGAAGAATACCTTCCTTGCAAGACCGAGAACCTGTAGGGCACTTCCTTGGGGCTTCCTTCATGCGAGAGATCTTGGGGCTTGCCTCCTTGCAGGTCCACGGGCCTGTAAGATGCTTTATTTTTCTAACTCCATAGTTCTGAGTAGCTATGGAGTCCTTTTCTTTTCATGTACCTTCGGGTACACCAGACTGAGTACTACTTCCTCAATGGTTCAAGTATATTTTTCTAACTCTACTCTCTTCTTGATCTACTTTACCAAGCACTCATCAGTACTTGTGCTCACTAAAGTGGGAGAAAAATGTATAAGAATGAATTTTCACCCCTATGCAAATCCCTTTTCTTTCCCTTATCCACTTTAGAAAACCAAGTTTGAGGCTTAATTACTCTTAAGCCCGCTATTGGCAGTCCACTTGGCACCTGTTTTGAGTGTCAGTGGGGGTTTTTATTGGGGACACCCGTGCGACATGCATATGTCCACATGTGTGCTTACATCCCTAGAAAATTCTGTAGCTGAACCTACAGAGGCATTACACTTCTCATTGGCAGTGAAGTTGTAATTCCCCCTTTGACCAACCAACCCGAATATGGTTTTTCTTCCTTCCTTCTTCATATTCAGTCCTTCAACATTCAATCCAACTCTTCAAAACTTTCACAACTCTTCAACAGATCAAGCCTTCATTCTTGCACACTTCAAGCTTCCATACTCACACCCTTTCATCCATTCTCACTCACTTCAAACATTCAAGCATTCCATTGCAGCAAAAGCTTCACTCTATCACTTTGGTAGAACACGTTTGGGACCACGCCATTGTAGTAGAGGCTTGAGTTCCTCTCATTTCTCCCCCAAGTAGCCTTGAGTTCTCTTGGTGGAGGTGGTAAGCTTCCCTCTCCTCTCTTCTATCACTTGGTTGAGTAGCATAGTACTGCTTTGTTGTGTTTGTGTTTTCTTTACTACACTATTTCTTCATCTTGTTTCCTTGGTTGTTCGTAGAGGTGGAAACAACTAAATGGGGATCTGACTAAGGCAAGCCCCTATTCAGCCACCCAATATTTTCCCTCTTGCTATGTGTAGGTGTGTGTGTTGTGAGGAAGATCAACTAGAGAACAAATTCCTTGGTGAGATCCTTCTTACCCTTCTTACACTTGCTTTTCTACTTTATAACATTAGAGAATACTTTGTTTATTTACTCATTTCATTCTAGCCTTTTAGTTGAGTAGCTAGGTCATTAGTCATTTTGGTGAGTTCAACCTTATCTCTGTTGTTGTTTGGTCGTACAGACTATAGTGCACTTTAGAGACACCAGGGTGCCGCACTGTCATCCAAAGACCGCGTTGACATCCTCAAACAGAGAGCTCCCTGAGGTGCAAAAGTTGAACCTAAAAACTAACTCGCCTAGCCCCACCTTAGAACTCGAGATTGTAGAGTGATTGTAGGACCTCATAATTCTCATCATTCTCATCCTCATACCTTACATGTTGTACTTAGCTGAGGTAAGTTAGGGCAGCCTCTCGCATCTTGACTCTCTATGACCTGGGGTCTTGCACGCGATGGTCCCCCTCTCTTACAATAACATTCATTAAATATTTGGTTGACCTTTAAACAAATTCTATCTATTGCAAGGAATGAGATGGTATTTCAAACTAGTTTATTGTAACTGAAGGTGTTTTAGATGATTTTCATTCTTATTTTCAGCCCTTGGTCAAGTGCAAGACTAATTCATTTATCTTCAAGATAACCAAATAAAAAGACTAGTGCCTTGTCCTGGGTTGATGGATTCATATTCATAATAACCAATAATACCTTAGCAATTTGAACCAGTAATTAATGGACTATTGATATACTGCATTACAGTATTCAACTCATTGTGCCTAAAACACTACTTATCAATCCTATGTTCTTTCCTTACAAATTTGTGACCTTATTTTAGAAATTAATCCATTCTTTGAATCAAAGCAAAAATAAAATCACTCATTCAATTAAAACAATTGAAGACAAACGAAAAGATAATTAACCATTTCATTTATAATCTAGAAGAAAATAACATAGGAGAGAATGTGCTTTCGAACTAGCATTCTCATTTATAAACTATTGCTACTGTAAAACTATTTGAGATCATTACAAAAAAACTCATACCATAGACTCCTTACTAACCTATTCATTTGTGCATGAATTTACAATATGCTCTCTCATGAGCTTAGTTTTCCCACTTAGACCATTTTGAGACTCAAAAAATTGAACTCCCAGTAACCGGCCTTGATATCCCATTTATAGAAGAATGGGAGCAACAAGCTTTGGGAAAAATTACCATTTTAATTACATGTCATTTGGAATACATTTCATTTTAGGTTTAGAGACCTCCAAAACGGTTATATTTAATCATTTTAGAATAGGGGAAAGAAAAAGACAAAACTCCATCTAGCCGGTTGAAGCTGACTAGCCAGCCTTCCAAAAGGCATGATTCGTTGATGCAATAGCACCAAAATTTCTTACCCACATTGACCAAAGAATATTCTCCATCAGTACTTAAGGAAAAAACTTATATACTAATTAGAAAAGGGTGTATTTGACATCGAAGACACGGATTCCAACACCTCTCCTTCACACTAGCCAAAAATATTTCCACTTCAACACCACAAAAAAAAAACCATATATATTCTGAAGAGGATGATTTTACTATAGTGGCAATGGTGTCATAAAAAAAAATAGGGTTGGGATGCTGCTCTGATTTGTTAGTATTAGAGTATGCCTGCCCGCTTCATGTTCACGCTAAAACTAGAGGAGCCACTACTCCTCCCTCATCAGAATCCTCATATGGCACCAGAGAAATCATATAGTGGCCATACTCTGGGTCAGTATCTCCTCCATTTCCTGAAGGGCTATCTAAAACCTCAATGGGAGAGTTGTGCTTCCCCAAATAATCCTTGTGATAATTATTCTTCTTCTTTTCTTTCTTCTCTGGCTTAACTAATTCCTTCTTTTCAAAATTGACCAATTCTTCTGAAATAACCTTGCTCCTCAAATTATATGTGCTCTTGACACCACCCTTTTTATTTTTACCACGAGCACTCCTCCTTCGCTTTGGTGCCATAGAAGCTTCGAGTACTTCTTGTTCGGCTTCATATATGTCTTCTTGAAATTCAAACACACTAATCCTCCTGGACCTCCTAATTGGTTGGACAGGCACAACTGACTTACCCATTCTTTTAGGACACGAAGGTAAGGACACAAAGGTAAGGACTATCAAACCCTAATTATGAGTATACTGACCGGCCTAAGCTCTTGAAATTAATTTTTAGAAAATAAAACTCTCAATTGTAAACAATTTCAACTAGCCCCAATGACAATTACAGACAATCAAAAATCTCACTATCCCAGAAATATGAAACTATCAAGCCAACTAATGCATGAATCAATCAAGGCTTATATGAAATTCAACTTACCTGGGATAAACACTTCAATACCTCTGCAATTAAAAGCTTAATTAAGACTCACACAGTTCCTCTCTGGCTCACACTTCTCAATTCTCAAAGGCTACAAATGGTGAGATAAAATGATACGGAATCCACATTAAATAGAAAAATTAGGAGCATGTAGCCATTAATGATTAAGGAGAGCTTCGCACGAGCAAGCTGACAACTTATTTGCTCAGCTTTGAATCTGGTCCATCAATCTTTTTGGATTTAAAACACCATCAATGGTGATCTTCAAGCATCATTTCTAGATTTTATAACTTGTGCCTCAAAAAATGTGATACCACCTTAGAAATTTACCACGTTTACCCTAAATTTCATTAGTCATCTTTAATCTTACTATCCTCATGTATCGTCATCATGGTTTGTGCTTTTCCTTTATATTGAAAAAGTACAAAGAGTCAGCATTGAAGAGGATATTCCCTAAAACATCCCATCACTCATCATAGATTTTCCCTACCCTTTCAAAGTTTAATCACTAACGAGAGCACTAGCGCAATGATATCTTAACCATTGGATCACCATCTACCTTTAGCAATCCTCACTTTACATCACGCATCATTGATTTATGTTTGAAATTATAGATCACATCAGCGATAGATGAAAAGTTGTGAAGGAACCAAATCAGACCACGTGCATCTTCACTCAAAATCAATGGCACAAAAGTATCGCTCACTCACCCCTTTCAAAATAGAAATGGCTCATTAGGATTAGGGACCTCATCGCTCATCGCCAATCTGAATAAGACAAGTGCACAACTATTCACAATGAATGATGGAAAGTAATACAAAGAGTCCTAAGGTCATTGCATATTGCTATTTCAACACTCAAAACCCAAGAACAATTAGCAATAGCTAAAACGTGCAATGATACAAAGAGAAACTCATGCATCACGCATCGTTGATGTGAATCAAACCTTCTCAAAGTCATCTGTGATGAAGGATGGACAAAGGTGGCTAAAAGGACTTAAGTGAAATAATTTTCATGTGCTCATAAGTTATATTGAGAAAGGGATCCGCTTAGGACAACGTATAAAAATACCTCAAAGGACTTAAACCTTAATATTTCAAAGGATGTAAAGGCCAAATAAGGTCAATCAATCAACCTAAAAAATAAAATATTTCTCACCTAGGCACAAAGGGCCAATAATTTCACGGGCTTCAATGGCTCAAAAATTTTTAACATGACTAGGGACGAAAAAAAGAAGTTCAACGATGGATCATAACATTGACAAGGGCTAAGACTTAATGGTTTTCATGAGAGATCTTGCAAACAAAATCCCAAGGCAATAATAGTGGGCAAAACCCAAAGTCTAGAAACCTTAAACCGGTTGGATTGTATAGAGTTTAGAAATGGAACCAAAAAAATTTAGGGGTTCCATCACAATGATCTTGACAATAATATTTTCTCTTGTAAAATTTTCCTTAATGTTAGATGTTTTGAATTGATAAAATAACTATTTATTTATAAGTGTTTATCTAATTTCCCAAAAATTATATTCCATAAGCTAACATTTGAAACTTGAATTTGAATCATTAAAATTCCACCAAACACATATTTAAAATTGGGTCTTAGCGAATGGGTCCTGGGACCTAAAACCAGGACACACAATTTCAAAGGTGTTCAAAATAATGTTAACATTTGTTTAATGTTAGTTCCCTTTTTAGAAAACAAGAATAATAAGGCTTAAGAATGCCTAATGTGTTCAATTAGAAGATTAATTAAGTCCAATTTCATTAAGGGACCCAAACATAGTGTGAAAATTTAAATGTGTACATTTTTCTACACTACACATGTCTGAGAATTATGAATTTTGGAAAGAAAATTTGTGGAAAGTATGGAGTTATTAATGATGGGATGTAATTTTGCATGCTACATGCAATGGAGTGTAGTTGTTGCATGTTGAAATGATAAAGTTGATATGTAACTGCAATCACTAGCAGTTGTGGGTGTAGTGGTAGTAAATTGGAGGTAGGTGCTATCAGTAGTAAAAGAATAGGTCCCATGTTATTGATGTGCCTTAGGGCTCTTGCTATAGGTCTCATGAACTTCTATTGTGCATGTCCAAGAATAATTGTAGGTGATGGTATCATGTACATGTGAGATGTTACTGTTGGAATTTATACTTGGTGTGCATCAATAGGTGAGTTGGTTGGCTCCTCTATTCATGTATCGCTTGATGTGTCATTTTTATTTATAAGTTTGTCATGTAATTCTAGATTGAACTATTGGTATAGATTATGTAAAAACTATTTCTTTTGTTGTGTTTGTGGCCATTGACCAATAGTAAGCATCTAACTAAATCTATGGTAGTTAACTAAACCTCTCCATTTTAGGAAAAATGCTTAATTTCATATGGGCCAAGCCATAATGTCTGTAGTTTTCCTTTGTGGTCTAGAATCAATGTCAAGTCACCTACATTAAACTCCTTAGTTTTAATTAACTTTTCATGCCATATAATTGGTTGCTTCTACATAATTTTTATATGGTGAATAGCTTCCATCTTGATTTTTTCTAAAGCATTCATAGTGTGTAGTCTCTCCTTTTGAGATTCAGATATGTACATGCCAAGTTCTATTGTTTTGCAGTGTGTTTTGTGTTCAAACTCAATTGGAAGGAAAACTTTCTTCCCATACACATTCATATGGTGTGAACCCTATTTTGGTTGTCCAAGTTGTCATGTATGCTCATACTTCCTCAGGGAGTCTTGATGCCTAGTCCTTTCTATGTAGTTCAACTGTCTTGTTTAGAATAACTTCTATCTCTTTGTTCATCCATTATCTTATGAATGGTAAGGGGTTTATTTTTTATGCCTAATTTCATACTCCTTTACTAACTTGTCAATCAAATCATAAGTAAATTTCGGTCCTTGGTCTATAACTATCTCTCTAGGAATATTGTACCTGGTGAAGATTTCTTCATAAAGGAATTTGGAAAGAATTCCATCCCTTGGAAATTGTAGTGCTTTCACCTCCACCCACTTTGTGAGGTAGTCTATGAAGATTAAAATGTATTCTTTGTTATTAGATGTTGGAGCTATTGGACCAATGAAATCTATTCCCCACTTGTCAAATGGTGCAATGACCAATTGTGGCTTGAGGGGAATTCATCACTTTGAGTAGGTCTTCCCATCATCTAGCATCTTTCCACCTCCTTGTATATTTTATTATATCTTTGTGAAGTGTAGGCCAATTGTAACTAGTGTTTATGATTTTTAGAGCTATCTTTTAAGATGTAAAGTGACCCCCACAAGGCTCATGATGACAAGCCTCAAGGGTATCATAAACTTCATCCTCCCTAATGCATCTTCTCATTATTTTATTAGCCCCTATATAAAAGAGATAACCATCCACTCATGCATAAGGGGAGTTGCATTCTACCAAATGGTGTCTTTCTCTAGGTGAGAGATATGGTGATATTCTCTTTGTAACCAAATAATTAGTTATATCTACATACAAAGGTGTCTACATAGAGAAGGAAAAAAATGTTCATCTAGAAAGGATTCATCCACTACTTTTGTTGCTTTGATTTGTAACTTGGAAAGCAAGTCAACAACTATATAAATGCTTTCCCTAGTTTATGATCCACAATGGTGATATCAAATTTCTAAATTAATAATAACCATCTAACAATCCTCCCTCCAACCACTAGTTTTTTCATCAAATATCTTTGGCTATGTGGTCTATATGAATAAAAATAGAGTACCCAGTGATGTAATGTGTAAACTTGTTAATGTAATATAGAGTAGTGCTAACATTTCTTTTTCAGTAACTGTGTCATTAAGCTTAATACCTTGAAGGTTTTTATTGATATAATAGATTGCATATTCTAAATTCCCTTCCTTCTATCCTAGAACAACACCTATGGAAAAATAAAAGCATCTATATGTATGTGGGAAGGAATTTTCTAGTTATGTCGTCTCAAGATAGGGGTCTTTGTAATGGTTTTATTAAGGGTTTTAAGAGCTTCTTGGCAAGTAGGGGCCCAATAAAATTCAATATCCTTAGAGAGGATGACAAACAATGGAGCTTCTATCTTATTGAAATCCTTGATAAACCTCCTATAGTACCTTTCTTGGCCAAGGAAACTTTTGACAATTTTATTTTATTTTAGGGAATAGGAAGATTGGAAATCACCTCTATTTTATTAGGGTCCACCTATATTCCTATACTGGACACAAAGTATCCCAAGACTAGTCCTTCAATCATCATCATGAAGCATTTTTCATGACTTAAGAGAGGTTGTCATATAGACACCTTTGAAGGAATTTCTCCAAAGTAGTCAATTATTTTTCATAAGATTTCCCATATATGGTGAAATGATCCATGTAAATCTCCATGGAAACATGTGCAAAATTTGAGAATATGCTTGAGACTACTCTCTGAAATATTGTAGATGCATTACACAATCCAAATAGTAAAAATGAATAGGCATATGGACCCCATGGGTAGGTAAAAGTGTTCTTATCTTGATATTTTGGAGCTATCTATATTTGGTTATACCCACTGAACCCATCTAGGAAGAAGAAATATTTATTACCTACTAGTGAATGTTGTGGACACTAATTTTGGGTGTCCAAGGGTTCTCTAGCACTTCTAGGGTTTTTCACCTAAAAGGAGAGAAATGGGCCTAAAATGCTAATGTCTACACTCAAAATTAATGTAATGAGGGATGAAATGTGCTTAACTATGATTTCTAATGCAATAAAGTGAAAAATAAAGATGATTATTGATGCTAAACTTAAGAAATGCAAAGTGTTGGAAAACACAGTGATGTAAGCAAAAACACCTACTTGAATGCAAGTAAATGATAACAAAATAAAATAGAACTGGAGGGGTGCACCTAGAATATGAAGTCTGATGCAAAGAGACTTTGGAATCCTACAAAGTTGACTAGAAATGTTGACTGGGACGCTTACACCAAGCTAGGCGACTTAGTCTAGTTTCAGAGAAAATTTGTCAAAACAGGAATCTACCAAATGGGTACTTAGAAATACAGAAACCACTTTTTAGGCATGGCAGTGGGACTAATTCACCATAGATGGAGACTTATTCCACCTGGGAATTTATGGAAATTTGGGACAGGATTATGTAGCTTTCGATCTGCACTTTCCTTCCTGATAGGTGGTCGGTCAAATTCTGCAGGAAACAGGTTGAAATTGGTCTCCAAGCTTCAATTGGGGATTTTTTGACTTTGATGACTTTGATGGATTGAAAACACTTTTTTAACACCTTCCTCTTTGACAAATCTACATACAAGACCTGCAAACACACATGCAAAGAAGGGAAAAAGGGTTAAGGGTTAGAGTATAGGGGTTTGCCTTGGTCAAACCCTGATTTAGTAATCAAACCCTATGAAATAAAATGAAATAAGAAGAGAATGATAAATAAACAACATGCAATGTCATAAACTTACCAAACCCTTCATGTATAAATCTGAAGATATGTAATGAAGTGCTCCAATGGATGACTTGATGATGCTTAGAGTGCTTGAATGCTTGAAAATTGCTTAAGTGAATGAATTAGGTGCTTGAGAATGAATAGATATAAAAATGAAGGAAAAACCATTTATTTATACTTGATTTTCCAATAATTCCCAAAAATAACACATCACAGGCCGACCTCAAGGGTAAGAGATTAAAATCCCACCAGAAAATTGAAATTATTTTTATTTTTGGCCCAGTGGGACTAAGTCGTCCCAGGGGGAAACTTGGTCCCACCAAGGAAAATTTACTGGGTGTCAGAAATTAAAGTGCATTAAATAAGGTTTAACAAGAATATTCTCAAAAATACACTTAAGTATGGTCAAAAAGCGTATTAAGGGGTCAATTAAATATAAGAAAGGGTCAATTTAGTGATGAAAATTCTAGAAAAGCGTGGGAGTGTGTTACAACTCCTTACAACACTTTGAAATAAGAATTGGTAAGTGATAAAAAGGGGTTATTTAAGTGAATTATAATGAAAGGATCCTAGAAAAGTGTGAAAGTGGGTTACAACACTTCACAACACTTTTACAAGACAACCTAGAAGTCTTAATGATTCTCAAGGGTCTAAGACCTAATGTGAATGTGTTGACCACATTACAACATTAAATCTAGGAAAAATCAAGCCAAAGTCCATAAGAAAGACTCAAGTGAGTGTAAAAATGTCAACTATGTGATACATTAAGCCCCCACTTTAGTGAGAGGATAAACTTGCTTCAAAATCACACTAAAGTAGCCCAACATGCACATCAGGAGGGATCCAAATGCACTTATGCTGGTAAGATGAGACAATAATCAAGAGGGGTGATCAAGCCCCCAGGATCACAATCCCATGACGAACCTCTTAAAAGGCATTGGACAACTAAGAGGGGGGGTTGAATTAGTTGTCACCAAATTCAAATTCAAGACTTTAAATACTTATTAGCTTCACAACCACACTGTTATATTATTAGGTATGAACATGAAATGTAGATAATAGAAAGTAACATCAACACAATTAACACCATATTTTGCGTGGAAAACCTAATGAGAGAAAAACCACAATGAGGATTAACTCACAATATAAAGAGATAGCAAAACCAATTACAAAGGCTCACTGCCCAAAAGAGGACTCACTGTCTAGATACAAAGGCTCACTGCCTACAAAAAGGACTCGCTGTCCAATAGGGAGGCTCACTACCTACTAATACAAAAGAAGAAAAAAAGATCCACCACAACAATTAACACACATCCACAGCCTTGATCAAAATATTGTAGAAACCTTTAGCTCACTTCCTTAAGGAATCTAACACAAGGAAGTATTGCTACCTCAACTCACTTTCACACACTTATTCTCTTTTAATTTGTGGCTTACTTTGTTACTTTTCCATTGTCATGCAATTCTTCACAATTTTTCTTGCATTTATACCATCTTCAACCTTAGAAACTTTCTCCAAGGTCGGCCACATACACCTCATTTCATAAATTCAAATTAGGTCAAAAACTCAACATTCCCACGGTGGAATGGAATGAGAGTGGACCAATAAAAATACTTAACCAAGACCAAAAATAATGTCTCATATCAACCACATGCTTCCTTAATTCTTCAAATGAAGTGTAAACACCAGTTCGGCCAAACCTAATGAAAAAATAAATGAACATTGATGTACACACTTCACAATAAGAAGATAGCACGTGGATGATGCAAAATGCTTCATTATGCATGAGAACACATCTCAGGTTCCTTCAGATACATCCGTAGCAAGTGCAACAATATTCGAACACCGAACTCCTTCCATTAGTCCATCCAGACTATGCAAACACATAACTATGAAACTTGACTTTCGGATCACCAAACCACACGCATCTTTTCTAGAACCAAGAGAACACCATTATAAGACACATTCCAGATCCACAAGATCTAAAATAGAACAACGGAGGACTGCGGAGCCGAAACATTTCTCCTAGTCATAGAAAGCTAACTCTGCCAAAATAGTTCACACACCGGTGAACACATCTTTCACACTTTATCAAACCAAAAGCTACAAATTAGTAGATATCACCTTTGGATCACCAAAAATCAACCCTTCAGATCCAAACAAGCCCAGGACCAACATAGGAGAAATGTGGAGCACATACGAGAGCACATTTTGAACACTTACACAACTCTAACTTCTCTCTTTATTAATTTTCTCAAAAGCACTTGGAAACTCATCAATTCAACACATCTACAACTATCATAAGAATAGCTCCATGTACTCACAACATCTCAATAGTATCTCAACTATACATGCAAAATATGCAACATACTGAACTACATTGACATCAATGACAACATTAATGAAAACACCACCAAATATGCTCATACTTGCAACAATCTCCCCCTTTGTCATTGATGGCAACACATGATGCGAAAAAACATCAAAGACAACGTCATGCACAATATTCTGGGAGGACACCTTTTCTTCCTTTTCTTACTATTTTTCACATGAATTTCTCTCCCCCTTTGACATCAATGGAAAAGATCAAAAAACTCTTATCACTCCCCCTTAGGAGTACACCCATTCAACTCATACTGCAACAATGAAAACATTTTCTACTCCCCCTGCAAAGTAGACCCATTCATCAGTCTAGATAAATGAAGAATCTATGAATTCAATGCACTGATGCACCTTCATGTGCACCTACTTCAGAGGGCCAATGACCCCCAACCCTTCCCTAAGATACTCAAAAGTATCCTTTGGAAGATCTTTAGTAAATCTATCTGCAATTTTTTCCTTTGTTGTCACATACTCCAATTTGACTTCATTCTCCAAAAAAATTTCTCTCATGAAATGATATCTGATAGATATGTGTTTTTCTCTTGAATGCATAACCAAATTCTTTGAAATTTTTATAGCACTTGTGTTGTCATAGAAAATAGGAATAGGCTCATCACATATTACTCCAATGTCTTTCAAAGTTTTCTTCATCCACAAAACCTATGTGCAGCAGGATGTTGCAACAATATATTCTACTTCTATAGTGGATAAAGAAAGAAAGTCTTGATTCTTACTCAACCAAGAAACCACTCTTCTACCAAGAAAGAAAGCAGGTCCCCACTGGTACTCTTTCGGTTATCCACACAACCAACCCAATCTGCATCAGTATAAGCACTCAAGCAGACATTAGCACCCTTAGAATACCATAATCCATAATCCGGCATACCTTTAAGATATCTAAATATCGTCTTTACTATTGTAACATGTGCCTCTTTAGGATCTGCTTGAAATATGGCAACTAAACATACTACATGCATAATATCTGGTCTGGTAGCAGTAAGATACAACAGTCCACCAATCATAGATTTTTATTTGCTCTGATAAGTTTTAGCAAATTCATCATCTTTACTCAGCTTACATCTGGTCATCATAGGAGTACTAACCGGTTTGAAATCATCCATTCCAAAATTCTTCAACATCTCTTTCACGTACTTAGATTATGAAATGAATATCCCCTTATCAATTTGATTTACTTGAAGACCAAGAAAGAAATCCAACTCACCAATCATGGACATTTCAAATTCTTTTTTCATTTCTTCTGCAAATATTTTACACATGCCTTCATTTACACCAAAGATGATATCATCAACATATACTACCACTATTAACATTTTGTTACCTTGCACTTTGAAGTAAATATTGTTGTCACCAGAGCCTTTGTTGAATCCTTGTTTAGCCAAGTATCTATCCAATCTTTCATACCAAGCTCTGGGAGATTGCTTTAGTCCATACAATGCCTTCTTCAACTTACAAACCATATCCGGTTTGTCAGATAACTAAAATCCTTCAGGTTGTTCCATGTATATTTCTTCCTCCAATTCACCAACAAAATAATAAAGAACTAAAACTCAGTTATGCTTCAGGAAAAACTATCAGAAATCCTAAGAGAGCCAAACCAAAGGATTCTTGTCTCAGATGAGGGAGCTCTCAACCAAAAGATGCCATAACTAAAATGAACATGAGGATGCTTGGGGAAAGCTTACCTTTCTCTGGACATTCGAGTCTTCACTCTGAGCTCCTTTTTGTGACCTACACACAAAAGACCAAAGAGAAAGTTGTTGGGTGGCTATGTAGGGGCCTACCTCAGTCAGACCCCACTTTGGTGTTCCCACCTCCACAAATAGCCAAGTTGGAAAGGAATGCTAAAGAATTAAACACAACATGTGGTTAAAGAAAAACCCGCTCAGGAGTAGAACTCGCACCATGATAAGCGTGTGGTGAAAGAAATACCCGCTTAGGAGTAGAACTCGCACCATGATATAGTAAACAAATGAATATGAAAGGAAAGTGAAAGGGAGAGAGAAGGAGAGAGTGTTACCCATGGTCCAAGGCCCTCTCTGAAGCACACAAATGCATTGTTGAGTGCTTTCTTGAGAGCTACTGCTACTGCTGGGAGGACCTCATTCTGGCATAGCCTCGCATGTGAGTGCACTGCTATCAAAGATGAGGAAATCTCAAAGTTGGAGCAAGTTTAGAGCTAGTGTGATGTCTTCCAACCCTCAAATGAGAGGCAAAAAGAGGTTTTAATGCTTGCAAGGGTGGAAAAGAGCCGTTACTTTCAAAGTGTAACCATCAGGACACGTGTCTCAAGAGTTAACCTTCCAGATTCCACATTTTGAACTCGGGAAATGGATAGGATGTTAGCGCACCGTGCATTCGTCCAAAGCCTATATTCTCAAAAAATGTGTCACCAAGATTCTATTGCTCAACCACTTGTCCACATGGAGTTAGAATCATGAAATTTTGACCCATGGGATTTTGTCATTAATATCTCAAGGCATCATAAATGCTAGGAATAAATGTCAAAATATGGAATTGCCCCTAGGTGCAATTTTGTGATATTATAGACCATAATACCATAGTGCTCCATTAACTAGACAGAGCAAGTACTCATGCCCTACAACCCTCTCTAATATAAATTTCCATTTTCATTCATTGATTCCTTGATGCCAACCTCAAAAGATCCCACTCCCTTAGTAGGTTTCAGTTTTTCATGCCACATTTTTAGAATATATAATTTTAGTGATAATAGATTTCCACAATCCATGAAAATTATTGCAAGAGTTTTCTAGATTAGATTGTGTCAAAGTTTTTGCATCAATTTTTTGAATCACACTTTGTGATTCATCATCAGGATAGAAGAGAGCAAAGGAATAGAATGAAAGTTGCAAACCAAGAAGGAATAAAAAGGTGAGAGGAGGGAGGGAGAGAATGGCACGAGAGTCAAGGAGGAAAGAAGGACAACTAGACAAAAGAGTTGGGGAAAAAAATTAGGGAGAAAAAAGAAAGAACCAAATAATAGAAAACTAAATAATTGTAAGCTAATAAAACAAGCTTTAAAATCAAGAAAGGAATGAGAAAACTAAACACAAAATAATGAAGAAAATCAATGAAATAAGGAAAGGAGCTAAATGAATATAGTGAGAGGAGGGAGGGAAAGAATGGCATGAGAGTCAAGGAGGAAAGAAGAACAACTACACCAAAGAGTTTGGGAAACAAAGTAGGGAGAAAAAAGAAAGAACCAAATAATAGAAAACTAAATAATTGTAAGCTAATAAAAAAAGCTTTAAAATCAAGAAAGGAATGAGAAAACTAAACACAAAACAATGAAGAAAATCAATGAAATAAGGAAAGGAGCTAAATGAATATGTAAATATAACACTAAACAAGATAAATTAGAAACAAATAGATAAATAAATAAATAAAAATATTTATAAATCTATATATGGATAAATATAAATAGTTATAAAAATATAATTTAAGATATATAAAATAAATATAAAAATATAAAAATTGCACAAATATATATATATATATATATGTATGTATATATCACAATAAATATAAATATGCAAATATATCACTATATGTGATAAATTAGAAACAATAAATAAATAAATAAAATTATATATAAATAAGGGTTTAAGAAAATATAAATATATATATACAAAGAGACAAAGGAGGACTTAATGCAAATTGAACACCAAATATAAATATATGTGTGTGTGTGTGTGTGTTTATAAATATATTTATAACTATATTTATAAATATAAATAAGGACCTAACAAACAAAACAAAATATAAAAATAAATAAAGACAAGGAGGACTTAATAAACTAAACAAAAAATATATTTATATTTATAGATATTTATTAATAATTATATATATTAATAAATATCTATAAATATATATATATATAGACAACCTAACAACCAAAACACAAAAAAAATAAAACTATAAAAAACCAAGAGGAAAAAACAAAACAAATAAATCTCAAAAAAAAAATAAGGGAAGGAAAAGGAAAGAGAAAGCAAGAAAAGAAGGAGAAAGAAAAGGGGAACCAAGAACTCAAATAAAGGAGGAAAAGGAAGGGGAAGAACCAAGCGAGAAAGAAAGGAAGGGGGCAATGCACTAGGACAAGAGACCCAACTGAGGCCAGGGGAAGGGGGACCATAGGCTAGCTGAGAGAAGGATAGTGTTGGGTTCTCAAGCTGGAAAGCAACGAGTGCCACGATAAACTAAGACTCCATCCCTCATCATGATTAAGATTCTAAGGATGATGGAAGATTTCGATGTCTTCTTTAAGCTCTCTCTTAAAGAAATTATCTTCCTTGGATAAGATTTGGGTAGTTTCAAGATAGATGTGATGCTTAGTGGAAGATGAGTGGTCGACTAGGGCAGATTTAGAGGTATGCTCGTGTCTAATGTCAACACTATGTTCGTTGATCCTGGTGCAAAAGGAATGACTAGTTTCACTGATGTAAGGGGTGTTGCATGAACACACAATCTTATAGACACCAGAGCAAGAAAGGTGTCCCTAGAGTCTTTGAGAAATGGGATGCACTTTCTCAAGGTCAAGCAGGGTTTAAAAACACAATGAAGGCCTTTTTTGAGAAGGATCTTAGAGATTTTTTGGGAAATACCATTAACAAAAGGAAGAGAGACATTAAGAGGGAGGGTAGAAGGGTGAGGTTTGGACTTAGAACAAAAATTATATTTGGCTTGGTTGAAAGCCCTAGAGATTTGTTTGTTTGAGGAACCATTTAATTTGAAGACTTGACGAAGGTGAGTCAGCTCTTGTGTTAAGTTTTCGTCATCGCAAATTTGGTAGGCTCTCCAAGTAAGGGTTTTAAGAACTTTAAATTTTTGGTTGGGATGGTGATGAGAAGAAGAGTGAAGGTAGAGATCAGTATGGGTAGCCTTTCGATAAACCTTACAGCCTAAGGATCTGTTAGGTTTTTTAAGAAGAAGAATGTCAAGAAAGGGAAGTTGGTTGTTGGATTTGATTTCCTTAGTGAAGGATATGCAAGGGACAAGGCTATTGAGATGGTTGTGGAATTCTTCTAGCTTGTCTAAGCCATGTGGCCAACAAACGTTGGTGTCATCCACATATTGTTTCCACCATCTTGGTTTGAGAGGAAAGGAATGAAGAGCCATTTATTTGAAATGCTCCATGTACAAGTTGGCAATAATAGGGGAGAGGGGAGAACCTATAGCTACACCATCGACTTGCTCATAGATGACATTTTGAAAGGAGAAAAAAGTGGATCTTAAGAAAAAATCGACCAAGGTAGCTAGCTCATCATTGGACTTTTGTCTCACAATTTCTAAGGCATCAAAGATGGGAACCTTGGTGAAAAGAGAGACCACATCAAAGCTCACCAAGAAATCATTAGTGTCTAAGCTTTGGTCATTGATGAAATGGATAAAATGGTTGGAATTTTTGATGAAAGAGTTAGATTTTCCAACCAGAGGGGCTAGCAACTTAAAAATAAAGGAAGCAAGATAGTAAGTTGGGGACCCCATAGTGTTGGCAATAGGTCTCAAGGGAATGCTAACTTTATGAATTTTGGGAACACCATAGATAAGGGGTGTGACCTCCTTATGAGGAATGAGACATTTTTTGGTAGGCTCGTCAAAGGAGGAACAAGACACAAGATGTTTGACTTTTTTGAGAATTTTAGAGCAGGGGTTAAGAGGGAGGATTTTGTAACAAGAGGTGTTAGAGAGGAGAGCTAACATTTTAGAGATATAATCATACTTGTTCATAATAACAGTAGCATTACCTTTGTCAAATTTAGAAATGATGAGGTCATTATTACATAATAGAGCATTAAGGGCTAAATGCTCACCCTTAGGGATATTGCATTTAGGGGGTTTGGCATGCCTCAAGGCTATGGTGCAATCTTGTCTAACTTCCTCAGCCAAGTCTCAAGGAAGAAAATGGATTACATTTTTTATTTCAACAAGGAAATCGACATGAGGGATGGCCCAGGAGAAAAGGCGAAGTTAGTCCCATGAGACAAAACCTTACATGCAAGTGGATCAAGGGAAACATTAGAAATGTTGACTACCAGCTTGTATTCCCAATCACAGATTTGGGAGACGCATGTGGGAAAGCCAGGTTGGACGAGATCCGAGGGATGGTTAGGAAGGACAAGATTGGAGGGAGAATGGGAGGATCCCCAAGGAGAAAAGGTCACAAGATCCATGTTGATTTCCTTTTCTCCTCGGGGATCCTCCCATTCTTCCTCTGATCTTGTCCTTCCTAGCCATCCCTTGGATCTCATCCAACCTGGCTTTCCCACAAGCGCCTCCCAAATTTGTGATTGGGAATGCAAGCTGGTAGTCAACATTTCTAATGTTTCCCTTGAGCCCCTTGCATGTAAGGTTTTGTCTTGTGGGACTAACTTCGCCTTTTCTCCCAAGGCCATCCCTCATGTCAATTTCCTTGTTGAAATTGAAAATGCAATCCGTTCTCTTCCTTGAGACTTGGCTGAGGAAGTTAGACAAGATTGTGTCATAGCCTTGAGGCATGCCAAACCCCCTAAATGCAATATCCCTAAGGGTGAGCGTTTAGCCCTCAATGCTTTATTATGTAATAATGACCTCATCATTTCTAAAGCTAGCAAAGGTAATGCTACTATCATTATGAACAAGCATGATTATATCTCTAAAATGTTAGCTCCCCTCTCTAACACCTCTTGTTACAAAATCCTCCCTCCTAACCCCTGCTCTAAAATTCTCAAAAAAGTCAAGCATCTTATGTCTTGCTCCTCATTTGATGAGCCTACCAAAAAATGTCACATTCCTCATAAGGAGGTCACCCCCCGTATCTATGGTGTTCCCAAAATTCATAAAGTTGGCATTCCCTTGAGACCTATTGCCGACACTATGGGGTCCCCAACTTACTATCTTGCTTCCTTTCTTTCTAAGTTGATATCCCCTCTGGTTGGAAAATCTAACTCTTTCATAAAAAATTCCAACCATTTTATCCATTTCATCAAGGACCAAAGCTTAGACACTAACGATTTCTTGGTGAGCTTTGTTGTGGTCTCTCTTTTCACCAAGGTTCCCATCTTCGATGCCTTAGAAATTGTGAGACGAAATTCCAATGATGAGCTAGCTACCTAGGTCAAACTTTTCTTAAGATCCACTTTTTTCTCCTTTCAAAATGTCATCTATGAGAAAATTGATGGTGTAGCTATGGGTTCTCCCCTCTCCCCTGTTATTGCCAACTTGTACATAGAGCATTTCGAAGAAATGGCTCTTCATTCCTTTCCTCTCAAACCAAGATGGTGGAAGTGATATGTGGATGACACCAACATTTGTTGGCCACATGGCTTAGACAAGCTAGAAGAATTCCACAACCATCTCAATAGCCTTGTCCCTTGCATATCCTTCACTAAGGAAATCGAATCCAACAACCAACTTCCCTTTCTTGATGTTCTTCTTAAAAAACCAGATGGATCCTTAGGCCGTAAGGTTTACCGAAAGGCTACCCATACTAATCTCTACCTTCACTCTTCTTATCATCACCATCCCAGCCAAAAATTTGGAGTTCTTAAAACCCTTACCTAGAGAGCCTACCAAATTTGCGATGACAAAAACTTAACACAAGAGTTGACTCACCTTCATCAAGTCTTCAAATTAAATGGTTACTCAAACAAAAAAATCTTTAGGGCTTTCAACCAAGCCAAATCTAATTTTTGTTCTAAGTCCAAATTTCACCCTTCTTCCCTCCCTCTTAATGTCTCTCTTCCTTTTGTTAATGGTATTTCCCAAAAAATGACTTCATTGTGCTTTTAAACCCTGCTCAACCTTGAGAAAGTGCATCCCATCTCTCAAATATTCCAGGGACACCTTTCTTGACTCTAGTGTCTATAAGATTGTGTGTTTGTGCGACACCCCTTACATCAGTAAAACTGGTCATTCCCTTTGCACCAAGATCAAAGAACATAGTGTTGACATCAGACATGAGTGTACCTCTAAATTTTCCCTAGCCGACCACTCATCTTCCACTAAGCATCACATATGTCTTGAAACTACCCAAATCTTATCCAAGGAAGATAATTTCTTTAAGAGAAAGCTTAAAGAAGCCATCGAAATCTTCCATTATCCTCAAAATCTTAATCGTGATGAGGGATGGAGTCTTAGTTTATTGTGGCACCCATTTCTTTCCAACTTGAAAACCCAACACTATCCTTCTCTTTGCTAGCCTGTGGTCCCTCCCTCCCCTGGCCTCAGTTCCTCCTTTCTCTCTCTCTCTCTCTCTATATATATATATATATTTATATTTTCTTAAACCCTTATTTATATATAATTTTATTTATTTATTTATTTATTGTTTCTAATTTATCACATATAGTGATATATTTGAATATTTATATTTATTCTGATATATATATATATATTTGTGCAGTTTTATATTTTTATTTTTATTTTATATATCTTAAATTATATTTTTATAACTATATATATTTATCCATATATAGATTTATAAATATTTTTATTTATTTATTTATTTGTTTCTAATTTATCTCGTTTAGTGTTATATTTACATATTCATTTAGCTCCTTTCCTTATTTCATTGATTTTCTTCATTATTTTGTGTTTAGTTTTCTCATTCCTTTCTTTCTTTTAAAGCTTGTTTTTTTAGCTTACAATTATTTAGTTTTTTATTATTTGGTTCTTTCTTTTTTCTCCCTACTTTGTTTCCCCAGTTCTTTGGTCTAGTTGTCCTTCTTTCCTCCTTGACTCTCGTGCCATTCTCTCCCTCCCTCCTCTCACTATATTCATTTAGCTCCTTTCCTTATTTCATTGATTTTCTTCATTATTTTGTGTTTAGTTTTCTCATTCCTTTCTTGATTTTAAAGCTTGTTTTATTAGCTTACAATTATTTAGTTTTTTATTATTTGGTTCTTTATTTTTTCTCCCTACTTTGTTTCCCCAGCTCTTTGGTCTAGTTGTCCTTCTTTCCTCCTTGACTCTCATGCCATTCTCTCCCTCCCTCCTCTAACTTTTTTATTCCTTCTTGTTATGCAACTTTCATTCTATTCCTTTTCTCTCTTCTATCCTGATGATGAATCGCAGAGTGTGATTTGAAACGTTGATGCAAAAACTTTGACACAATCTAATCCAAAAAACTCTTGCAATATATAATTTTACCATCTATCCTTGTTTGTGGCTTTATTAGAGACTACATCTATAATACACATGTTGTGCTCAAGAAGACTAGCAATGTTGTGACTATGCTTCTAACTTCATCTCTAGATCTCTTCAAATTTCAATGATTTGTATTTGCAGACATGGGTGGTGGCAACACTGTTTGAGGGAGCATAACATGGATGGCCTTGAAGGTGGTAGAACCCACATGATGGGAAACTATTCCTAAGAGTGCACGATGGGAGCAATGGCGGGTCTCACATACAAGGATTCTGTGGAAGTAGGGGTGTGAAAGGATGCCTAGGAAGCATCATTGAGGGAAGCCGGAGAAATGGTGGCCTCCATCAAAGATAAATCTACGCACTCATGCCTACAGCCAACTTTTCCACAGCGGGAAGGTAGTGCGTGAACATCATTTAAAGTGGTAGGGAAGATGATAGCTCTTGCATGCGAACCATGAAGACTTCCAGAGCAAGTGAAATTTTTTGGTGATCTTAGATCGCTCCCCTCTTCATTCATTATTGAATGTGTTTTATAGAACCTCCTTCTTGTCCAATCAGGCTGAATAAAAGGCAGCATTGTTTAGCATTTCCATGGGTTCTGATGGTGATAACGTGTTCGTTTCTAACTGGACTTCAATCAAGTTTGATCATTATGATTAGTTAACATGTGCAAATGAATCTCATATTTTGAAATTATTATTCCCATCAATCAGCCTCTATTATTATAATGATTTTTTGGCAATCATCTTAAGCACCCTCCATGTTGATTATATTTTTGCGTCTTTGTGTCTATCGCTTGCAGTGTTATCATGGGAGGCTATTTTGTTCAAGAAAAACAATGGGTGATGGAAGCCGATAGGGATGGTTGTGATTCGAGCAACACCCATGGCCAATTTTTGAACACTTAGCAAAATCCACACAGTGCCCATGCCACCATTTGCAAAGAGGGCACAGGAGGGCCACTCGTGATTACATTAGAGATTGTCATCGGGTATGTAGGTGCGAACGGCCGCCATCAGTTCACCATTTAGGATGGCTTTGAAAGCCACGGCTCCCATCAAAGCGTGCTTTTTAGAACACACACTTCATATCATGAGCTAGATACTCACTCGAACATTAGTCAATTCTTTTGTTATCCCTTCAATTTGAATTTCATGAAGTTTCAACCATATGGCCATGGTGGGAAAGATACTAATACGAGTGGCAAGCATCGTTCTTACTGGAGTGCCCGTACTCTCCCTCCTTTCTAATCGGTTCTCACATTCTTGCTTGTTTTGAAAAATGTTATCTAATACCAAATGTGCCCTGGGCTTAACCATGCAAAGCACTTCATAGGAGCACACTAGAATGGTGCAGCGAGATAGAGTTTGTATAACGTCATATACACAGTGTAGCTTAATCTTGAATCATGTCACCTATCATGACTACCCGTACTAAATAGAACACCTCAAAGGAGTTTGCAGACACTTGGTCGAGATGTCTGATACATGGGCCGTGTGGGTAAAGGAGAGTGGGAGCAACTTAGAGAAAGTTTTCTTAAATGGCATTATGGACGGTGGACCCCGAATGAAGAATTTTTGTTGAAGGGGGGGCAGACAAGGGGATTCAGGCTGCTGGTTTTGGAACATTGTATAGGAGCGGCATTGCATAGATGGCCACCCGAGTTGCAGACCCTGCATGAAGCATGTTCGTCGATTTGAATGCGGAGAAATGTAGGTGAGCTACCACAACAGGAGGCCGTGTGTGGTTGTTGCTTGAAACACCAACCAAAAACTCTTTCTCTGTCCTCGATGTTATAAGGGGAGTGGCTTATTTTAATAGACCTTGATACCATGTAGTGACCTTTTGGTAGTTTCTCTAACCACCACAATGGCTGCTATCAATAATTTATGAGCCCATGCAACATGCCACTAGAGTTATGAAAGTTCATTGATGACCATCGGGTTACCAAAATCTTCTAAAAAAAATTCCTCTTCGTGAAATTTGATTAAAATAGACAGCTTAATGAATATCGAGCTCCATCTTATGAAAACATGCTCATCTTCTTAGTCTTCGTTTATCAATGCATATCATCATAAGTAGGGTTATCTCATGAGACAGAGATACTCAAGGAATAAGTGTATCAAATCTGTATTGTCCAAGATAATGAAAATGTTGTTCCTATCGCTTCTCATGCGAAAGTGTGCTATTAAATGATAACTTTAGGCACAAACGTGCAAGTAATCTCGTAGCATATAAGTAGGACATTGTCCAATTATATTTGAAATTGTGATAACATAACTTCCACATTCCCTTCACTCTGCAACTACTAAGTTAGTGCAACTAATTGGTGGATTTAGCTCGTCGCTTGCACAAATGAATTATGCAATAATGATATAAGCACAATAATTTCATAATAGAATTTTCTTAGTAGGATGCAAATGGCATGATTTTATTAGCAGCCCACAACACCTCTGAATGGGCGATTTGTAAAGACATTTTGAAGCCTAAGCGCATTTACTAGACATTGGTGGAGCATGAGTTCAATAATGGCATTCTTTCCTTCGATGAATTTACTTGAAATGACAACCCATGTTGTTGATCATGCTCTTTCTAGCAACATCTCATCCCTTTGGTTTAATTTCATGCATTTGTGCTCAGAAAGCCTACATAAGCAATGTGGAGCAAGCATTGTGGGGGGTCATTGTGAAGTTGTTGTGGTTGATTGGTCGAGGAAATAGTGGTGTTGCGAAGTGTGGGTGTGGCATAGGAGATATCTGTCGAGGGGGCAGGAGTAGAAGAATGTGGAACGTCGTGATAAGGATGCCATCATAAGGAACAACAACAAAGGGGCAGAAGCCTGCACTAAGGGCTCCGCATGAACCATCTCCATCGAGGAACCCGTGGGCAAAAGAATATGGGGTACAGTGAAGGTGAGGACATCGTAAAGGCCAACGGTAAGTGGTGAATGGATACCCGCATATCGTGCCTTGCAAGACACCTCTTAAGTACTGCTAGCGCATCACCCCTTATTTTGTAAATCCCTAAAGACGTGCTATGCAATTTCAGTCTAATTTATGTATGTAAGAGGAGTACTGCATTATCCTCAGCTTGATTTCTTCTTTTTTCATACTATTGTTTGGGAGTCTTGCTTTCAAGAGTCATGACAGCCATGGTTCATTTACCCACCTCTTATGGGTGTGCCAACTAATGGAATCTTGAAGTTATGCATGGAATGGGTTATGCATCCATTGGAGGAAGAACTCACGAGCTTTCAAATTTTTCATTTTGCATTAGGCATGAGCCAATTTCATCATAACAACAAGAATGCCCACGACCCTTGGAAATCAGTGGGCTGTGAAAGGAGAGCCTACAGGAATAAGAGATGACATCATCGGGTGCTACAAAAAAACACCCTTGATTCACTCTAGCCTGCATTGATCCCATTGCTTCACTTGGCACACACACATTAAAATGACCCATCAATCACATCATGTATGCTCCTCTCAAGGAATCCTCAGCTTAGGTTGAACTCGATTGGCATATTCATAAGGGTCCGTGAATGATCGTTAACGTGTGTGCAATAGAATGGTGTGAATTCTTGGACCCCTTTGTGATAGGCAAGCACAGAGAACAAACATGATCATATCATTAAGGAGGGCTATCCCATAGGCGCGGGCAAGATCATGCAGGGGTATGTATGTAGGAGGATGCTCAAAGAAGGCCATTAAGAGAATGGTGAAAGACACAAGGAAACCTGCATTGTACCACCCGCATGGATGCCCACCATTGATGCAGGTCTCAAGCATCGTTGTCTATGCAAGAGGAGGAAACTAAAGTAGAAAGCTATGGTGCGCAATGTTGCTCACCCCCCCCCCCAATAATCATCATTAACTTAAGACCTCACTCGATATTGTGTTAGGATGGAATGACACGGCAGTTAGAGGTGATCATGTCAGCTGCAGAAAGGTTGTTAGGGAGGTTCACTATAAACAACAATGGTTACCCGCAGTCTCACAGAGAACCAACCCGAAGAAGCTGTTAAAAATGTCATTCAAGAATGACTTAGCAAGTGATGGTCATGTTACAGTAAGTAAGTGAATGCGGGTGAAGTAGGGCAGAGCGCCGCTTATGAGTCCCACTTTGCAACAATAGGATGATGGATGGTAGCCGTCATGGGGAGGCTCACAAAAGGATAATGGCACTGGTGGGTTGTGGGCCCACAAAGTAGGGAGATAGTGAATCTTCACCATTGTGAAATGGCACCGAGGTGTTGGCCTCCCGTAGGAAATTTCCCACAAGGGTGAACTCATTGGCTAGCTTTGACTCGAGAATCTATCCATGACCTTAAGATTTCATTATGAGGAAATGGTCTGTGTGGGCCCCACCCAACAAGACGACGTGAGAGCTTAGTTGTTCAGATAATGGTGGTCGGGCAAAGACAAGCCACACACAAAGACCCACAATTTTTTTAGACATAAGAGATTTTGAAGTGCATCAAGCCTGGTTTGATAATGGTGGTGATGGGATGGAGGAGTTGGATGTGGTGCCCGCCACACAGGTGGTAGCTAAAGATCGGTTGTTTCATAGCGGAAAAATGGGAATGGAGACCTATATAAGGCAACCAACAATTGCAGGTCCATGAAGCTTGAAGGACATAGTGACAAAAGTAAATGCGAGGTCTGCATGTCAGGCGGACACGGAGGCTTGGCTACAAGTGAACGACAGAGTGCAATGGCAAATGGAAAGAGGAAACCCGCAAACATGGGTCAACAAAGGTTAATGGATGTCAGGCAAAAAGCTAACGAAAACCCACTAGGCCCAACCCCCAAAGGAAAATGACCCCAGAATTGAAGTAGGTTAACTCAATCAAATGAGGAATTGATCATTTTAAGGCTTGTGACTGACTTAGGTTCAAATTTTGGGGTGCGCAAAGTGAGGCAAAGACAAAATAGCCTGTTGGGACAAAAAATGACTCATCAGGAGTGAAAAAGAGGGGGTCCCTGCCTTCATTGGGGCATGTGTACAAAATATGCACAACAAATGGAAACTCACTGGGGAAATGCTCCATAGCATTTAAATGAAAATCTAGAATCACAAACCCAAAATCTCTAGTTTTGATCCTCACACTAGGGTAAACAAACTAGATGCTCGACCAAAGGATAAAAATCACTAGTTAACCCAACCTTCAGTATGCTAAAAATCCAAGTGTGTGCATATGCGTTAAGTCCCATCCTTTAGTTGCTACAAGAACCCAAGCTCTGTCAAGTTAAGCTACATAGTTTATTCTAACTCCAAAAACATCTAGGACATTGCCTTGCTGCCAGTCAGGCATCCATAGCCCTGAAAAGGTTGTCGTTCTGACTCTCCTGAACATTTCTCTACTGCCAGTCGGGCATCCATAGCCCCTATAGAGTTGCTCGAATCCCCCCTAAAAAGCTGAATTTTCTTTCTTTTTTATTTTTTCAATGTCTTACTTTTCTTTCTTTTGATTCTTCTCTTTTCAATTTTTTTATTTTCAACTCACGAGCAAGGAAGCTCACACTCAGGGCTGAGAATCATAGTGGCGCTGAAGCAAAATTTTAGATTTTTCACTTAACTCAACTTCACAAAAGGACCTACGACAACTTCAAGATTATTAAAATGTGTGAGATGTATAAGATTTCAGAATACATCAGAGTCAGACTAAACCAATGACTTTTCCTCTTTGAATCAAACACCTAGATCCCTTGACACTAACAGAAGACCTTCATCATCCACTCTGAAAAATTGATTAGAGTTTATCGAGGAAATATGTAGAACAACCCCCAGGAAATAAAATGATGGTTGTTGTGCACATGAACATTCCTAGCTAAAAGTAGAGGAACCCAAAGCAAAGCAACAACAAAGTGGTAGCAAAAAGGAAGCAAAACGAAAGCAAACAAAAGCAAACAGAAAACAACAAAAAGACCTACACTAACCAAATTGAGAAAGCAAAAGAAAACAACAAGGAAACTACCCTAAAGCATACTAACCTATGGAAAACCAACTATCCTAACAAAAACAAGAAAGAAAAACTATATATACGAACTTGAGGTATGTACACAAAGCCTACACTATTCAAAATTGTGCTATGTACAAAGATATTTAGAAAGAATGACATTCAAGCATGGAAAACCAACATTAATTCCCATTGGATTTTCTAATGCATGCACAAGCAGATGGGTGGTTGTCACCATTCTAAACCATGAAAACTTATCCTTATATTTAGAAAAAAAGAAGTTCAACATTGTAACATTCAAATTCAATCACATAATCTAGAAAAATCAACAATTGAGGTGATTCATTAAACCCATGGTTAATCCATAAATACGTCTGTCTCCCCTCATTCCCATAATCAAAATGATAAATGCAGTTGTAACTATTCACAGGAGTAAGGAAAGATAGATCATGGATGTCATCATAGGACACTGCATTATCAGTCGTCATGTTGGTGGCCTCAGGTGGAGACACTAGATGGTGTAGCATTGGAGAGAATGAGGTAGCAAGCACCTCCTCTGAGCCCTGTGTGGGATCTGCAACCCCTATCGGGTGTTCTTCGAGGAAGTACACTTCATCTCTTTGATCCTCTACCTTTTCGATGTCCTCTTGAATGTTGTCCCCAAACGGCGACATGCGGTCCCATCTTCTTTCCCTGGTGTTGACCTTAATTTTATGATGTTCAATGTCATAGGATGATGACATGGAGGAATTTTTCCTATTGCAACCATCTAAATGCGAAAGAGCATCAGTGATGATCAATGCGGCAAGACTCCTAGTTGCATCTTGCAGTTGGCCAAGTGTGTCATACTTGTTGGCAGCCATCAAAACACCCCCACCTTTGTCTTCTTATCTATGCATTTCATGTATCTCATCACGATGTTCACGTGTTTCCTCTGATCCACTATCGTTGTAGATGGACAAGGAGTTCCTCTCCCAATCTAGAGACTAATGTTTCTTCATTCAGAGGTTCAAGTAGTATGTCTTCATCAACATCATCTTCTATAATGTACTCTTCCTCGGTGTCACTATGCCTTTTTGGCACAATTCCAAATGGGAAGAAAGCGGCAAGTGACACTGGCCTATCAAAGGGATCAATGTATGACAAGCGATCCACCTCCAAAATTCCTCCATAAAGTCTTTCATCCATCACATACAAGTGATCTACAAGAGGGAGAGACTCTTGTTGTTGTCCTTCTTCCATTGTTGTCCCAATTCCTTCTTGAGGGTTTCCCTCGGCTGAGTTATCATTTGGTTTAGGCTCTTGGTCTTCTCCTTCGATCTGGGAAGCAACTAGGGAATACTAGGCACTTGGCTACTCCACTTGTTCTCTAACTTGTTTGACAACCTCTTGACACAGATCACATGTGAACTCTAAATGTGGCAAGTCATGGATCTTGCACCAACCTGGCAGCAACAACACTTCCATTTTTGCTTGATATCTTAGCTCTAACCAGTCCCTTGCTATTCTTGACACTAACTCAACATATCTATCCACCATTGGGTCCTCATCGTCACTTGAGAAGGAAGTTTTATGTTAGACAGTTGTTGCATGTGGTTGTTCCCATCCCTCCAAATCTTCATTTTTAGATGCTTGGTCATTGTCATTCATGAAGGAGAGGTCTTCTAATCTAATTTCACTTATACTCTCATCACCATTTTTTGCTGCTCCAAGGCTGTCAACCTCTTCTTCCCTCTAATTTTTAGCATCTATATTGGTTGTCCTAGTGTATGCTATTGCAAACTTTATCAATTCATCTTCAACTGCAAATGGTTCCTCTTTTGAAGCAGAAGACTGCTCTTCACTAATGAAGAAAAGGCTTTATGATTCCCTTGTAATTAAAATTTCACCAAATCTTCTTGTTGTCCCAAGGAAATCAACTTCTTCCTCTTGACCTCTAGCCTCAGTGTCTATTGTCCCAGCACTAACTTGTGTCAAATTTCTTAGTTCAACTTGAATGTGTTGTCCTCCAAATGTTGATAGCCCTTCTACCTCAGGGGATGACTCATCTTCATTGTGAGTTGGCTACTCTGACTTGCCTAAATAGCCCTTGAATTGAGTGATGATGTCTTCACATGATTGACAAGTAACTTCTGAATGAGGTGTATTGTGAAATCTGCACCAACTTGACATTAGTACCTCCTCCAATCTTAATCCATCCTTACTGCTCAAATGTTCTTGGATCGGCTCTTTGAATGCCTTGGCTGCCATGTTAGCAAATTCCTCCTTTGGATCCACAAGATCCAAGGGTTGATATATTTCCCAAAAGGGAATTTGTCCTTGCAAGACCTTTTCAATTATGTCCAAGAATGTTAGACATCCCAACTCATTATGCCTGCAAGTGCAATGGATTTTGCACTCATCTACCAATGCAAATTGTTGCAATGGTCTTCTCAATCTCCAATTTAAATTTGCATGTAGCTGAGTAATGCTAATTTGCAAATGGTGTTCCATCTCAACTCAACTCTTGTTTTCCTTTAAAATCTTTTGCTTTTAAAATTCTAGCTTATAAAGAGATCTCCCTATCTCATATTTTTACTTGAAGGTGATTTTCAACTTCTGATTTCCAGCTTTGTAGCCTCAAGCTCAGCCATGCCCTCCCTCTAGTGCCAGTTCTAATTTTAAAATTCCTACTTATAAAGAGATCTCCCTATCTCATATTTTTACTTGAAGGTTCTTTTCAACTTCCAACTTCCATCTTTGTAGCCTCAAGCTCAGCCATTCCCTCCTAGTGCCAATTTTTTTGATGGGTATTTTTGCACCTTCTCAACATAGGTAATGCATAAGTGCATCACTTCTCTTGAAAGATAGAAATCTACAAACGAGTTACAAATCACTACCCCAAGGTTTTGAATGTTAGGTCATGAAAATGCTTGGAATATCTCAATTGGTTGATGTGTTTTGTTGGTAATCAAAGGGTCATACTGTATGGTTCACAAAGCATGGGAAGTTGGGTTTGCAAATGGAGTTTCAAGGTACTAGAAGTGAATGAACAGTAGTTGCTCACTCAAAACAGCAAGTTGAAACTCACCAAGTTCATTTGATTTAGCTTCATGGTGATGCTTGAGATCCTACTCTAACAAAGGACTAAAATAATTAGCAAAAGGAAAAGGGTTAAAAAAGTTGTTCTAATCCTAAGCTATGAATGTACAGTAACAATGGAGGGTGCTATAGTAGACAAACTCCCATGAACTAGATTTTTCTTGACCAAGAAAGACCTGCAACTACACAAAATTAGTGCAATCTTCTA
The DNA here is from genome assembly GCA_007258455.2 of Sequoia sempervirens. Lineage (NCBI taxonomy): Eukaryota > Viridiplantae > Streptophyta > Pinopsida > Cupressales > Cupressaceae > Sequoia > Sequoia sempervirens. Next base: position 19,373,677 of record VDFB02000363.1, read on the forward strand.
AGGATTGTAGATTTTCAGATTATGCATTCACCTCATGAACATACAATTGAACTAGGTTGCAGCAAATAAGTTAGCTCAGACTAGCTTTACAAAGTGATTCATCATCAATAAACCACAAAAAGCATGAGTTGGAAGTGCATCAAATACTGTAACAGCCAACACCATTAAAGTCATCCAAAAAACTACAAGCTAAAACTAACATGGAAGTAGAACCATGCATGAAAGATGAGAAAAATCAAAGAGAACATCCATAAAATCATGCAATGTTGTCTTTTATTGCTGCAAATTCCCTTTACACCAATTCTCCAACCATTTACAAATGAGGGGCAAGCCCCTATTTATAGTTTTCCAAAGCCCAAATGAATGGCTAGGATTAATTCACAATGTGGCTTAGATTTGCTTTACATTAGGGTTCCACCTACCCCTCAATATTCAGCAATATAAAATACATCTTTTGTCTCATTCTTATTTTGTCCTATAGTGACTTGGGTACTGTAGCAGTTTTGTCCTCTAGCTAATTTCCCTTTTGTTGCAGCTACACCATTTACAGGTTGCCCCCCTTTACTAATGTGTTTGCAGTATTTCTTCAGCCAATCAAGAGCAATTTGCTTGTAGATTTGCATCATTATGAAATGAATTAGTTTCCTCCTAATCTGTAGAATAGCCCCCCTAAGGGATCATGATCATTTAGTGAAGCAAGACAGCTCCCTCTTGCCTCCAATTTTGGTGAACAACCCTTTGATTAATGTGCTTGTTGTATTCTTTGGCCAATCAGGTAAGCATTGTTCATAATTTTGTATCACTGTGGGATAGATTAGCTACCCCTCGATCCGTGGGATAGCTCTAGACGAACCTCAATCATTTGGAAAAGATAAAATAGCCTTTGGTCACTCCTAATTTTGGTATACAACCATCCAACTTCTTTGGCACTGATCTCCTTTATCATGCAGTCATTTTTTTTATGAGTTCCTCCTGATAAGTTAATCATTATTCATGTAAACATGCTCCTATTGAAAATCCTTGTTAGTCCTGGTACATTCTTGCAGACGACTGTGTGGAAGCAAGTTCATGAGCAGATCCATCATGAGCAATCCCCTCCTACAGCAAGCTCCTTCGATGATCTCGATTTTATAAGAAAATCCCTATACAAGTAATAAATTAAGTTAGGCCCATGCAAATAACCTCTTCTCACAATAATATTCCATATAATGATCATTCGATCCTCTAAAACAAGAATTTCAAGAAGCCCATTTAGCTTTGTATTATCATCTTGTACGATCATAAATTTGCTTGATTTCTAATCACTAAATGTGCTCTCTACAAGCTCAGAAAGATGATCTGACAAATTCCTATGGCTGATATCTTGAAGATTATAGTGATTTAGATTTTGTATGAGCTTTTGATAAAGAAATACCTGAGTAAGATGGTCCACAACATCCCACTTACTTTAATATTTTTCGCATCATCTTCAACATCGATGTGATCATGGAGACAATCATCAAGATCACTCTCAATAGGGAACAACGCATATAAGAATTTCTTATAATATTCTTTTTGAGGTGCATGTCATAAAATTACACATTTTCTCGTATTGTCAAGTAGAGGCTTATTGCCATCCCCCATCATTTGGAGAAGATCAGTAATAGGATAGTTCATGTGAGAATTTTCCTTTTCACCATAATACTAAGTTCCCATGACCATAATACCAAAGTGCTCCATTAACTAGACAGAGCAAGTACTCATGCCCTACAACCCTCTCTAATATAAATTTCCATTTTCATTCATTGATTCCTAGATGCCAACCTCAAAAGATCCTACTCCCTTAGTAGGTTTCAATTTTTTATGTCACAGTTTTAGAATATATAATTTTACCATCTATCCATGTTTGTGGCTTCATCAGAGACTACTTATATAATACGCATGTTGTGCTCAAGAAAACTAGAAATGTTGTGACTATGCTTCTGACTTCATCTCTGGATATCTTCAAAGTTTAGTGATTTGTATTTGCAGACATGGGCGGTGGCAACATTGTTTGCAGGAGCAGAACACGAATGGCCTTGAAGGTGGCAGAACTCGCATGATGGGAAACCATTCCTAAGAGTGCATGATGGGAGTGATGGTGGGTCCTACATACAAGGATTCCATGGAAGTAGGGGTGCAAAATAAATCTTAGGAAGCATTGTTGAGGGAAACTAGAGAAACGGCGGCCTCCATCAAAGAGAAATCCACACACTCACACCTGCAGCCAACTTTACCATAGCAGGAAGCCAGCACTTGAACATCATTCAAAGTGGTAGGGAATAAAATAGCTCCTGCATGCGAACCATGAAGACTTCCACAACAAGTGAAAATTTTTGGTGATCTTAGATCACTCCCCTCTTCATTCATTATTGAATGTGTTTTATAGAACCTCCTTCTTCTCCAATCAGGTTGAATAAAAGGCAACACTGTTTAGCATTTTTGCGGGTTCTAATGGTGATAACGTGTTTGTTTCTAACCAGACCGACCAAGTTTGATCATTATGATTAGTTAACATGTGCAAATGAAGCTCATATTTTGAAATTGTTATTCCCATCAATCAACCTCTATTATTATAATGATCTTTTGGCAATCAACTTAAGCGCCCTCCGTTTTGATTATAATTTTGCTTCTTTGTGTCTATCACTTGCAGTGTTATTGTGGGAGGCTATTTCGTTCGAGCGAAACGAGCGATGGAAGTTGATAGGGATGGTTGTGAGCTGAGCAACACCTGTAGCCAATTTTTGAACACTTAACAAAATCCACACAGTGCCCACGCCGCCATTTGAAAAGAGGGTGCGGGAGGGCCACTCGTGATTAACAAGAAACACTCGTGGGAGGTAAATGGTGCAAATATGACAGCCTAAAAAAAAAAGGTTGTTAAAATGGCATTATAGCCATCGGGCCCCACATGAGAGATTGTTGTCGGGTATGTAGGTGCAGACGACCGCCATCAGTTCGCCATTTAGGAACGACTTTGAAAGCCATGGCTCCCACCAAAGTGTGCTCCGTAGAACAAACACTTCATGTCATGAGCCAGACACTCACTTGAACATTAGTCAATTCCCTTCAATCTGAATTTAATGAATTTTCAACCATATGGCCATGGTGGGCGAGATACTAATATGAGTGGCAAGTATCGTTCTTACTAGAGTGCTCATACTCTCCCTCCTTTCTGCTTGGTTCTCACATTCTTGCTTTTTTTGAAAGATGTTATCTAATACCAAATGCGCACTAGGCTTAACCACGTGAAGCACTTCGTGGGAGCACACTGGAATGGTGCAATGAGGTAGAGTTTGTATAATGTCATATACACAGTGTAGCTTAATCTTGAATCATGTCACCTATCACGACTACCCATACTAAATAGAACACCTCAGAGGAGTTTGCAGACACTTGGTGGATATGTGTGATAGATGGGTCATGCAGGTAAAGGAGAGTGGGAGTCAGCTTAGAGAAAGTTGTCTTAAATGGCATTATGGATGGCGGACCCGCATGAAGAATTTTCGTAGAAGGGGGCACGGGCAAGAGGGCGCGGGCTATGTGTTTTGGAATGCCATATAAGAGCGGCATTGCATAGATAGCCATCTGAGTCATAGACCCCGCATGAAGCATGTCTGTTGATTTGAACGTGGAGAAATGTTGGCGAGTTGCTACAGCGGGAGGCCGTGTGTGGTTGTTGCTTGAAACGCTGACCAAAAACTCTTTCTTTGTCCTCAGTGTTATAAGGGGAGCGGTAGATATTAATAGACCTTGATACCATGCAATGAACTTTTGGTAGTTTCTCTAACCACCACAGCGGCTACTATCATGAGCCCATGCAACATGCTGCTAGAGTTATGGAAAGTTCATTGATGATAGTCAGGTTACCAAAATCTTCTAAAATTTATGCCTCTTCATGAAATCTGATTAAAATGGATAGCTTAATGAAGATTGAGCTCCATCTCATGACAACATGCCCATCTTCTTAGTATTCATTTATCAATTCATATCATCATAAGCAGGGTTATCTCGTGAGACAGAGATACTCGAGGAATAAGTGTATCAAATTTGTATTGTCCAAGAGAATGAAAATGTCATTCCTACCACTTATCATGTCAAAGTGCGCTATAAAATGATAACTTTAGGTGAAAACGCACAAGTAGTCCCTTAGTATATAAGTAGGACATTGTCTAATTATATTTGAAATTGTGATACCATAACTTCCACATTCCCTTCACTATGCAATTACTAAGTTAGCACAACTGATTGGTGGATCTAGCTCGTCGCTTGCACAAATGAATTATACATAATGATCTTAGCGCAATAATTTCAAAACATCATTTTCTCACTAGGATGTGAATGGCATGATTTTACTTGCAGCCTGTAATGCCTTCGAATGGGCGATTTGCAAAGACATTTTGAAGCCCAAGCGCATTTACCAAACATCAGTGAGCATGAGTTCAATGATCGCATTCTTTCCTTTGATGACTTTATCTGAAATGGCAACCCATGTTGTTGATCATGCTCTTTCTAGCAACATCTCATCCCTTTGGTTTACTTTCATGTATTTGTGCTCAGAAAGCCTGCATAAGGAATGTAGAGCAAGCATTGTGGGGGGGCATTGTGAATTTTTTGTGGTTGATTGGTCGAGGAAATGACGGTGCTGCAAAGTGTGGGTGCCGCATAGGAGATATTCATCAAGGGGGCGCGGGTAGAAGAATGTCGAACGTCATGACAAGGATGCCATCATAAGGAACAACAGTGAAGGGGTAGAAGCCTATACTATGAGCTCCGCATGAACCATCTCCATCAAGGAACCCACAAGCGAAAGAGTGTGGGGTGTCATGAAGGTGAGGACGTCATAAAGGCCAATAGTAAGTGGCAAATAGATACCCACAAGTACTGCCAGTGCATCGCCCCTAATTTTGTAAATCCCCAAAGAGGTGCTATGCAATTTCAGTCTAATTTATGCACACAAGAGGAGTACTGCATTATCCTCAGCTTTATTTCTTCCTTTTTCATACCGTTGTTTGGGAGTCTTGCTTTCAGGAGTCATGGCAACCGTGGTTCATTTACCCACCTCTTATGGGTGCGCCAACCAATGGAATCTTGAAGTTACGCATGGAATGGGTTATGCATCCATTGGAGGAAGAACCCATGAGATTTCAAATTTTGCATTTTTCATTAGGCACGAGCCAGTTTCGTCATAACAACAAGAATGCCCACAACCCTTAGAAATCAGTGGGCTGTGAAAGGAGAGCCTACGAGAATAAGAGATGATATCATCGAGTGCTACAACAAAACACCCTTGATGCACTATAGCCCGCATTGATCCCATTGCTTCACTTGGAATGCACACATTAAAATGACCCATTAATCACATCATGTATGCTCCTCCCAAGGCATCCTCAGCTTAGGCCAGACCTGATTGGCATATTCATAAGGGTCTGCGAATGATTGTTAACGTGTGTGCAATAGAATGGTGTGAATTCTTGGAACCCTTTTGTGACAGGTGAGTGCGGAGAACAAACGTGAGCATATCATTAAGGAGGACTATCCCATAGGCACAGGCAAGATCATGCGGGGGTATGCACGCGAGAGGATGCTCAAAGAAGGTCGTTAAGAGAACAACGAAAGACACAAGGAAACTCGCATTGTAGCACCCACGTGGATTCCCATCGTTGACGCAGGTCTCAAGCATCATTGTTTGTGCAAGAGGAGACAACTAAAGTGGAAATCTATGGTGCACAGTGTTGCTCATCCCCCCCAATAATCATCATTAACTTAAGACCTCACCCCAATATTGTGCTAGGATGGAATGACACAGTAGTTAGAGGTGAACATGTCAGTTGCAGAAAGGTCATTAGGGAGGTTTGCTATAAATAGCGGGGGTTACCCACGATCTCATGGAGAACTAACCCAAAGAAGTCGTTAAGAATGTCATTCAGGAACGACTGAGCAAGTGATGGATTTGTTGCAGCGAGTAAGTGAATGCGAGTGAAGTAGGGTGGACAGCCACTTATGAGTCCCGCTTTGCAACGGCAAGATGATGGATGGTAGCTACCATGGGGAGGTCCATAAAAGGATGACGGCAGTAGTGGGCTACAGGCCCATGAAGTGGGGACGTAATGAAGCTTCACCATTGTGAAAAGGCACCAAGGTGTCGACCTCCCACAGGAAATTTCCCACAAGAACGAACCTGTTGGCTAGCTTCAACTCGAGAATCTACCTGCAACCTTAAGATTTCATTCTGAGGAAACGGTCTGTGTGGGTCCCACCCAACAAGATGACAAGAGAGCTTAGTCATTCGGACAATGGCAGTTGAACGAAGGCAAGCCATGCGTAAAGACCCGCAATTGTTTTAGACTTAAGCAATTTTGAAGCGCGTCGGGCCTAGTTTGGTAATGGTGGTGATGGGATGGAGGATTTGGATGTGGTGCCCACCACATGAGCGGCATTGAAGATCAATCGTTTCATAGCAGCAAAATAGGAATGGAGACCCATATAAGGCGACCCGAAATTGTGGGTCCGCAAAGCTTGAAGTACACGGTAGCAAAAGTGAACACAAGGTCTACATGTCAGGCGGACAAGAAGGCTTCATTGCAAGTGAATGGCAAAGCACAATGGTGAACGGCAAGAGGAAACCCGCAAAGGTTAATAGACGATGGGGGAAAAGCTAACGGAAACTCGCTAGGGCCAACCCGCAAAGGCAAATGACCCCGGAATTGAGGTAGGTGAACACGGTCAAATGAGGAATTGGTCATTTTAAGGATTGTGACTAACTTAGGTTTGAAATTTGGGGTGCACAAAGAGATGTGAAGAAAAAATAGCCTGTCGGGAGCGAAAAAGAGGGGGTCCTTGCCTTCGACGAGGCGCGTGTGCAAAATATGCACAACAAAATCTTGGATTTATATGTATCTCACATCCACCTATGAACATGATTATAAATTAGCTCAAATATAATTGAAATTAACAATTAAATAATCAATTGAACAAATCAAACCATATTCCTAATGAAATCTTTGAAATGAATTAACTAAAAGCCATGAAAACATGAAATGAACTCAAATTTGATAAAGGAAACTAATTAACCACTTGTAAACTTGATCCCATTGGGGGGTTGGTGTTGAATTGATGTGGAATGTCAACCCTTTCCTAATCCCATGGATGAAACAGGCTTTTAATGTTGCTCTAATGGAGGAAAATGCCTAAAATTGATGCTAAATTGCTAAATTCTTTCAAGAATTTCTCTAAAAATTGCTATAGTCTAATTGTTCTCAAAGATTGTGGATGAATTGCTCATGAAATATAGGCTATTTATAGGAATTTTGAGTAAATCAATGGGCAAGATCAATTTGATTAATCAATGGATGTAAATTAATGAGAATAATTGGCATGGATCAAGGATTCAATCCATGGAGGAGATTGAATAATCACATGGATTGATGCAATTAATCAAAGGATGAAATTGATTTGAAGAAATGCAAATCCTAAAATTTAGGAGGGGTGTGCAAGATATTTCCATTTAAGAGGGAAATAGTTTGAATTTGAAATGGAGAAATATTCCATGGGAATATTCCTTTACAAGTGGGAGAAATTGGAGGGATTAAAAAATCACTCAATTAAATAATTAGAATATTATTTAATTGTGCAAGATGGGGGGATTTAAAAGGTTTGACTAACTCATTTAATTAAAAGGGTGGAATTTATGGAATTTATTAAATAGTTCAAATTATTTAATCAAATGAGAGGACTTAGGGAATTTAATTAAATAATTCACATTATTTAATCAAATAGGATGAAAATTAATTTTAAAGGGGTGAATTAACCTAATAATGTTGATTATTCGATTAATAGAAGATGTGACTAATGGATTAGTATGGATCGATTACACTTGATCCATGAAGAATCGAAGCATAATTAAGCCACTAACATCAATCTTAATAGGATCAATCAAATGAAAATTAAACCAAGCATCCATTAAAACCAAGCATACTAAACTATGAAAGCTTTGAAAATGCCTACTCTAATCCATCTAAAACTTATCCCATTGTGGGAGTGGTGTCACGTTGATGTGGAACGACAAACCTTTCCCAATCCCATGGATAAATGAGCTTGTTCCAATCAGTTTTATTGAAAAAAATTGATGGAACGATTGTGAGATGTGTATGAAAACATGATTTTAACCTAAATGAATAGGATGCAAGCTAATTTAACATGATTTAATTCTAAAATCACTAGTAGAATTTTGCAAACAAATGACTAAGTGACTAAAACTTTTAGTCACAACAACTAAAAATGACTAAATTCTACTCATTTTTTATAACTCAATTATAAATGAGTAAATAAATGACTAATTTGGTTGTTGACTAAAAAATTATTTAGTCACAAAAATAAAATGACTAAATAGTTAGTCATCAAATCCAAAGTAGAAAAAAAAAAAACAATTCAGCCAAATATTGGTGTGATGTATTCATGTGCACAATGTATTGGTGCGATTATTCATGTTCATTGTAGATTCATTCATCTTGCTTGACCTCCTTCATTTGTTCATTGCAGACCTCGCTTCATTCGTTAGCCTAGCATGAGGCATTTTGATCAGTAGCTACTTGCATGGGCATAAGGATTCAGAGAGGACCTGGAGACTTGTGAAAAGGTGGGCAAGGAAAGGAATTCAAAGTTTTTGTAACAAATTTGAATTCGTGAGGCCCTCTTGTAGCGAAATCGGATTTGGGGATGCCCTCTACAGTGAATTCAAAGGTAATTCAAAACCCTCATTACATTAAACACAAATTTGAAATTCTCATTACAATCTACTACTCTTAATAATGTGCTCGAGCTAAATATAATAAAATTTGGGTGTCAATGCCAAATTAGAATTTCCTCAAACAATTTTGATACATTTTCACTGCAAGCACAAACTGTCCTTGTGCAAAGTAAAAATGTGCTAGATTTACCCACACATCAGGCATCTGAACAAAGATTTTTCATGTTGTAGCTTCTTGTACCTATGTAAAAATTTCCTTTACAATATCAAATTGACCCCTTTCAGCTAGCACAATGGCTGCCTCATTTGTAGCATAAACATTTCCTAGTCTCTATGCCAACACTTTACAATACAATTCTCTAGCCTTCTCAATATGTTGTGCCTCCACCTTTGGATCCCTCCACTCATTGCAAAAAGCTACAAAATAATTCCAATTTCCAAGTGAAATGTCAACATAATAATTCTTTGCATCTGATTCACTTTGTGCAGCTTTAATTGTTTCTTTGCTTTAAGCCAGTCATCTATTTTTAGTTCCATATTGCAAAGCATAGATAAAGCTTTTGATGAGTTTTTATCCACCTTAAGTGCATCCCCAATCAATTCTAGGCTTAGTTGGATCTCATTCTGAGCCTGAGCCATGGCTACAAGACGTAGATATGCATCCACATAATCAGGAAACTTTAACAATATTAGCCTATATAAAAGATTTTCTTTTTCAGTATCATGTAGTTGTTCAAACAACCTAGCAAGATTAAATAGTGTTGTGACTTTATCCCATGGTAACTCAAGTGAAACACCACCTTCTTCTAGTTGATGGAAGAATTTCATATCCTTAAAGAGCACATGAAAACTGCAGAAATAGCAATAGGGCTTTTATTTATGAATTCAACCCAAATGCCATTTCCTAATGCCTCCATAAAAGTTTGTTGAGCCAACTCTAGTTCATCACGCTTAGAATGAAGAACCCCAATGTTGTTTAAAAATTTAATGGGTACTTCTTCTCTTCTCTTCTTCAGAAGAGACTGGCATCTTAAGAGAATTTAAGACTACACTGGGTTTTGACGATATTAATAACTCACCCATCTTGATAAATGTGTGGGCATCAGGTGGATCTATGCAAGTTTCCTTTCTTAAATTTTACAATGCCTTCTCTTCCAGCCCTTATTGAGCATATATATGGCCTATAGCTTTTAAGCTCTCATAGTTCTCAAGGTGGACCTCCAAAAGCTTTTCAAAATTTGAGAGAGAACTCTTAAGATCTCCTAGCTTCAATTGATCCTATCCACAAAATCTTGTGGCCTCTGGCTTTCCTTAACAAGTGGTGTCATAATAATCTTTACTATGATAAGATCATGCAAGATTATAATATGAATGTTATTTCATGAGAGGGTGGTCAGTTCAAACAAGAGTTGTCTCAGTCAACTGTTCCACAAGAAAATGTTGCCCTGCAATGAAGAAAAAATGGTTTGCTAAATGATTCAATGCCATTGCAGAATATGGGTATAATTCAAAGGCTCTACGCATCTTTTCCATTCCTTCATGAACACTACCTTTTTCACTAATTGTGAGAATCCTACAAGTAAAAAATGCACAAAACTGACCTTAGAGATTTATGTAGAGGCAGAACATCATTTCCTAATGCCTCCATAAAAGTTTGTTGAGCCAAATCTAGTTCATTGCGCTCAAAATGAAGAACCCCAATGTTGTTTAATAATTTAATGGGTACTTCTTCTATACTCTTCTTCAGAATAGACTTTAGTGTGTTAAGAGAATCTAAGGTTGCATTGGGGTCTGACGATATTAATAAATCACCCATCTTGATAAATGCATGGGCATCGGGTGGATCTATGTGAGTTTCCTTTCTTAAAATTTCCAAAGCCTTCTCTGCTAGCCCTTGTTGAGCATATATATGGCCTACAACTTTTAAGCTCTCACAGTTCTCAAGGTGGACCTCCAAAACCTTTTCAAAATTTGAGAGAGAACTCTTAAGATCTCCTAGCTTCAATTGAACCTATCTACAAAATCCTATGGCCTTTGGCTTTCCTTGAAAAATGGTGTCATAATCACCTTTACTATGATAAGATCGTGCAACATTATAATATGAATGAGATTTCATGAGAGGGTGGTCAATTGAAACAAGAGTTGTCTCAGTCAACTATTCCACAAGAAAATGTTGCCCTGTAGTGAAGAAAAAATGCTTTGCTAAATGATTCAATGTCATTGTAGAGTATGGGTATAATTCAAAGGCTCTACAAATATTTTCCATTCCTTCATGAACACTACCTTTTTCACTAACTATGATAATCCTACAAGTAAAAAATGTACAAAATTGACCACAGAGATTTATGTAGAGGCAGAAGATCATTTCCTAATGCCTCCATAAAAGTTTTTTGATCCAACTCTAGTTCATCACGCTCAAAATGAAGAACCCAAATGTTGTTTAACAATTGAATGGATACTTCTTCTCTACTCTTCTTCAAAAGAGACTTTGGCATGTTAAGAGAATATAAGGCTGCATTAAGGTATGACAATATTAATAACACACCCATCTTGATAAATGCATGGGCATCATATGGATCTATGCGAGTTTCCTTTCTTAAAATTTCCAAAGCCTTCTTTGCATGCCCTTGCTGAGCATATATATGGCCTACAGCTTTTAAGCTCTCACAGTTCTCAGGGTGGACCTCCAAAACCCTTCCAAATTTTGAGAGAGAACTCTTAAGATCTCCCAGTTTCAATTGAACCTATCCACAAAATCCTGTGGCCTCTGGCTTTCCTTGACAAGTGGTGTCATAATCACCTTTACTATGATAATATCGTGCAAGATTATAATATGAATGATATTTCATGAGAGGGTGGTCAGTTGAAACAAAAGCTATCTCAGTCAATTGTTCCACAAGAAAATGTTGCCCTATGAAGAAAAAATGGTTTGCTAAATGATTCAATTCCATTGCACAGTACGGGTATAATTGAAAGGTTGTACGCATCTTTTCCATTCCTTCATGAACACTAAATTTTTCACTAACTTTGAGAATCCTACAATTAAAAAATGCACAAAACTGACCACAAAGATTTTTCCCCATTTCAAACAACAAAATTGCCAAAATAAAATACGTTTAAAACCTACAAAAAAATGCAAATAAAATCACATTGATTTTCGTGCCAAAAAAAACCATGAGAACATAGCTTGTTGCTTACTATTATTCTTTGATATATTTTTTCCAAGCATCCTTGGATTTTTTGAAATCACTTGTTTTAGACTTTTAGCCATAGCAGCAAGGCAGTGAACTATTTGATAAAATGCTTTGGTAGACATGTATAAAAAATGTGGTAGCATAAAAAAGGCAATGAACTTTGGAAAAAATGCCTCAAAGAAATTTGGTCTCATGGTGATAGAATGCCATGAAAAATGCCATGAATAATTCCATGACAAACGAATTGTTATGGATTGTCATGGCATTCCATCACCATGAGACCGCATTTCTTTGAGGAATTTTTTCAACCAGTTCACTACCTTGTCTATGCTATTGCTTACTATTATGCTTTGATACATTTTTTCCAAGCATCCTTAGCTTGTTCAAAAGCACTTTTTTTAGGATTTTAGCCATAGCAACAAGGCAGTGAACTGTTTGATAAAATGCTTTGGTAGACATGTATGAAAAATGTGGTAGCATAGACAAGGCAGTGAACTTTTTGAAAAAAATCCTCAAAGAAATGTGATCTCATGGAATGCCATGACAAGCAAATACAATTGGCAGATGCTCCTAGTTATTAGTTATGCAATGTGAATTAATTGCATAACTGCTTAGGTTGAATTTGTAAATACTATATTGTAATTAAAATTTTGTCATCTATCAGCATCTAGTTATTAGTTATGCAATGTGAAGTAATGATTTTAGTTTGAAAGATGTGCAATGCAATGTAATCAGCAATTTGAATATATAAACTACAAAAATCTAATTTTTACAATTCATTAGTTAAACTCTCTATTTTATTTGCTCTCTATAAGTCTATTGTTATGGAAATCCCTTTCAATTAAAAAAAATAGTTTTTATCTCTTAGTCTAAAAGTTTTTGTTGCTATGTGTAGAACATTACAGTCAGATCAATGTAAAAGGTTGAAATACCATGCATTTGATAATAGAATAGTTGATGAGAGGGACATGGACAAATATCCATGTCCATGTAATGACTGTCTTGGTGGAAAGGTGAAAAAAAGAAGTTAGATTTATTGGCATATGATAAGATATGGGCATAATGGTATAAGCCCATGGAATGTCAAAGATTATGAAGATATGATAGAATAACAGAGTGTGAGAGATGAAGAGGCAACAAAAATAGATGAAGTGGCACCAAACATAGATGAAGTGGCACCAAACACATATGAAGAGGTAGCAATGTTAGATGAATGGTTTGAAGTTGATAGAATGTTGAATGAGGGTCTAAACGATGATTGGCCCAAGTTGATGGAGGATGCTTCAAATCCTTTGTATGCTAATTGCAGGTTAAGTTATTTGATAACAATCCTTCAAATTCTTAACTTACAAGTGGTGTTTGGTTGGACAAATGAGAGTGTAGATCAATTATTGACATTATTAAGTTCATTGTTACCATCTAACTTCACATTGCCAACAAAATGAAGTCCATGTAAAAAGGAAATCACTAAGTTAGGATTAGGGTATGTAAACATCCACACATGTGAATGGTTGTGCATTATTTCTCAAGAATCTTGCAATTGAGATTGAATGTCTGAAATGTCATGAAGCGAGATATAGAGAAGGGTTGAAATTAGTTGTGGTTCCTAGAAAGGTTCTTCACCACTTTTTGGTAATGTCACAATTACTCTGAATGTATAGATGTAGAGACATTGTTGAACATATGCAATGGCATGCACAAAATAAGAGCACTGATGGAAAACAACGACATGGCCTGATTCTAAGACACAGATGGAATTTGATAACAGATGGCCTGATTTTTCTCAAGATCCTCATAATATAAGGTTGGATTTGGCTCTAGATGGGGTGAACCCATTCTCAGATCAAAGTACTAAATGGTCAACTTGGCCAGTGTTTTTACTAAATTATAACTTTCCTCCATGGTTAGCAACTAAACCATTTTTCTTAATGCTATCATTGATTATACAATGAAAGAAAAGTGTGAATTCAAATACAATTGATGCTTATCTAGAGCTATTATATGATGAGCTAATAGAATTGTGGAAATGAATTGAAGCAATTCAATCTTTAAGGGACGGTCATTCAATCAAATTCACTTTAAGAGCTTCCTTGTTGTTTACGATTCATGATCTTCCTGCATATGGCACATTGTCTAGTCTCAGTGTTCATGGATACCATGGATGTCCTTCTTGCAAATTTATGGATTTTGTGAGGCACTCAAGAATTTTTTGTAAGTGTATTTATTGTGGACATCATGCTTACCTTAAAATGGATCATCCATATCGTCAACAAAAAACATGGTTCAATGGTGAAGAAGAGAATCGTGAAGCACCATTGCTAATAGCAGGTGATTACATTGATGAGAATGGACAAAAAAGAATGTTATTTATTGAAAATTATGGGATTGCTGGTAGTAGATATGATTCATGTAATGAAAACAGTGTAAAAAGGTTGTGCATATTCTATAAGTTGCCTTACTTTAAGGATATAGCCATTAGGCATACTGTTGACTTTATGCATACTAAGAAAAATATAGCCTATGTTGTTATAGAAACTCTTTTTGGTGCTTTTGATACTATTTCATCACGTGAATACTTTCGACAAATAAAGATTCATCGAAATATTTGGGTTGAAAAATATGATGATGAAAAATATAGAAAACCTAGTGCTCCTTATGTTTGGACAAAGGAACAACTTGCACAATTCTTACAATTGATGTCTCAGACTCGCTTTCCCATTGGACATGTAGTAGTAGTAGTATTAGAAGCCAAACTAACATTACTAGCTTAAGAGGCCTCAAGACCCATGACTATCATGTCATAATGGAGAATATTTTACCTATTATGGTAAATATATTAAGTTTTCTAGAGGGGCCAAGATTGGAAATTATAAGGTTGGGCCTAATATTAAAGAGAATGAGTTTACATGTATTAGATCCTTCGAACTTTGATAGTTTGAGGGAGGAGTTTGTTGAAGTCCTTTATCTATTGGAACGAGAATTTCCACCAACAATCTTTAATATTTCTATGCATCTTTTGATACATCTGCAATATGAACTAAAGCATTGTGACCCGATAAGAACAAGATGGATGTATCCTATAGAATGATATATGAAGGTTTTGAAAAAAATTATTTGTACTAGGGAAAAACCAGAAGGTAGCATGTCTGAGGGATATTCAATGCAAGAGGCCATGGTATTTTGCACAAAATATATGAAGGATTTTAAAAATGCCAATCGACGTGTATGGGACAATGATGAAGAAGACACAGTTGCAAGTGAAGTATTGGAAGGCAATGGATGTCGCTTGAAGCTATCACATCAAGAAAGAAGTGTGATACATGCCTATATTCTTCAAAACACATCTTCATTGGATAAGTGGTGTAGGTAAAAAAAAATTAGCACAATAATTTATTTACCCAATTGCATTTACACTTTTATATTATCAATCTTACTATCTATACATTAATATTTTATGTACAAAATATGAAGAATACAATCAAGCTTGGATGCAACATCGACCTCAAAGGCGCAAATGTCATGTTGATTTGATTGGAGGTGATTCTTTTCAAAAATGTGAAGAATGGATTGCTAATGTAGTCAAGGATGCAAAAGAAGAAGGTCAAGATATAACAATGGAGGAAAGTGAGCTTTCACAATCTCCACATTTATGGGCTACATGCTTTAGTGGAATGTGGGCCTATGGTAGTCATTTAATAGTGGAAGAAAAAGATAAAGGAAAGATAAATTGTGATTGTGTTGTTAGTGCTGAATTTCTTCACGAAACTGAGAAGAAATTTTATGTTGTATTCATCCAACAAATTATTCTAGTGGACTATGGTGAAAACGGTCCTATATTATTAAAATGTAAATGGATCCGACCATCTATAGTACAATTTGATGAGTATGTATTTGTACGTGCAAATGGAAGATAATTTTTATCAGAGACGGATGAGTCGTATGTTTCCCCTCTTCAAATTAACCAATCATTTCTAATTGATTATGTAAGAAGCCCAGGATGGTTGTATGTCATTCAAACAAAGTCTAGTTCAAAATGAAAAATCATGGAAGTTGATATAATGCCTGATGGGAAATATGTTACTTTACAAGAAACATTCAAAGAAGTGGATGAAGACGATGATGGAGTGTTTGAAGAAGACATTTTGATTACCAATGAAGAGATTGGGAGAGAGAATCCATTGCATGTCACAAATGAGGATGAGGAAGAAAATCAAGTACATGCAAACACAAATGATCAGGATTCTGATCTTGCTAGCAATGTAGATGATTATGATGATGTTTTGTCACCTTCAAAGGTTAGCTTGTCACCTAAACTTTGGTTATATGTATGGTGTAATTTATTATTGAATGTAATAAAGATATGAGTATAGGTATGATTGTTCATTATTTTTTATTGATACATTTATGAATGTAATCATCATTATTCTGCTAGTACATTGTATACAAAAGCTGAGATGTTCACTACTGATTTAAAGTGCATTTAAAGTTAGGTTCAATCATTCTTTCTTAGTTTTCTTACTTTGGTTGAAAATTTGAAATTAATTTTGTTTAGTTAGAATATAATTTCTTGTATGTCCTATATGTTTTCTAGATGTAAACATATAATGAGCATCTGTGATTTAATAATACATATAGATATCTTAACATTAGGTGAACTAAGCCTCCCCATTACAAACAAAGAAATGATCTCTTAGGTCTGACTAACATTGAAAACTAAAACTAAGAGACTACAAAATTAGAAAATTGTTCAATATTTTCAATTAAATGATATCTAAAATATTGCATTCATAATAAAATCCAATACCGCACTACCACAACAGTCAATAGAGGTATGCGTAGGATGGCGGGACATATAGGTCAATGTAAAAATTCTTACTGCAATACCGTGACAACCAAATATGAATATCGAGGAGTGGCAATGAGAACATGTTAACAACTAAAGTAAATAGCACAAGGGGTAAACAATGACATTGCGGTATGGCGATGAACAATCACTCAACGCTAGAATTAACCCACTATCCCACGAGTCCAAAGGGTGTGCGCGGGGTGGTGGTACTACTACTGCTATCATGCAGTGGTTTTGATATGATAGAGCAGTATGGTGGTGAATAGTCACTCAACCGCTAGAATTAACCCACCATCCCGTGGGAGTCCAAAGGGGTGTGTGCGGGGTGGTGGTACTACTAGGGCTAACCTGTAGCCATCTTGAAATGACTGAGTGGTACTGTAATACAAGTTGTCAAAGCACTAAATGATTACACTGTTCAATTTCCCAAGATCAACGACATGTATTCAAACTCAAAATATGGGAACATTTTGAAATATTTTGCATGAATTCACATTAACAGTGAGGTGATTGAGCTCAGCAGCAAATATTACTTGGGACTCGACGACATTTTGGCAATCATTCACAAAGCTCAATGTACCAGAGGTAAGGTAGTTCAAGCGAGAAAACTCTAAGCTATTATTTCACTGGGTAAGTTCATAGAAACCTTTTGTAGCAACTGTATAAGAATTGAATTTACTTCTACAAGTAGACATATAAAAAATCAAGTAGGAGTAAATTCTTCATCATGCCACCAAAAAGAAGTCAAATTGCAAGTAAAAAGGAGGAGTCCTCAGTTTCTAAATCAAAGAAGAGGTCCCTGCAACAATCCATTTTAGATGTGTTACCTAATTCTATAGACACAGGATCCAAAAAGGTGTTTAAAGATACAACCCATGGATGTAGAGACCCAATTATCCCTATCTCAAGGTGGGATCTGTTTTCCAGTACTTCTATGAAAAAAGGGTTGAGAAGATTCCAGTTTTGAATCCTTGGACCTTAGATTTGACCAAATTGATAGTCCTAAATGTCTTCGTAGATGTTGAGTTTATTAAAATATTGGCACAATATTATCACTGGACTACTAGGACTATAAGAATTCCAGATGGTTCACCATTATTGGTGCTAACTAAAGAAGCAATTATAGAGCATTTTATGTGAAACAAGCAAAATATCACTAAGATCGACTTGGATAGAAATGAGGAGGATTATAGGAGATTGAGAAAAACCTACAGGAGTGATGAACTTCCTTTACACATGAAAAAGGGTGTAAACAATAGGAGGATACCTATCTCTCCCTCACAAAATGAGCCATTTTCCATAGAAGACTTCAAAGTATATTTCAAAAGAACTTATTTTGCTTTGTCCCAAGTGCTTGGAATAGATGTTGAAGAGAGGATTCCAACCTATCTCATGATGATGGCAATGAGGATACAAAATCTTGAAGTCAACATTGAGTATGACTTTGCTGTTGAAATTGAGAAAGGGATACATGAGGAATTTTTGTAAGAGAGAACTTAGCTCCCATCACTTTCAAGAAATACTCTATGTTGTGTCATTTAATATTGTACCAAAACAAAAACATATGGACTAAAATAATGTGTTTGGGAATGACTAATGATGAAGGGAATAGGTTGTCTGTACAAAACTAGTGTTACATCTAGAATAGTAGATGTAAAAATAGTGATTATGTAATATTTCATGATGATTTGATAGTAAGGGTCATGGTCGCTCTTGGTCATATTTCACCAAGATTGCCTAATAGAATAATGCAAGTATTAAGACCTTTAGCATTGAAGCCAGAGCAGGGACACACTCACAATTTTGATGACTGGTTCTTCTTAGCAGACCAAACAGTAATTGCAATGCCTCACCATGTAACCTTAAAGAATTATGCAAACACAACATAAGCATAGTAATTTTTTTTTTAAAGTGTTATATTAACATGTAATATGAACAACACTAACGCATACATTCCCTAAGATACACAACGCATTACATTTGAATCCCATAACACAAAAATAAACTAACCATAGCATATAATTATAACTTATGAAATAAAGAACATACATCTAAAGCATTTAATTCTTCACATAAGATCTAAGTATATTAAAGAATCATTTACAACTTGCATTCAATTCATAAAAATAGTTACAATACTCATTTCCATAATGAGGAAGTTCATACATTAAAGATTACAATTACATCGATACCAAATTCCTCCTTGAATACAAATGAGGAGTAGTAAATAAACATTTATTCACTGATACAAAGGACAAAAAAAATGAATATATCAACTAGTACATGCAAGCTCTCCAATTTGGAAGATCCCGCCATCATGAACATGAAGTGGGAACCCAACGATGTAAGGTGCACGTTCCACCCAACCAAGTGGTACCCGTAGGCCCACCCCCCATGCTAGGAGATAGTAAAAAGGTTCCCTAGACAAAATTGACAACCTCTAGACACAAGAAAACTCAAGACTAAACTATACAAGTTCAAAACATAACATAATGGTTACATTGCTTCTAGAGTAAAAGAATCAAGTACAACTATACAATCAAACCTGTTGTCATAGGAGTGTCATCACAAAGTTGCATGGGTTACCCTGGTGAATCTTCCTAGGCTTCGGCCCCCATCTTGGGTTACCCTAGTGACCTCTTATGAAACCCAGCCCCACATGCAATCCAATGTGGAATTGATTATCTTTCATAGAGACAAGATAATGATCTTGCCATTCCAGGCCTTCTCATCTCATCCCAAGCCTAAACAAGCCCTTGAATCCATGAGTGAGCCATAATTAACAAGTGTTTTAAGCTACCCTTTTTCCCCTAATGCATTTATTTAGTTTTCACTAATTAGACTAACACTACATGAGTTACCTAGGCACCACTTTGTGTGGCAGTCCCCATGAAGAGCCACTCCCCTACTAACAACATAAGGAACTAATCCACTAACCATGGGTAGACAAGGTGCACACAAACCAATAACAAATACCAACTTAATAGCAATAGAAAACACAACCTGTTCATAGAACTAGGTGTCCAAACTAAATAAGAACCATGTGCACTACCCAAGTTAATTCAAAAGGGTTGAATCATCACAAATAACAACCCCCTCACAAAGGAACTACATCTGGAAGACTTACAAACCCAATTAAAACCCAATTTTTCCATTTGACGTGAATAGAAGAAATTACAACTTAAAGCAATTCAAGGAAATAAATAAGCTATCGTTTAGGATTTCCTAAATCCAATTTCATTTCAAGCAAACAAAATAATTATATTGCTTGAATTAAATCAACTTAAATATAGTTTCATTTTCAAACGATAAGGAAATTAAATCTAATATTTATTTCAATTTCACAATTACATATAAAAGAAAATCAATTCCCTTTTCAAATCATTTCATATTAAAATTATCTATTTAAAGCATCTATGATAACAAAATAGCCAATTAAATAAATATATATTTACACGTAAACACATTATCCATTTATTGCAAATATGTATATAATAAAAATATATATAAATATATATATATATACATATATATATTTATATAATATATATAATCTATATTATATAAAATATATATAATGTATATTATAAAAAAAAACATTTAAAAAAAAAAAAATTGTATGTTGCAGGGCACAAGGTCTAACCCTGTGTGGGGGTTGGGCTGCTATGCAGCCTTCCCCATAGGGTCGCGGCCTATGAGCAGCGTTGGACGCTACCCATAGTCTGCTTCCCTCTATGGAGGTAGCTATGGTAGCCCTAGCCCCTCACCATTTTAATTTTTTTTTTTTTTAAATTTCCTTTGTCAATTTCATCGTATGGTGATTTCCGTTTACTGACTTTTTATAAATAAATAAAATTTCACCATTACATTTTTTCTAAAGGAAAATTTTATTACAATCTATATATATATATATATTTATATATTTGTATATGTATATGTATATTTCAAAATATATACATATATATATATATATATATGTATATATATATAAGTATATATATAAATCAATCAACATAACTGCTTTATTTGGGCAAATATTTTCATAAAGCTTCTATAGGGAGTATTTAGAAAAATTTCGCAGAGATTTTCCAATTTTCACAACAAAATAAACTAATTGGGAAAACAAAATTTAAATGATATTTTTCTACAGAGAGATATTTTCAATACAAATAAGTTTTTTCCCAATTTCTTCACAGAAGATTTTCGAATCCATTTGTATAGAGATTTCCAAATATCTCTATTATTTTTCCTCTGTGTCTTTCTATTGTTTTTAAAATAATTTTCTATGAGGCTCTTTGATTTCACTATAAATTTTTCTACAAAAGCACAAAATATTCACGGCAAATTATCACACACAGAAGCCATCAACAAATTTTCTACAAAGAATCTTTCAACAAATTTTTCTACAGAAGCTTTAATCAAATCCTCTTGTACAGAAAATCTTTCAATTTTTACAAATTTAAGCAAAGCTTCTACAGAATTGAATTTTGTACAGACAATCTTTTTAAATCAACAAAATAAATAAAACAATAAAAGAACCTGTTTTCTTGAAGCTTGAAGAATGAAATTTGGAGTAGAGCAGAGCCTTCAGAATTCAATTCCCAAAGCCTTTTCCAAAACCACCACTTCCAGAAAGATGCCAAAAATACAAAGCCCAAAATCTTCCCGAGAACCTCTTTAATTTTCAACAAACAATTTCTAAAAATATCCCTCTTTCCATTCCCGTGAAGTAACTTCTTACCTCTTTCAGTTATTGCATAAATTCTCTCTCTGAATAATTTATCAAGAGTGTTTAATAAATTCTCTAACACACATGTCAAAAATAAAATATCTTCTCAACAACACACAGATATTTCCTCTAAAGCATTTACAAGTCATTTTTGCATTTTAATAATTCAAACCACATTTTAATCTCTAAATAAATTTAATCAATTAATTTATTTACTTAATAAAATAAATTAAATCACAAGGATTAAATTACTTTACCAAATAAATTAAATTTAATTAATTAAATTAAATAAAAAGCTTTTAACAACATTAATCTAAAATAAATAAATGATCATTTAAAACATTTAATCATTAACTTTCCACAAAACAAACCTTGCAAAGTAAATAAATGACAAGGTAGATGTGGACAACATGATGACAAAGCATACCAAACATGGACTGACGACACACTGTGACTAAGTTTGAGGTTTGACAAGGTAAACCCCATTACTATCTCCCAATCAGCAATACCATTGGGCAATGGACACGCTCAAACCTGTGGATCTAGGTGGAGCCAATGTCCTATATCTGCAATCCTGCAATCAAGATGAATGGCGTACATGTATACAAATCATAACAGTCACACCATGAAGATAAATTGTGGAATCACAGGATGCTCGCAAGTGAGTGATGTAATCTCGTCCCCTTCACCAATACAGTCACATCAAGACTGACGAAATTAAAATATCAATTAAGCAACGGATGAGCATATATCAATATCAACTCAAATAAAAAACTATGCTAATTTGAAAGCATGTCACAAATAATCATCATCCATATAATGTATCATCACATCATAAAATAAAATCCATCATCGTTCCACTGTCAGCGATCATATAACAACAACATAGTATCAAGGTCTATCGAAGTAAAAACACACTATCAGAAAACATAAAGCAAATCGAAGGGGTACTACAATAATAAGGGTCTATGGGTGTCCTCAAGCCCCACATGTTTTACCTTTTTTTTTTCTATTCGAATTGCATTCTTAGAATTTATGTGGCAAATGTTATGGATGGAATAGGATGTTATGAAATGAAAAAAAAAGGGGACATTCCTCCCTGACCTAACTGAATGTGAGGAGCTATTTGTAGGGTCGGACACTCTTGAAGAACTACAGAACTATTTGAAGATGTGGTATTCATTGAAGTCACAAGGAGAAAGGGTCTTTGATCTTAAAGGGAATATTAATTTTATAAAGTAGACACTTCTCACTAAAGCTAGGATTACCCATGTAATGGATTACAAAGAAGATGTAATAAGAAATTGCTTTACACCTGATGAATTTTTCCAAAGGAAGAGGAAGTGGAAAATCATAAAGAGGCTTGAGGAGGAGAAGAAGAAAAGGGACACTTGATTCCAAGGATTGTATGTTAAAGAAAAGGATCCTATCAAAAGGATGAACGTAATAATTGACAACTTTGAAAGATTATATGTTGAACCAGAAAAGAAACCTGACAGTCAGTCTTCAAAACCCTCCAAGTTTCCCATCAAACCAAGTGGTATTGTAATCATAGAGCCCCTACCAAAAATTTCCATTATACAATCAGAAGCATCCCCTGAGCAACCAAGACCTAAAAGGCAGAAGACACATGGAGTGGGCCCCTTAGTGGCATATGAAATAAGTGAAGGAGCAAGGGATACTGAAGAGGTAACTGATGTACTTTTGAATTTTAAAGATGATGAAGTTGATCAGCCACTGCTTAAGCTTGCAATTGATGCTCACAAACCAGAAGAAAGAGTGGATATACATGGGAATAATAATCAAGAAGTGCATGATGATGAAAGGGTGATTGCTCCCCTTAGATTTATTGAAGATGATGAATTTATTCAAACTCCTGAGTTTAAGTATTTTTGGTTTAAGATGAAAATGAAAGAATTTTAGGAGAGACTCCAAATTAATAAGATGGGCACTGAGGAGTCACAACATGACTAGATTGCTGCCCAAACTCTTGAAGAACTTAGGATTAATGAAATTACTATTAGCCCCCAAGAAGAAAGAAAATTGGTCTTAGAAAGCAATATACTAATTATTCCTAGGATGGAGTTAAAAAATATATTCTTACTGGATCAATTAAGAAGCCAAGAAGATCCCATGTTGGTTTCTAAACAATTCAGATGAGGGAATGAGTGGCACAGGTTACAATCCAAGACTTGAAACCCTGGCCTTTTGGACAAAGCAGAATAGAAAAACCAAGATTGCTTGATGTTGTAAAAGATATGAGAGGGACTGCCATGGTAAATACACTTCAAGACACATCAGCATTGGAGGTGGCTACTATGACAATGCACTCAACAATGTTTACTAGGGATGCGGTTAAAGCTATGGAGCTTAGATTGGCAGAATATGAGAAAGCACAGACTGATTTGAATGATGAAGTGAATAGGTTATTCATAGAAAATGTGAAATTGAAATAGCAGTTGAAGGGAGAAGATCCTTCCCAAAACATAGAATTAATAGTATACCATCCCCTTGCCATCTAGACTGATACAGGTGCAATCACTGTTAAACAAGTTAATGTGCTACAACAAGAAATTGAGAAGTTGAAAAAGAATAATGAAGAAGAAAAGGAAAGAGCAAAGAGAGAAACCCTCAGGGTATTGGAACAAATCTTGGAGCATAGGGTTAAACTAATTGTGGAAAAATTGGAAAATGTGTATGAATGTTATGTCTCCTTGTCACAAGAAGTTGATCAGATAAAGGCTCGTGTACCTATATTGGACCCCTTATTCAAGAAATGGCAACCTGTACATCACACCTTAATGACTTTGTGCAAAATTTTACAAAGGAGTGTTGAGGTCCCCTCAACTTTAAAGCCTACTGAGCAAATGGTCTAAATGGTCACAAATGAATTTCAATACATGTTTACATAAGAGAAAAATATCAAGGAAAGAATGGATTCATTTCACATGCTAAAGCAGTGGTTTGTGCCTAAGATACTAAGGGATGATGATCAAATGAAAGGCTCCAAGGATTGGATAGATGAGTTTAGAAAAATTGTTCCCAACTGCCTCACTAATATATAGAATGATGCTGACATAAATATTCACCACCTCAATTTAACCTTGGATGGAGTAATTGCACTAGATGTTGGGTACTCAAAATTCATCATAGATACCAAAGGGTTATTAGACAGTAGATGGAAGAGTCACTTGGCCAAAACACAAAAAATCTAGGAGTACAAATGGCCTCTTGATTACACCATGTACCAATGGGAGGAGACATATTTAGCTCCCCCAAAAGAATAGGCCTTGCAGTGAAGTACAAAGCCTTGCAGATACTATCATGGAGAGAGGACCTTGCCAGATCTGAATGATCACGGGTACCTTACGATGAGTAACAGACTTTTGTACCTTGCAAGTGTTGTGGAATTCAATATCTAATAAATTCTCTTCACTTCTCATCTTTCATTGCTTTTAAATTTTTATGTAATCCTATGTAAACAATGATAATTAATACTTTTTGATTTATGTTAAAAGTGGATAACTGACAAGACACTTTTTGACATGTCATTCAAGACAAAATTTTGAAACGTATTGTAAAATATTTTTAAAGATCAATAGAATGAAGTTATAATTGGTGGTTGAATTTTGGTTTCAATTGTTTATTGAAGTGAATTAATGAATGTTATCTTGTCGTCTTTGATCTTTCCTTGTTATTTAAATCAATATATCAAGGGTATATCTAGTTTATCAAAACACATTTGTTGTCAAACAATTCATTTTGTACTACATTTTTGTGTCAAATATTTGGTAATTATGGTTAGGTTCATTATATTCAAATTATGAATTCTGGGAAATTATATATAGGAAATAGATTGATGGTTGTTTGGATAACGAAATTAGCTCTCTTAGAAATTAATTGAAATATCTTGTCTTGAAATATCTAGAAGGATTATTTTAATTAAAGAGGATTTTGTGGTTATTTTTTTCTAACAATTGCCCACACAGTGCAGCTAGCTTGCTATTTTCATTCAAGATACAAGTCATGATCAAATTCAAGCACATACCAAGAAGATGGTACTCTACTTCAAACCCTCAACCTCACTTACTTTAGTATACTTACATGGGGATATTAAGGAAGTTACTAAACAATTAATATATATTATTTGTTGTTTGTGAAGGAGAATCCTGTGAGATCCAATATGGTAGTGGATCAATGTCCAGTTTCTTTTTTGCTAATATTGAATGAGTTTAGGGTGCTCTAGCAACCAAGACATTATACTTTAGAACATTAGAGTTTATAGTTATGGTGGGTGATATAGATCCTCCTTCCATTCTTTATCCTTTGATTTCATTGGCCAAAGATAAGGTATTGATTTTTTCTCTCTCCTTGTACCATTTTGAATTTTGACTTTATTGCAACCTTTTAAGATGTCAGATAGGCATTGCAACATTTTTAGGTTAACCCCATGTGCCATGCAATACCTAAATCACTCCTTAATATGTGAGAGGCTTTCCTTCAATCACCTTTGATATGTTTCAACTCTTCACTGGCAATCTTTACATCATGTAGATGTTGCAAAGGTGGATTGAAGGGATCAAAACCAATAAAATGAACACAGTAGATTCTTATTGTATAGGGTAGTAATCACATGGGTAAAATGGTGGGATTGAAACTAATGAAATGATGTTTGACATAGTAAAAACCCTTTTAACTGTGAATTTTTCCCATGATCAAATCCCCTGACTTGCTACCCTTTTTTTCTAATTTTGATGAATTGTAAGAGAATAAACCTAATTAACTTGCATAGGAACATCAAATTTTTGGACTTATACTAACAATGAGTTTTGAACCATTTGGTGATGCTTCTGTGTATTTTTTCAAGTAGTTGTTTTCTTGCAAGTTTAATGGATGCCTTAAGTTTTGATATTAATCATGAGTTTTAAAATTACCGTTGTAGAAAGTATCTTATGTGTTTGTGCCTTCAAAAGTTGAATTGGGTGGTGCTTGTAAAGTGAATGGGGAAAATGATGTCACAGTTGGGAAACTTGTTGTGAAACATTAGGTTAGTTATTTTTGGATGTTAAGGCTTCCCAGTTGGATATCAAAGATCTTTTCTCATCAACTTAATTTGGAATTTATGTATAAATGGATTCTTTAATGGTGCAGGTCTTTACTGAGACAACACATGAACCAGGGTTCACATTTTTTTTGTCCAAGTCTGATGGCATTCCTGGGCTTGGTTTCTAGGAATTTTTTGTTGATAATGTTGTTCCAGTCTGGTTAGTGTTGATAGCCTTCATTCTATAATATATCAACTTCATTATATAATTAGAGCATACATCACCTTTCTTAAATTTTGGACAAGGTTCTGAAATCAAGGGTTCAATATGCATATTTCAGGGCTATGTTGAACACTCTGTTTAAGGAATTTGTTGACAAGGCTATAGTTTTTTAATTAATTTATCTTTTTGTTGTGTTTGGACTTTCTTTTGTAAACTTGCAATATAGAATGTACTTTTATTCTTTCTGAATTAAGATTAATATTAATTGTGTTGGTTGTATTGAGGCACAACTTCATTCATGGTAGAAAAGGCATCACCCTTTTGCTCATAGCAGATGGCATGTTGCACATAAAGGAGGAAATATTCTAGTTAGGCTATTATTGACTGCGTTGAAGGTTGACAAAGCTTCATATATGGGACACGATCAACACTCTCCTTGGATTGTACATGTTACAGCTTACTCTAGGAAGATTTCCCACATTGTAGAAGATTTAAGAGATGAAAGGGGCATGTGCTTGCATTGAAGGGCTTCAAGCATGTGTTTCCATCATTGCAGAAGTCTTTTGGAGAAATTTCTTTCTTGCAGTCATTTCTCTCCAATATTGTAACTCATATTTTCAATCTTGTGACTAAAAATAATAATTGTAATACTCTATTTGTAAGCTATAACTAGAACACCTTTCTTTTATTAATAAAGTTCACTAATTTTTCCTTCTCGATGGATGTCTAATTGTGGGCAATTGATGATTGGTGTGTATTCCTATGTTTTATGCTTAAATCCTCAAATATCAGCCAATTAAAATGATTAAATATACTACTAATTGACATCAATTAATAATTAAATTGACTAAATATACTATCAATTGACAAAAATTAGTGAACAATTGTAACGCCCCACCGTGCGAACCCCAAAGGACAACTAACACTAGCAAATTACCGTATAATTCTTTTTTGAAGAAGAAGAAGAACATTACGCAAGATGAACAAGAACGTACATTACATGTAAAGCAATTAACTAATTACAATATCAACTACATCCCCTGGGGTACACATGATGGCATTACGAAACCTAAACTCAAACCATAACAATAACGAAATAACCAAGATTACATTATACACCATCACTAAGAAACATTCATAGATGATAACTCAATGCACACAAGATTAACTTTTCAACATACTAACATCATGTGAATTCAATGGAGCATATTTACATAGATACAACACATCAAATAACGGCTACCACAAATCATTAACCACATAAGGTATACAAAGGTAAAATAATACATTACATTCATTTCAGGAGTACATATGCACATTTGTGCTTCCCGACACAAAGTGGGAAAGATACAACAAATGTAAGAATGTTACATAGATGAACATGGTACACTAAACTGTGGCATTAAAGCTTTGGATCTTTTGCAATGACATGAACTTCGTGCTTCGCGAACACTAACTGGGAACCCAATGAGGTGCAAAGTACAATCCAACTGACCATGTGGACCTGAAGGCCCACCCCCTATGCTAGGAGATGACAAGAAAGGACTCACAACCAAACAAAGGTCAAGTAGACAAGGCTAACACAACTCCAACATAAAACAACATCAACAAATACAAACAACACTCCCAGAGGAAACCAAACAAGGGAAAACAAATGAGTATTGTAGGAGAGTGTCATCGCATGGCCTTACATGGATTATCCAAACAACCTATCACAAGGTGTCGCCTCCATCTATGGTTATCTTGACTGCCTATCTCAAGGTGTCGCTCCATAGGGTGACTCATGTGGAACAACATACCTTTCGTGAGGAAAAGGCAGCGATCTTACCAACCAGGTCTTCTCATACCATCCTTAGCCTATGAAAGCACTAACGGTATGGGTGAGGCACATAATTAATCTTGTTTAGTGTTTAACTACCCAAACCCACTAGTTCATTAATTACATTATTACTTGTTTAGGAAACTCTTCCATGGGTTATCCTAACAGCCCCTTTGTGCATCGATCTCCATGAAGGACCACTCTCCCTATGGTACCCAAACCAAAACACGCAAGCGGTGTACCTCATCTCACATAAAAATCAAGGTGTACATAACATACAACATGTGAGGAAAGGACCATCTCACAAACCCATTCCATATCATTGAAACAAGAACAAAGGAGGTACCACCCACCACATAAACTACATAAATCAATTGATGCACTAAAACAACAGAGTACCCAAACGAACAAGCTTTCCCCCTAAGCCTCTAGAAGTTACTAAAAATATCCAACCAAAAATGAGAATAAGAACTTGAGTTCACGTGACTCAAATTCAAAACAAACATAAACCAACCCATAAACTAAACAACATTTAACACTTCTTTTGAACAAATATAACATCAACGGAAAAGTCGCATTCCTCACCATGAGAAACGTTAAACAGTGCAAAGCAATCATAAAATATTTTTAAATAATACATTTATTTTTAACATTTATTCTAACTAAATAAAAGATGTAAGGTTACAAAGATTCTTAACTTAATTAAAATAATAATCTATCTTTTAAAGTACCATTCTTTAGTTATAAAAATGAACAATCAAATCAAATCCCATTTAAATCAACTAATTAAATATTAATAATTTCTTCTTACGAGATATTAATAAAACAATCAATTACATTCTATTTGCCTATCCAAAATAAAACCATTCAAATGAAAAGACTCTACTTATTTTGCAACGACCACTAAATCCACTAAATCAAACTAACTACTTTAATTTACTTAATTAAATCCTTTTATTATATAGATGGGCCAATTTTACTCAATATATATATTAAATAAAATTAATATCTTCCTTAAACCTAATTTAATTCAATCACTTAAATAACTAATTCTCTTAAAATGTAAATTACTTAAATATTTAATGATGTATAAAAGAAAGATATTTACTCATCTTAAATTACTCATTTAATATCAATAAAGGAATCTCCAAATTCACCAGTTTCATTAGACAACTACCCTAATCACTTTTCCATAAATCTCTTATTACTTATTCACTCAACAGTTTAAGCTAACTAATTTTATCTATGAAGGAAATTGGCATAAGTAACCTAACTGAATGTAATTAAATCCATTTCACTAATGAACTCTTCCACTTATTTTTAATAAAGTCATTAAATTACAAGACAACCATATCCTTTTTCCTATCACTTCAATACATTACAAGTATATATAATATTATGATTATAATATATTAACTAATCAGGATTCAATCTTTAAACGTACTTTTACATATATAAATCACCTTATAATATCAAACGAATTATATCAAAAGAAACATACCCAACTCCTAATTACTTATAATAATAAATATATAAAATATATACATACCTGTATAAATATATTATAAAAGAAACAATATCTTATTGTATTTAATTTCCATAATTAGGAAATGCCATAAAGAAGAGGAATCGATATATTTTAATTGTAGAGTAAATCTTAACTATCATTAATGATTCCTTCACACACCCATTAAGAAACTATCAAAATAATTAAAGAGATTTATATATAATAATCCATTTTAAAATTCTATTATCCATTAACATTTTCGCTCCACAACCCACTATTTTATACATACAAATATATTCATAAAATCAAGATATAATAACAAATCATCTGATACATGATTATAAACAAAACCACTTTTAAAAGGATAATCCAACTAACTTCTTAAATAAACCCTTCATTTATACATTTATAGTTAATTCTAATTTATCAAATATAATCATTCATTTAAAGAGACAAAAATTGGAAGGTAGAAA
The DNA here is from genome assembly GCA_007258455.2 of Sequoia sempervirens. Lineage (NCBI taxonomy): Eukaryota > Viridiplantae > Streptophyta > Pinopsida > Cupressales > Cupressaceae > Sequoia > Sequoia sempervirens. Next base: position 19,404,279 of record VDFB02000363.1, read on the forward strand.
TATTTCTTCTAAATTTTGAACTCATAAATCAAATCTCCTAAATATCTAAAAATAGCAAATCACCCTTCTCTAATTTGATTTTCTATTTTGCTTATCTACATAATCAACTAATCTCAAACAACAATATTCTATTAGTAATACAATTAGAGTCTTCTATATTCCACTACATTCTTAGGAATGTAAATAAATTTACTAATATTCCTAATAGACCAAGCCATTATAACTTTACCGCTTACTAGAACAATTGCAACATTATGCTTGAAATCAAGGCTCCTCAACTACTCACTTAATTATCCTATTAAGCTTCTTAAAGTAAGATTATTTAGATATATTATTCTCCACTACTACAATATGCAGGAGTTCTACCAATGAGATTCCCTAAGGAAAATCTAAAAAATATATATTTAATACCCTTATTTTGGATAGCTCACTCAACATAGGTTCATTAACTAGTAAGGCTAATCTTGGTTTAATTGATAGCAACAATTTGATCATTCTACCAAATGAATATTTCACAATAGACCAACTATCTTCTTCCTAAAGCTAACATTACCTAATTTACTATGATACATTGCAAGCCTATCTCGTTCTTAGGGATTTAACTGAAGGTTTCAATGATATAAAATTTCTACTGTGAATAATTTGTCCTACCCAAAAATTAACTAAATACATTGATTGCTTATCTATTAAGGAAGTTAAAATACCAATTGCTATTGGATTTTCAATCAAGAATATACAAAATCTGATTGTATCTACAGGGGTCTACATATTTATATTTCAATGTTTAGATAGTCTAAGATTGAAATGTCCTATAACAGAAATTCTATAGCCATATAAGGACTAAAGACCATATATCTTTGTTTGGTAACTGAAACTCAAAACAATAACTTATATAAAATAAGTCGATACATGCAGAAAAATATGAAATAATAAGGGAGAAGATCACATGCACCAAAGTCTGAAATGATGACAAGCAACCCAATTCACTGAAAAGGAAGGAGTGGCAAATATCTTATGGAAAACATTAGTAGCACCAAAAGGAACAATCTAAGAACCCAGCTTGCACTAAGACAAGTGATGGCTACTAAGAGTTCAGCTCACACCCCAAGACAGCTGCCCCTATAGCCTACACCATAACCTCAAAGACAAAAAGGTGGGGAATTTTTGTGGGTTGCGCAGAGAGTCTTGAAGAAAAAATGTGGAAGCAAGAACAGGACAAGTGACTATGAAAAGCCTTTATAGGCAAGTGAACCGAAGAAAATTTGCAGGAAGAAAAAGGTGGTTTAGATGTCAGGGCTTAAGAAAATTTCAAGTGAATGAAATTGCATTTGAAGGGACCCCCGAGTATGTTTTAGTGGCCACCCTACACCTAAATTCATTTCCTAGCAGGACAAATTGTTCTGAGGGATGCGAACCAATTCCATCATTTAAAATAGATACAAAGTTCTTGTGGAGGTTATTGGTGATGCTAAATGAAACAATCAGATAAAAATTCTAACAATAAAATCATTACAGCAATCTTGGAGTAAGTAACTGGCTATCCCAAGAGGTGCATGAGAGAAGAACTCAACTCTTAGTGAATAATTGAGTACACATATATGCATATATTCAATTAAATCTATTTCGCTATGGCTAACTGGCAAGCTAAAGACAGATCCTTTTTCATAAATCAAATGCTAAGTGAATAAACTCTAATTCCATCCACAATAGTTGTGGGTTATGGAAAATAAAAGAGACGAATATTATATGTATAAAAATTTCAAAGGCCAAGAATATAACCATATACTAGGATTAACATAGGACTACAAAACAATGACAACAAGGAATAGAGGAAGAGGGCACACAAATATATTGACGAATTGCTTCAGGGATTGTGGACCTATAGACAAGGTGCGTGAATTGTTTGACAAAATGTCCCAAAGAAATTTGAAAGAACAAAAAAGGCACGTGAACTGTTTGACAGAATACCTCTAGGAAATGTGATTCTCACAATCTTCCATGCTTGAGGGATATGCACAAAATGGATTTGATGAAAGGCTTTAGAAACTTTCAAGCAAATACAATAGACAGATGAAGGTGGGTATTCTATTATTTAACTACGTAAAGTAAAGGATGTTGATAATGTTAAAACCTACATGTGTGCATTATTAGAATGTTGGCTATAATTTTCTTTTTAATAAACATACTCTAAAACCTACATCGTAACCTTATTATCAGGCTACAGATTCGTCAAATTAAAGAAGCGAAAGGTCAATACCTAAGAGGAAAGAGTTTGGAGGAGCGAATACCTTAGAAAAATTTTCCACAGCCTTTTCCAGCATCCTCTCTACCTTTACCAACGTCCTTCTCGCCAATACAAAACTAAGAGCTTTTGAACAGGGTATGAACATCGACCAAAGCATAATCTAGGCGAATTTCTACCAGGTATTCCCCATAATGGATTTAACGGGAGGCTTAAGAAACTTTCTAGGGAGAAAATCTACAGGTGTTAAGTTGCATTCCTCCAACCAAAATGCAAATGTGAAACATTGACAGGGTAGTCAACTATTCACAGAATGCCCTTCCAGAACAAACGTGGTCTCATGGTGTATGTTGATTACTATCCATCCTCCCTCTCTTTTTTTTTTCCCTCAAATACTTGAACCTCTCTCCTTTTTTTTTCCTTGCAATAACAAGTGTAAATCGAAAATCCATCGCTTCCTCTCTGGTCTCCATGCTAGACTTGCATGCAATTATAGAAGCATAGGAGAAGGCACGTGGAAATCCTAGCTTTTTATTTATTTATCCTTATCTTATTCTTTTTCTTTAAACTAGATTCTTCTCTCCTTTAATTAAAAATCCCATTATATTCCCATTAAAATAATTATCATTTCACGTTAATAACTTATCCATTATTATTAACTTCAATTTAAAACCATATTTTTACAAAACAATTTAATTAAATTATTTATTAATAACACATTTACTTTTAACGAAACATTGTAACTTAATTGTTTATTACAACCCATATCGTTTATATTTCATGAAATTATTTTATTTAATTATTATTTTAATTTTCCAATTTTATTTAAACTACCTTGCAAATCTATTTTAATTTAATTAATTGTTTAAACAAAGCTATTAACATATTACGTTTTCCATAAAATCACATAACACAATAAACCAAAAAATCATGAATAAATACTTACACAGATTTCCAAAATGATCGATACAGAGGGGCATTACATCCTCCCCCCCTTAGCATCGACTTACTCCTAGAAGTCGCACACAAGCAAAAGCACAACAATACAATGAACTAACAATTATATCAACAATTATAATGACATTAATTAGAAAATTAAAATTAAATAACTCAAAAAGGAATGATACCAAAATGGGAACGGAGTTGCAAACAAACCACACAAAGATGGGGTGACGGACTAGGATGGGGGACCTTCTTGTCAACTCTGGTTTCCACATCATGCCCATTGGGATTATAGGGCACACTCAAACCCAACAATGTAGGTGGAGTCGATGCCTGGTACTTGCATCCTACATCAAACTCAACATCAAGCAACATATATATATCCAATCACAAGCACATCGTGAGAGGAAGTCATAGCGTAGCAGGGCACTCGCGAACGAGCGTTGCTATACCATCCTCTCACCTAGACCACAAACAATAGCCAAAAAAACTAGAACAACCCTAATTATCCATTCAACTTGTAAATAATTTGCTACTTAATAGACAGAATAATAATCACATAACGATCATAACCATGAATCTATATCATGTACTGTGTCAAAATGAATCACTGCTTAGCATCATAAGTATCTACCTCTAAATATCCCAATTACTTTACCTTCATCATCGCATTTTCGAAGCTGACTCCCTGGAAATCACAAACTAGGGTGGAGACATAACACATTGGTGCCAGTCATTCAAGTTGATTCATTACCTTGGAATGCTACACTTCCATAAAAATGCAAAATACTCACATAGAGAGAAAACACATTTTCCTTAAATATCATCATTTACACACAAGGCATTCAACTTAATTCATTATTCAACACAAAATTTCACCACATATGTAGCAAAAGACCATCAAATAACACCTCTTTAGAATCATCAAAACACAATGTATCACTCCCCAAGCACAAAATCCCAAGTTTAACACACTCTTTACATTCACACAAAAATTCACATCACGGGGAAACACATCACAAGACAACACAAAGGTCCATAATGCATCCTTGGTAGGAAGAATATCAGTGCATTGCGCACTACATTGAGGGTCTTATCCATTCCACCAGTTATTTGCACCATCGGACCAACACCACCTAAAATACACACTCAGGTTGCTAAGTGAGGATGACACAAAAAGGAAAGATGTAACTTCATGAAGAGTACGAGCTACTAGGTCACATAATGGGCTCATATGTATCCAAAGTGCCTAGAATATGAACCTGGCTCTGATACCAAGATGTAACGCCCTGTCGTGCAAACCCCAAAGGACAACTAACACTAACAAATTACCGTACATTTTTTTTTTTGAAGAACATTACGCAAGATGAACAAGAACATACATTACATGTAAAGCAATTAAATAATTACAATATCAACTACATCCCCTGGGGTACATGTGATGACATTACAAAACCTAAACTCAAACCATAACAGTAACAAAATAACCAAGATTACATTATACACCATCACTAAGAAACATTCACAGATGATAACTCAATGCACACAAGATTAACTTTTCAACATACTAACATCATGTGAATTCAATGGAGCATATTTCCATAGATACAACACACCAAATAATGTCTACCACAAATCATTAACCACATAAGGTATACAAAGGTAAAATAATACATTACATCCATTTTAGGAGTACATTACATCATTTCAGGAGTACATCTGCACATTTGTGCTTCCCGACACAAAATGGGAAAGATACAACAAATACAAGAATGTTACATAGATCAACATGGTACACTGAACTGTGGCGAAGCTCTGGATCTTCTACAATGACATGAACTCCACACTTCGCAAACATTGACTAGGAACCCAATGGGGTGCAAAGCACGTTCCACCCGACCACATGGACCCGAAGGCCCACCCCCCGTGCTAGGAGATGACAAGAATGGACCCACAACCAAACAAAGGTCAAGCAGACAAGGCTAATACATCTCCAATATAAAACAACATCAACAAATACAAACAACACTCCCAGAGGCAACCAAACAAGGGAAAATAAATGGGTACTATAGGAGAGTGTCATCACATGGCCTTACATGGATTATCCAGAAAACTTATCACAAGGCGTCGCCTCCATCTATGGTTATCCTAATTGCCTATCTCAAGGTGTCACTCCATAGGGTGGCTCATGCAAAAAAACTTACCTTTTGTGAGGATAAGGCAGTGATCTTACCAACCAGGTCTTCTCATCCCATCCTTAGCCTATGAAAGCACTAACAGTATGGGTGAGGCACATAATTAATCATGTTTATTGTTTAACTACCCAAACCCACTAGTTCATCAATTACATTATCACTTGTTTAGGAAACTCTTCCATGGGTTATCCTTATAGCCCCTTTGTGCGCTAGCCCCCATGAAGAGCCACTCTCCCTATGGTACCCAAACCAAAACACGCAAGGGATGTACCTAATCTCACATAAAAAGGTTACATAACACGCAACATGTGAGGCAAGAAACATCTTGCAAACCCATTCTATATCACTAAAACAAGAACAAAGGAGGTACCACCCACCACATAAACTACATAAATCAACTGATGCACTAAAACAATAGAGTACCCAAACGAATAATTTTTCCCCCCAAGCCTCTGAAAGTTACTTAAAAATCCACCCAAAAATTAGAATAAGAACTTGGGTTCCCGTGACTCAAAGTCAACACAAACATAAACCAACCCATAAACTAAACAACATTTAACACTTCTTTTGAACACATATAACATCAATGGAAAAGTCACATTCATCACCATGAGAAACATTAAGTAGTGCAAAGCAATTGTAAAATCTTTTCAAATAATACATTTCTATTTAACATTTATTCTAACTAAATAAAAGATGTAAGGTTACAAAGATTCTTAATTTAATTAAAACAATAATCTAGCTTTTAAAGTACCATTCTTTAGTTATAAAAATGAACGATCAAATCAAATCCCATTTAAATCAACTAATTAAATATTTTATAATTTCTTCTTATGAGATATTAATAAAACAATCAATTACATTCTATTTGCCTAGATCCAAAATAAAACCATTCAATTGAAAAGACTCTACTTATTTTACAATGACCACTAAATCCACTAAATCAACTAACTACTTTAATTTACTTAATTTAATCCTTTCATTATCTAGATGGGCTAGTTTTCCTCAATATATATATTAAATAAAATTAATATCTTCCTTAAACCTAATTTAATTCAATCACTTAAATAACTAATTCTCTTAAAAAGTAAATTAATTAAATATTTAATGTTGTATAAAAGAAAGATATTTATTGATCTTAAATTACTCATTTAATATCAATAAAGGAATCTACAAATTCACCAGTTTCATTAGACAACTAACCTAAACACTTTTCCATAAATTTCTTAATACTTATTCACTCAACAGTTTAAGCTAACTAATTTTATCTATGAAGGAAATTGGAATAAGTAACCTAACTGAATGTAATTAAATCCATTTCACTAATGAACTCTTCTACTTATTTTTAATAAAGTCGTTAAATTACAAGACGACCATATCCTTTTTCCTATCACTTCAATACATTACAAGTATATATAATATTATGATTATAATATATTAACTAATCAGGATTCAATCTTTAAACGTACTTTTACATATATAAAATGCCTAATAATATCAAAAGAAACATACTCAACTCCTAATTACTTATAATAATAAATATATAAAATATATACATACCTATATAAATATATTATAAAAGAAACGATATCTTATTGTATTTAATTTCCATAATTACGAAATGCCATAAAGAAGAGGAATCGATATATTTTAATTGTAGAGTAAATCTTAACTATCATTAACGATTCCTTCACACACCCATTGAGAAACTATTAGAATAATTAAAGAGCTTTATATATAATAATCCATTTTAAAATTATTTTATCCATCAACATTTTCACTCCACAACCCACTATTTTATACATACAAATATATTCATAAAATTAACATATAATAACAAATCATTTGATACATGATTATAAACAAAACCACTTTTAAAAGGATAATCCAACTAACTTCTTAAATAAACCCTTCATTTATACATTTATAGTTAATTTTAATTTATCAAATATAATCATTCATTTAAAGAGACCAAAATATATTTTTCTAACATTTAAATACACAAATAACTATTCTTAGTTACAACATTGGCATACTTAACTATATCTATATCTATATACAAAAATTGGAAGGCAAAAATCTTTCTTCTAAATTTCCAACTCATAAATCAAATCTCCTAAATATCTAAAAATAGCAAATCACCCTTTTCTGATTTGATTTTCTATTTTGCTTATCTACATAATTAACTAATCTCAAACAACAATATTTTATTAGTAATACAATTAGAGTCTTCTATATTCCACTACATTCTTAGGAACGTAAATAAATTTACTAATATTCCTAATAGACCAAGCCATTATAACTTTACCACTCACTAGAACAATTGCAACATTACGCTTTGAATCAAGGCTCCTCAACTACTCACTTAATTATCCTATTAAGCTTCTTTAAGGAAGATTATTTAGAGATATTATTCTCCTCTACTACAATATGCAGGAGTTTTACCAATGAGATTCCCTAAGTAAAATCTAAAAATTATATTGAATACCCTTATTTCGGATAGCTCACTCAACATAGGTTCATTAATTAGTAATGCTAATCTTGGTTTTCTTGATAGCAACAATTTGATCATTCTACCAAATGAATATTTCACAATAGACCAACTATCTTCTTCCTAAAGCTAATTTTACCTAATTTACTATGATACATTGTAAGCCTATCTCGTTCTTAGGGATTTAACTAAAGGTTTCAATGATATAAAAATTTTGCTATGAATAATTTTTCCTACCCAAAAATCAGCTAAATACATTGATTGCTTATCTATTAAGGAATTTAAAATACCAATTGTGATCGAATTTTCAATCAAGAATATACAAAATCTGATTGTATCTATGGGGTTCTGCATATTTATATTTCAATGTTCAAACTTAGTCTAAGATTGAAATATCCTATAACAGAAATTCTATAGCCATATAAGGACTAAAGACCATATATATCTTTGTTTGGTAACCGAAACTCAAAATAGTAACTTATATAAGAGAAGTTAATACATGCTACAAAATATGAAACAATAAGGGAGAAGATCGCATGCACCACAGTCTGAAACGATGACAAGCAACCCAGTTCACTAAAAAGGAAGGAGTGGCAGAGATCTTATGGAATACATTTATAGCGCCAAAAGGAACAATCTAAGAACCCAGCTTGCACTAAGACAAGCGATGGCTACTAAGAGTTAAGCTTGCACCCCAAGACAACTACCCCTACAGCCTGCACCATAACCTGGAAGACAAAAAGGTGGGGAAGTTATGTGGGTTGCGCATAGAGTCTTGAAGACAATGCAGAAGCAAGAACAGGACAAGTGACTATGAAAATCCTTTACAGGCAAGTGACCCCAAGAAAATTTGTAGGAAGAAAAAGGTGGTTCAGATGTCAGGGCTTAAGAAACTTTCAAGCAAATTCAATTTCATTTGAAGGGACCCTCGAGTATGTTTTGGTGGCTACATTGCACCTAAATTCATTTCCCAGTAGGAAAAATTGTTCTGAGGGATGCAAACTAATTCCATCATTTAAAACAGATACAATGTTCTTGTGGAGTTATTGGTGATGCTAAATGAAAAAATAAAATAAAAGTTCTAACAATAAAATCATTACAACAATCTCAAAGTAAGTAATTAGCTATCCCAAGAGGTGCACGAGAGAAGAACTCAACTCTTAGTGAATAACTGAGTACACATATATGCATATATTGGATTAAATCTATTTCGCTATAGCCGACTGGCAAGCTAAAGATAGATCCTTTTTCATAAATCGAATGCTAAATGAATAAATTCTAATGCCATCCACAATAGTTGTGGGTTATGGAAAATAAAAGAAATGAATATTATATTTATAAAAAAATTAGAGGCCAAGAATATAACCATATACTGGGATTAACATAGGACTGCAAAACAATGACAAGGAATAGAGGACGAATTGCTTCAGGGATTGTGGATGCATAGACAAGGTGTGTGAATTGTTTGACAGAATGTCCCAGAGAAATTTGGAAGAATAGAAAAGGCACGTGAACTGTTTGAAAAAATACCTCTAGGAAATGTGATTCTCACAGTCCGCCATGCTTGAAGAATATTCACAAAATGGATTTGATGGAAGGCTTTAGAAACTTTCAATAAAATGCAATAGACAGATGAAGGTGGGTATTATATTATTTAACTACGTAAAGTAAAGGATTCCAATAATGTTAAAACCTAAACGTGTGCATTATTAGAATCTTGGCTATAATTTTATTTTTAATAAACATACTCTAAAACCTCCATCGTGACCTTATTATCAGGCTGCAAATTTGCCAAATTGAAGAAGCGAAAGGTCAATACCTGAGGGGAAAGAGTTTGGAGGAGCGAATACCTTAGCAAAATTTTCCACAACCTTTTCCAGTGTCCTCTCTACCTTTACCAACATCCTTCTTGCCAATGCAAAACTAAGAGCTTTTGAATAGGGTATGAACATCCACCAGAGCATAATCTAGGCGAATTTTTACCTGGTATTCCCCAGAATGGATTGAATGAGAGGCTTAAGAAACTTTCTAGGGAGAAAATTTGCAAGTGTTAAGTTGCATTCCTCCAGCCAGAATGCAAATGTGAAGCATTGACAAGGTAGTCAACTATTCACAAAATGCCCTTCCAGAACAGACATGATCTCACGGTATATGTTGATTACTGCCCATCCTCCCTCTCTTTTTTTTCCCCCAAATACCTGAACCTCTCTCCTTTTTCTTTTCCTTGCAATAACAAGTGTAAATCCAAAATCCATCGCTTCCTCTCTGGTCTCCACGCTAGACTTGCATGCAATTATAGAAGCGTAGAAGAAGGCACGTGGAAAGCCTAACTTTTTATTTATTTATCCTTATCTTTTTCTTTTTCTTTAAACAAGATTCTTCTCTCTTTTATATAATTAAAAATCCCATTATTTTCCCATTAAAATAATTATCTTTTCGTGATAATAACTTATCCATTATTATTAACTTCAATTTAAAACCATATTTTTACAAAACAATTTAATCAAAATATTTATTAATAACACATTTACTTTTAATGAAACAATTTAACTTAATTGTTTATTACAACCCATATCATTTATATTTCATGAAATTATTTTATTTAATTATTATTTTAATTTTCCAATTTTATTTAAACTACCTTGAAAATAAATTTTAATTTAATTAATTGTTTAAACAAAGCTATTAACATATTACGTTTTCCACAAAATCACATAACACAATAAACCACGAAATCATGAATAAATATTTACACAAATTTCCCAAATGATCGATACAGAGGGGCACTACAACAGTGAATAAATATGACTAGATATATGACCAATGAAATCAGTGAATAAAAATGACTAAATATACTACCAAATTGATCAAAATGAAAATTAAAATTAATGACTAAATACACTACCATTGCATAGAAATCAGTGAATAAAAATGACTAAACTAGTGACCAATTAACAATAATCAATGACTAAATATATCAATGAATAAAAAAATTACTAAATAAGTGACCAGATTACAACAATCAATGACTAAATCAACAACTAAATAAGTGACCAATTAAATATATTAGTGAATTAAAAATGACTAAATAAGTGACCAAATTATAATAATCAATGAATAAATCAACGGCTAAATATATCAATGGAAAAAAATTGACTAAATAACTGACCAGTTCACAACAATGAATGACTAAATCAATGACTAAATATACTACCAAATCAATCAATCAAAACAAATAATAAATGACTAAAAATGGTATAGCCATCAACCTATATGATTGGAAATAAACTACTAGTGGTCACGTGACCAACTATAGTCATTTATAAGCAACTTTTTAGTAGTTTATTGTTGTTTTTGTACTAGTGAATGATTAAGATGTGTGAATGAATAGCTAATCTAAATGGATTTTAAGCTAAAAGATTGAAACCCTAATTAGTAGATAAGCTAAATGTATGCATCTAAGTTACCATGGAAGCTAAGCTATTATGCAAGCAACTATACTAAAAAATATGCTAAATATGTGCTAAATATGAGTGTGGTTGTTAGTGATTTTAATAGCATAAGTTTGATGTTAAAAGACGGATCCATTTGTCTCCAAATAGTGACCTATTTATAGGAAAGCAAATGAGAAATGGAGGGTTGAGATCAAAAAGCTAATCAATGGTCAAGGATGTAAGAAGTTGGAGGCATGAATCATAGATTCTTGTCAATGGATGAGAATGAAAGATGGGATTTTAATCAAGGGTTCATATTCCTTCAAACAAACACACTTTTGACCTGTATAAGAGGTCACAAGTTAACTTGCACAAGAAGTTTTGAGTTAACTTGCACATGAAGCTTTGTAAGAATATTCCCTTTTTCAAATGAGTGAGGAGAAAGAATATTCTTTGGAATATTCTCATGGGTGAGGGAAAAGGATAATTTAGCAAATTAAAACAAAGTTTAATTGTGCAAAAGGGGAAGGAATATTCCATGAGAATATTCCTTTTGGAGGAATGTGCAAAGGAGGAATATTCTCTTGGAATATTCCCTTGCAAGTGGGGGGAATTAGATTTAATTAGGTAATTGATAATTAAACAATGTTAATTATACAATTAGGGGATTAGAAGAATTAGATCATATTCATTAAATAAAGTGATTTAATGAAAAGGGGAAAAGGTGATGACATTAAATTAAATAACTTAGGGTTATTTAATTAAATAGGAAGATTTAGGGTTTTAAATTAAATAGTTTGACTTATTTTATTTAATAAGATGAAATGTTAGCATGGAAGGGGGGCTGAATCAAACCGATTAAATCAATTAGGTTAATAGATGAATATGATGTAATTAATTAAAGAGCTAGGCTAATTTAATCAATTAAGCGAAAAGATGATGGGTTTTAAGAAAAAATGATGTTTGTATACCTGATTTGAGTGCATGATATCATTTGGGACATTTTTTAGTGTCTACATTTTTCCCATCTTTGAAGCGAGGTACCTATTATGTTGGTTCAAAGACTGACACTCTTCGGATTAAAAAAAATTGTTGCTCAGATCAAAAATAAAAAAATTCTAAATTTTTTTTATGCCCCACTATTGCCCCAATGGAAGGATTAAGTTGGTTCCCTACCCCCTCGAGAAATATGGCAGAAATTTTGAATTTTGGGTTGATTTCTCGACAAAGATGAAAGGCTGCCCCAAGGGTCCGAAAAGGCTCCAGGATGCAAGAAACATGCCAAAAATGCAAAAAATGTTGCAAAATAAGCTTCAATTTGGAAAAATTGGTGAATTTGGTGAAAAACCCTAGTTGCAAGGCTAAATTAGGGCAAAAATCCCTAATTTTGAAGCATAGATAGGTGAGGAAGGGTCACTTTCAATTCATTTGTGCATTCACACCTTAAGGATTTCTTGCAGTTTGAGCTCTAACCCTCTAACGAAATGGCACAACGAGTGCTCCCATGACACATTTCTAACTAGGTTCGTGAGTACTAGAGGCTTCCAAGCACATGACCACCAGTATGTGATTCAAAACTTCATTTGAATTTTGACTTTTAAGTGCATTTATTGCATTTTGAAATTTGAATTGGTGACGCTATTTTTAGAATCGGTGATGCTATTTTGATTTATAGCGATGCGGTTCGTGATTTAAAATTAGGGTTTCAGATTTCAAATCATGACACATATGTAAATAGCGACACAACTTGTGATTTGGAATTTAGGGTTAGGGTTTTCCAAGTTCATATAGCGATGCACCTATTATTAGCGACGCATATCACGATTTACAATTTACAATTTGAATGCTTTCAGCGCCATAGTTTGTAATTTGAGTTATAGCGACACTTTTGTCATTTTGGGGGATAAAAACTCCAAATTTAGCCAAATTCTGTGAATTTTGACGTTGCGTGCTTCGTGGGTGCAAGAGGTTATCCTGCCTTTGATGTCGCGCAAGCATCGATCGACAATTTTATCCAGACTTGCTGATTTGTCTGAGTTGCGAAAGGATCACTTGGGAGAGATTAGTTTGTGGTATTTTGCTTATATGCCCATCATCCAGACCCATTTTTTGATGATGACAGTGTTATGTGAGTGATTGCATAACCAGACTTCATCATTCCACTTACCTACAAGCGAGGCGACAGTGACACTGGAGGATGTATGGTAGATTTTGTGATTGTTGATACATGGTGAGCATGCGATATATATTACACTGATGTCAGCTATGATGCTTGCCATGAGGTGCTTGACTAGGAGGACATTATCCTGGTCAACTCCCAGATTGATCTCAAGATGTGTAGAGGTTGGGCATCAAATTTCAGACTGATCATTGTGGCAGTGATCTCAAATTTGGTTGCTCCAGATCGACAGAGCAAAGGATTCAGTCTTGGATGGGGTCTAGCTTGGCACAGGATGTTGTTTGGGAGGACTCAGTATGCATGGGGCCAGTGATTTTGACCTCCCTTTACCATTAGATGCATGAATTTTTTTATTGTGATGGGTGAGCGATTGGCACAAGGGTCACCCTTCTCCATATTTGGGCCTGGGAGCACATTTTCATGCTTTGACCTATTGTTTATATGGTAGATGTAGAGTCGGATGATCCCGTTGTTTGGAGATACAAGGGCACCATCACATTACAGCACATGGGTCAACTTGGCATTCCATATAGACATCGAGTGATCAATGATATGACAGTGTCCAGATGGCGACCATGGCTTTGGATGTCGACATGGTATGATGATGTACAATAGTTATTCTTTGCTCGGCAAACCTGGTTCATGCAGGGACCATGATTGAGAGGTACCTACCTAATAGGGTTGCCAAACAGTTTGGCGAGAGGAAATATAGGCCCAATGATCAGTATACTACCATTTTTTCTAGGTCAACCTAAGAGATGGCATGGGGTCACACAATCCTAGCCCATAAGGTTGTTGAGGGCTTTAGACAGTTGGTTGCTAGGCCATGGGCCTATGATCAAGGATAGGAAGATGCACTAACTACACCTGCGTATGATGCTTGGTTCATAGCCCCTCCTCGATTTATAGATCCAACAAGTATACCTCCATGAGGGAGGCTGAGAGGGAGGGGTGTAGGCATAGGTAGAGAACAGTCAGATGACAGACAGGGAAGACAACAGGACAGAGGAAAGGATGGCCAACATCAATATTATGGACAGGTCCCAGGTGCACCACCAGTGCATCAACAACCTCCTTAGTAGCCACCAATACAACAACAACCAATGTAACCGTGATGTACAAATTCAGTAGATATAGGTGGTCATGGTTGAGCGAGATCAAGCTCATCAATAGATTTTGGTTATTACCATTGAGAGAGACCAGGCCTTATAGTAGGTACAGGCACTGACAATTGAGAGGGATCAAGAGCGTTAGCTTAAGCAGACCACCGACATGCAGTTGGCATAGGAGGTCAAGCGGTGCCAACAATTGGAGGCCATAACAACTGCAACTTAGGGACGGACAGTGTCTGCCTGATTGTACATAGAGGTCGTGACCAAAGTGGCATATTATCGCATGCACTACCATTGAGATGTCCTCACAGCGATTAGGCAACCAAATTACTCACAGAGGAGTGGGCCATATCCTCGGGCCGAGGATCAACCAGAGAGACAACCTGGAGAGGGGAGTAGCCATCAGGGATAGCCCGCTTGTATAGACACTTTTGTGATTATTGCCCAATTCTTTATACAGATATACATTCATGGGATCCTTTTTCATAGCCTCATGGCTATTGTATTTTTGATTGATATACATACATTGACTCGGATATTGTATTATGACAGTCACCATTTTTTGATATATATGATATGATATAGATTTGTGATGTGTGATGTGTTCTTTTATTTCATGCCTTATGAATGTATGGATGCATTTGATGTTGATGTGATGTGTATGTTTATATATATTATGATCATGTATGGATGCACTTCTTTTTCATTATCTTTTCATGACCTATTATGGGATGGATGATATGATATGCAGATGTTATGCTTATGCAAATGATATGGATGCATTTCTTTTTGCGTATTTTCTTATGCAGTTTTATGAGATGATGATGTATGCATATGGATAAATGTATGGATAATGCAGATGTTAATTCTTATGATATTATAATGCAATGATTTAAGATGCTTAGAATAAAAAATTTATATTATCCATCGCAACGTAAATGATAATGATGATGCAGGATGTATGTTTTATGATATGCTATGATTATGTGAGATGTATGCATGATGATGATTTGTGGATGTAGGATGGATGCATTGATGATATTTTTACTGACTATCATGATACCAAGTTAGCGCAGAGAGAATATAGAAGAAAGAAGATGAATGATTTTGACCATTGGTTTTGATGATTCAAAAGATCCAACAAGTCTATGATCCACCGAGACTTTATTAGAGATGGTGATGAGAAATGCATGATGATGATGATGATGATGATGATGATGATGATGATGATGATGATGATGATGATGATGATGATGATGATTTTATCATATATTGGGGTTGGGATTTTTTGTCATTCCTTATTGTTTGATATAACACATAGACACAATGCATCAAGGTATTTAATAACCAAGATGGTGTTGTATCTAGTGTATGGAATTTGACTCTGCAAACAAATAGGATAGTTCTTGTTCACACCTTGACATACGAAAACCTCGTTGGAATGTAAGTTAGAAGCTTAGAATATTGTAGACCATAGCATATGAAATATTCAACAATGTACTCCAAACAACTTTCCTACACACAACTAAGCAAGTATGCGCCAAGATTATTTTACAAGAATACCCACAACCACAACAAACAAAAGATAATGATTAATGCCCCATTCCTTTCTCTCTAAATAATTTTGGTACACATCATCGAGAGGTCCTCAAAATGGGTCATTAAGATAAATCATAAGAAAATATCAAAGACAAATAGTCAATGTTATCTGTATCTCTTGCTAGTTTAACTTAGCTAAGGTGATTTTTGATATTGATGTCCATTATAGGAAGGATACATCCTAGGATATGTTGATCAGATGGTTTGATTAGGATGATGTGTATGATAATTCATTGATATAAACTTCACAAATGCATTTACCTATGATTTAGACTTTAGATTTTAACACTTAGGTTCTCAATTTACAACTTGCTATACTTGCTTTCTATTTGTTTTGCAAAAGGTTGAAGATTATGATCGATTTATTATGGATGGAGGTTTATTGCGGGTGAAAGTGAGATGGGATGGATGGTTTTATATTTTTTGGAATATTTCAATGTTTTTGGTGTTTTGAAAGTGTTTTGAGGTTGTTTTTGGTCTTTTCGCAAAGTTTGTGTGAATGTTTATGATTTTTTATTATTTAAGATTGTTTAGGGTTTTCTAAGTTTTCGAATGTTTTTGTATTTTCTGATATTTGAATGTTTAGGGATTTTATGAGATATTTGGATGTTTAAGGGTTTTCAAGAATTTTGACTGAGAACATAACCTAAAAGACCTATCTTAGGGGCCTTGGGGACTGATCAAAGATTATCCTTGCCTACGTTATACACGCAAAGACCACGTAGTTTGATTGACTCGACTTATTGAAGATGAGATATGAACAGTTGATGGAATGCTAGTTTATTATGATAGACTCCTAAAGGACTGACCTAGGGTGTCTTGGAGGCACATCAATGATGGCCTTGCCTACATTCAAGCTCAAAGACTCATAGATCGGCATGGTACTATTTTTGGATTTTCAAATTTTTGACCTTTTTAGGGATTTTGATGTGTTTTGGATGTTTTGGATTTTGACTTTACAATTTTATGAATGTTTGTATAGGATTTTGAATGTTTTTAGATTTTCTGATGAACGTTTTATGAATTTTTTTTGGTATTTTTGATGAGATTTCCAAATAACTTAAAGATATATAAGAACTTGATGTGATCCATAACAAATTTCCCCCAACATTATGCAATAGACTACCTCGATATAGGCAGGACAAACTATCCTGAGGAATTTTCCAAGTAGTACTAAGGGGATACAATACTTCACAACATCAAGCTATGATATGGATGCAAATGGGTGATGGAATAAATAGGATGAATGATGTGATGGATGGATGTGATGTCGAGAATGATAGGTTAAAGAGCCAAGGAATAGATGGAGGTGCTTTATTTACATGAGGTTCCTGTTTGCCAGGTTTTCACCAAGGTACTTTCCCAAAGCACCACCGAAGTTGTTTTCACTAAAGGACAATTTTTTTCTTTACTATTTTTAATCGTTTTTCTCATTTTTTTGGATTTTGATCATTTTTTTTTTGTATTTTCAGATTTACACCCTTGAAGACTAGGCATAAAAAATTTTAAGATGCAAGTTGTTGGTTGGTTCCTGCAAGGGTTCACCTTCAGGTGTTGACAATTGGTATTCTCCATATCCAAAGCTTGTTGTGATGACAAAGAAACCCAACCAGTTAGGCTCAAAATTTCCTTTACTATCATGATCTAGAAGATTCTTTTGATTCTGCTTTAGGAAAAGACCCCTACCTGGAAAAATTGACATTTGATCTTCTTGTTATAGCTCTATTTCAGTCACTTTTGATACACTTGCAAGTGATTAAGGGCATCAAGACGATGCTCATGCAAGAATTCTATCTCATTTAGTTGGGATACTATGTACTCTTCATCAATGATTAGGTTCTATAGTGACACTCACAGTGATGGAAGCTCAACCTCAATAGGTAAGATGTCTTATGATTTGTAGATCAAGGAGAAAGGGGTTACACTTGTAGGTGTGTGGATTGTTGATGGTCAATGTAACAACAATGTTAAAAAAAAGAATTTCTACTCTATTTCTCCTGAAAAAGATAAATAACCTAAAGCTACCTATCTTCCAAGGTCTTTGTAGTTGGTTCTCAACTATGCTAATGTTGTTCAGTGGCCTATGCAATTGTAATGTTCAAGGGGCCTGCTGGTAAATGGATACAAACTGCGTAGTAAAAATTAATCTAAAGTTTGGGGTGTGTAAATAAACATCAAAAGATAGAACAGAGCTCAGGACAACAAAACATAAATGTAGATTTCCTTCAATTTAGACATACAAATTTCATAATGAGCACTCCTTTCAAACAACTAAACCATAAAATGATACAATCCACAAAATACTCTATACCATTGCATTCACTCATAGTGCAATTTCAAGACATACAAATCATTCATCATTACTAAACTTGAAAATCAATAAGAACATATCACCAACACATCATTAAAATTCATAGATCAATAAACACAAAGAAATCTCATTCATAGATAATTCAATGGAAACAGTCTGAGATTCAAAATATTCTATTGAATTTCATCAAATAAGAAACATTTATGCACAACATTCACTAGCATATGAATGACCATCGTTCATTGACATCACCATTAAAACTAATTCTAGAAAATGACATAAATTGTATTGAAAACTATAAAAATATCTAAGTATCTTTGCATAAGACTATAAAAGCTTCTGAAAATGTAAAAATTATCCTAACTTTCTCCTTAGGTAGCTAATCTTTCTTCAACTAGCCAACCTTTTTAACATGGAGAGAAATTCTACATATAGAAAATTTTCACACTAATTCCTCTCATCAAAAATTGAGATCCACCAATCAGGGAGCCACTAGAACTGCATAAGGTAACTGTCCATTCTGATCTTCAGTTAATAGTTGATGACTCTGTATCAAAATCTAGGTGCAAAAGGAGAAGGTTGAATTGTTGGGGATCCTCAATTGAGCTTGTGTTATGATCCTGAAAAATAGGAGAGAGCTACCCAGTTGGTCGTATCATCCATTGCTTCATTCAAAAAAGGATATTTCATAGACACTTCACTCCTCTGTGTTCTATTCAAGTAAATATTCATCATAACTATCTAATAATTGTCTGAGTATATCCACATCCGACCCATCTACCCAATTATCTTCAAATTTTATTCTTTTTAATTCAACTAAGGTGAACTTTTGCATATCATCCAACTTAGCCAGCTCCTTTCGAGCAATCTTTACTACCTCTTTTATATCCATGAACCTATCAATCAACAAATCATCACCATCATCTCCCTTCTGCGTTTCCTCTTGGAATCTATTATCCCATTTTTTCCTTAGCTCATCAAGAGGGAAACCATCCTTGACAAGGACATCTTCATTCACCATCATAGTTATGATTGCTTCTAACTCCACAATCTGATCTGTCAAATATTTTCCAACCTGTTGCACCTCATTCCTATGGGAAAAATAAATGAAGTCCTGAATCTGATAATGTTAATAGTTTTATCAATGAAATCCTCATTACCTTCTTCAAGGATAGATTTTTCTAGGAGTGTTTGTTGAGGCAGCTTACTAATTTCTTTCAATTTCCTAACATGCTCTTTGTATTCTTCCTCTTGCTTCTAGAGGATGTCAACATATGTAGTCATTTCATTGACTGATTCCAATGTTTCTTTATGAACCTTGTGGCTTTCAACAAGTTGTTCCTCCACCTCTTGATTCAACATATTAGTCCATCTATCCAACATCTTTACCTTGGTTCTCATCTCAATAAGATCATAAACTTCTTTCTTACTCAATAAAATTGGTGTCTCAGGAGCAACAAATTGTATAGAAATAGGAGATGATAGGTCCTCTAAGAACCTATGCAATTGATCTAATTTAGCCTTGAGGTCATCCTTCCTTTGCTTTTCCTTTATCATCCTTGACTTAGTGGAAGATGCTACAATATCAATCAAGTCCATTTGTTGGTTTCTTGTAGGCCTTCCCATGTTCACAGTACCTAGTTGATAATCACTCAACTACATCTCTTGTATGTCTTTGTCCACCATGGGAATGGCACATTCAGCTACAATCTCCCCAGCATCTTTCAATTTGGTGGAATGAAGGACTCAAGCATTTTTCTTGGGCCTCTCCTCAATTTATTTCATCATATCATCCTAGTTTAGAGGTTGGGGTTGGACTATTTGTTTCTTCTCCAAGTTAAGCTTTAACCATGTTGGGGCAGCAGGAGGAGTAACCACTTGTTGTGAAGAATAAGTGGCAGAAGAGAGGGGTTTCTAGAGTGTTACCTTTGGTTGAGAATCCACCTCTTGATGCTGCTCCTTTTCTGCCATCTTTTTGGCAAGCCTATCAGCTTCAACTTTCTCTCTTTCTTCTTCCAATCTCCTCTCTTCCAACATGTCATCTCTTTGTTTTTCCAACTATTTAACCCTCTCCCACATTTTGGTTTCTTCTCGCTCCTATTTGGATTGTTCCTCTGCCTCCAACTTCTTTAGCAAGAGCTCTTCTTCATCTTTCTTTCTTTGGGCCTCCTCTACAACCTTGGCCTTGGCCTCAAGGTCTTCCTTTTCTCTCCTTTTTCGAGCCTTTTCCTCTTCAAGGTCATGAATCTTTTGTAGGAGGGCCAACTTCTCCCTCTCTGCATTAGATTTCCATTCATCTTCTTTTTGTTGCTGCAAGAGGTCTTCCTTTTCCTTATGCTTCCTTGCAAGCTCTTCTCTCTTTTCTATAGCTTTAGCCTCTTGTTGCTTTGCAAGTGCATCAACTTGTGCTTTGGCATCAGCCTACTTCTTTGTATCCTCAAACAGTTTCCACTAGTCTTCTAGAGTTAGGACATGTTCAATTCTAACATCTTGAATGTCCTCAGTAGATGTAGTTACAAGAGGCTCGTGGTCTAATTGTCTTGCCTCTAAATTGGTGTCAACATCATGAATTTCAATCTCCTTTTGCTTATCCTTCTTAGCCCGCTCATGGAGGTTTTCTGCAGGTACTTTCCTAGTGGATTCCTCTGGGAGAGAAGGTTGAGATGGGGCTCCCTCTCTAGCTGTGGTAGCTTCTACACCTTTTGATTCATGGGTTTCTTGAGCAGGTACCCCTGGATCAACATCTCCTCCAGAGCTAGGAGGATAGTACTCTAATTGTTCCTTAGGAGTTGTCCTCTTTGTTCTTCTATATCCTTGAGTACCTGTTGCTTTGCTCTTCTTTGAAGATTGAGCTTCTGGCTTCTTTATCCTCATGACCACCCACTGGATGCTTCTATCCATTACAGTCCTAGAAATTTGTTTAATGTCAATGAATTCTTCCTCATCCCAATTTATTGGGTCCAAGCCTTTAGTACCTATATTTTCTACTTCATACCCGGGGTCCAAAACCACACCATCATCTGATAGTGTGTCAGGAATGTCCTCCTTCACCCCATATTCAATCATCAATGGGATGGTAAGCCTTTCATAACTTATTTTCCTCACATCATAGTCATCTTGCAAATCAATCCAAAAATCCTCTAACAAGTTAAAATGCTTATCAAAAATGGTAGGAGCTAGGCCATTCATCTTGTGCTTTGGGTAAAAATGGTGCCTAGTTGTATACAATCCCAACTTTAAATGACTCAATTCCTCACACACTTCCTTTGCAACCAAATTGTGGACACAACAGTATTCTCCCAACTTCATGGGAAATTTGTGGCATTCAGGCTTGTGTTTTTTGGCAAACTTGGTATGGACTCCCATAGCCTGATATATAAATTCCATAAGGACAATCCTATCATTGCAACATCTTGGCAGTTGATGAGGATGTCCATCAAAACCTGTCAACCTAAAATAAGACAACTTGGGGTATTGGATGTACCAATGTCCCCATTCAGCAATGAAAGCCATGGCCTCCCTGCTCATCCTATATCCAACATCTCCTATCAATCAATTAATGATGAAATAGAGGAATGCATCATTGACCCTTCTATAGTGTAGCTCAGAAGTTTGTAGGGTCAGTTGATCATAATGCTCCCATGCCTTGTTTTGTCCAGGAGCCTCTTTTAATGTACCCACTACATTCAGTCCAGGGAATATGCCCATTCTTGCAACTGAATATATGACATAAGAAATCATGAAGAAACTTTTGGTTTTCCCTACCTTGAGCATATGGTTGTGCAAGTTATCTAAAAAAATCATGCCCCAATCAAATTGTTGCCTACCATCCAAAATGGTTTTAATGAATGGAAACATCCATTCCTTAAAGTATGCAGAGTCCTTTCCAAATAACCTGGAAAGCATTAAGATCAAGTCATCTATTTCCTTCTTGAAATCTTCCCTCTTGGGTTGTTCAGGAACCTTGGACAAGGACTTCTTTTCAATTCTTAACCATTTCTTATTCATGTGGGACCAATTAGCTTCCTTGTCCCTGTTGAATAATTGCATTGCCTCTACTTCAGTCAATTGATTGGGGTTCTTGGGGGTAGGTGCATTGAACAAGAACCTCATCATCTGCGGCGATAGATCAATGATCACATTCCCTTGGAGGTCCATACATTGTCTAGATGAAGGATTATATGCCCCTGCTACTGTGAGTATGAGTTATGGGCATTAAACTGATAGAGGGAAGAGTGGGACATGTGCCAACCCAGATTGGGCTATTCTAATAGTCCTCCCACTCACATCTTCTAAAAAAGTGTCTCCAATCAGCTCCTCACAATTGAATGGGCCCAGATTATTGTCTGTGATATCTGCCCACTCTGAATCTAACTTGCTAGTTGTAAGAGTGGCATCTTGGTGTTTGTATCTCAAGGTGTAAGGAAATTGCTCCACCTTTATCTTTTTGGGTTTTACTCCCTTTGAAATTTTTGCAACTTGCCCTTCCTTTTGTGAGACTTCCTCAAATGCTCTAACATTGTTTACTCCTGCAAGACAACCCTGGATTAGATCAATAGAAGGTATATGAATCAACATTGCAAATATTACCTCTCATACCTCTCTATTCTTCCCTGGGTAACCCTCCATATTGAAATTTGAAAACTTTTGGGAGCGGGACCAAGAGAAAATTAGGAACCAGAGAACTAAAACAAATAATGTAATTGGAACTAGGACCGGGACTACATCAGAAACTGAAATTCTCAAAGTTTCAATACCTCATGACGTTTGATGACTTGATCCCACCAAGTTGGGGTGATCGGAATCAGAATCAGAATCAGAATCCATTAGAGGCAGACTCATTTTTGGAACTGAACTCTCATGTGAAATTTTAATGGACGAGTTCATTTCTGACTCCGGTTCTGCCATGTATAATCAAAGTTAAGCAAATTCTCCCCGCGTGCCGACACCAATTTGGACTCAAGTTAAAAGGACGCAGGGAAGCAAAAATCAAGCTCGACTCCACCTAGATCAACAAGACCGGATTGAGCGAGCTAGGGCATGAAACACAAACCCTAATTTGTACAACCCGTTGACTTACATTAAAGCTAGGGAATCAAGATCCCTATGATAAAACTCGTAAGATCGACAAGAAACAAAATTTGAGGGGTAAAAGAAGATTCAAAATAGTTCCAAGCACCAGAACCCCTCAAAAAGGAAATCCCTAATCAAAACTAGGGCACGATGGAACAAAAATGCCACCAAAAATGGTAAAAATGATAGGAGACAAAACAAAAACGACGGGGAACACAAAAAGACAAAAAAAAATGGAAGAGGCAACCAAACAAAATAAAAGAATGACAGATGAAATGCCAACAATAAGAAAGGAAACAAGCGAAGATCCATGGGAGAAGTCCCATGAACGCACGAAGAACAACGAGGAAAACAAAATGAACGGGAAAACACAAAATGGAACAAGAGAAACCCACCTACCTCAAAACATGACCATAAAAGGTTGGAAATTGACAAGGATCTACTCATGAACGCTCACCCACAACCAAATTGCACTCCTCTTCAAGTTCTTTCGACTCTTTGTTCGTTAAAACACTTTGGATAATTGTAATGAGCCAAATAACCTTGATTAAGGTTTTAAAAACCATTTCGCATGTGTGAGGAGACTACAATTAATGCATTTAATGTAGTTGGTCGGGGGCAGAACAAGAGAAAAAGCGAGTACACAACCACTGTGTACATTAGAGGTAAAACAAGAGTGGAAGCAGAGTCGAGATAGAACCAGGAACTTTTTCAAAGTTCCACATTTCATTTTGGATCTGACTTCGATCCTACGGCAGGGAAAGAAGAACAAAGGAACGGGGAAGGAATCAGAACCGAATCTGGATTTGGAACTTGGAAAAGTTCCAGGTTCAAATTCGACTCTGGTTTCGCTCCCGACAAAGGGAAAAAAAACCAACAGGGGAAAAACAAAAGAACGAAGGGAAGCGAGACTAGGGAAAAAGCCCATCCCAAAACAAGACAAAAACACAAGGCAAACAAATAGGAGCAGGATCAAAACAAAACCCAGACTCATAACTTTTGCCAAGTTTCAGGTCCAGTTTTTGTTCTAATTCTACTTCAACAAAAAGGGAAAAGAAATGCAAAGAGAAAGAAAACAAAATAAAACCTAGGAGAGAAAGCAAACCCAAGAGCCCCAGAAAAACAAGACAATAAAGAAAACGACAAGGCAAGGGATGGGATCAGGACCGAAACAAAAACTGGACCAGGAACTTTGCAAAAGTTCTAAGTCTAGTTTTAGCCCGCATTCCAGTCCTACAAAAACAAAAGAAACAAAGACTTAGGAGGAAAACAAACAACTCCTAAGACCCAAACAAGAACACTAAGGACAAACAAACACAAAGGGGGAGCCATTTTGACCAAAAACAAAATGGGCTGGTTATGTAAGGCATAACACAGATGTTGGTTTGATATGCCCAGAGAGTGGGATTTAATTGCAAATGCCAGTCATGGCTAGCTTCATTGACCATTTTCTTTAGAATTTTTAGAATGGTCTTGTTTGTAGCCTCAACTTGACCATTTCCCTGGGGGTAATATGGGGTAGAGAATCGATGTTGGATGTTGAATCTTTGACATAGCTCTTTTACATCCTGATTCTTGAATGGTGTTTTGTTGTCTGAGATAAGAGTTTATGGAACACCATAACAATAGATGAGGTAATTCAAGATAAACTTGGAAATTTGCTTCCTTGTTATGTAGGTCATAGGAATGGCTTCAACCCACTTGGTAAAGTACTTCGTGGATGTTATGATAAACTTGTGGCCGTTGGATGAGGTTGGAGTGATCTTTCCTATGAGGTCAAGCCCCCACTACAAAAAAGGATAAGGTATGATCATTGGTTACAACTCTTGAGCTAGAGCATGAATCATATCTCCATGTTGTTGACATTGGACACACTTCTACACATACTAATGGGCTTCTCTTTCCATGGTTAGCTAGTAGTACCTCATCCTCAACAATTTCTTAGCTAGTGTCATACCAATAGAATGGGAGCCACATATGCCATCGTGTACTTCTTTTAAAGAAATTAAGGCTTCCTCTTGGTTAATACATCATAGTAATGTCTCTTCGATGCTTCGGCGGTAAAGGGTATCACCTAGGATCACAAATTGGGATGCATTTTTGACAAAGGTCTTTTTAAGGTTAGAGGTTATATTGGATGGGAGGATTCCTCTGCTTAGGCAAATGAATATGTCATGATACCATGGGGACTAGGACCAACAATGACACACGCAAATTCCAATTTAGGGATTTTGAAAGTTGGTACGATAATTTGTTCTACCAAGAATTCGCATTGGAGGACGTTGTTCAACATGTCTAACAATGATCCAATTATTGCCATAGTGTCTGCTGCTCAGTTGTTCATGTGAGGAATTTGCTCAAAAGTTATATCTATGAAAAGGTCCTTGAGATTTTCTACCATCTTCTTACAAGGAGTAAGCTTATCATCCTTAGTTTGGTAGTCATCATTAACTTGGTTGATAACCAATTGTGAGTCTCCATATACTTTCATTTCTTGTATCTACCACTAAACTGCTATCCTTAGACCTGTGATTAGGGTTTCGTACTCAACAATGTTGTTAGTACACATAAATGACAGCCTGTATTACTTTGGGATGCAATCACCTTAAGTGGTGATAAAGAAAATACCCGCTCTTGATCGATGTTGGGTGAATGATCCATCAAAGTACATTTTCCATTGATCGGTTAGATTGACAAGTAACACTAATTCATCAAAGAATTCAGATATCAACGGGTTTTTTTCATAGATAGGTGCCTCTGCTAGTTGGTCTACGATCACTTGTCCCTTGATTTCCTTGTGCTCCACATACTATATGTCAAACTTGGTTAAGATCATTACCCATTTGGCCATTCACCCAGTGAGAGTTGCTTTGGATAACAGGTATTTCAATGGGTTGATATATGCAATAAGCTTTACTTGATGTGACAACATGTAGTGTCTTAATTTTTGTGAAGCAAAAAATATTGCCAAGCATGCTTTCTCAATGGATGAATAGTTCATTTCATAGCCCACCAAGGTCTTGCTAATGTAATAGATGGCTCTCTCCTTTCTGTCTTCATCATGTTGTGCTAGAAGAGCACCTAGTGCTACTGATGTTGCTAAGATATACAGGATCAATGGTTTGTTCGGTATCAACAACATGAGCACTAGAGGTGTCAATAGATAGTCTTTGATATGTTGAAAATCTTTATCACACTTCTCATCCCACTTGTAAGTTATTCCTTTATGGAGAAGATGTGAAAAAGGGTGGATTTTATTTGATAGCTATGCTATGAACCTTTTGATGGACTGCAATATTCCTTGTAATCCTCTCATTTGCTTCAATTTTTGTGGTGGTTCCATGTCTAGGATGGATTTTACTTTTGTTGGATAAATTTCTATTCCTCTTTGTGAGATGATATGGCCAAGAAGTTTCCTTGATGTAACCCCAAAGACACTTTTTTGGATTTAGCCTTACTTTGTATTCTTCAAGTTTGTCGAAGATGGGTCCTAAGAATTTTATGTGCTCACTTATTTTCCTTGACTTGGAAAAAATATCATCAACATAATCTTTGACTATTTTGTGGATCATGTCATGAAATATGAGGGTCATTTCTCTCTGATAGGTTGGTCCTACATTCTTTAGCCCAAATGGCATCATGTTCCAACAATATGTTCCCCATGGACAAGTGAATGTATTTTTGTGTTGATCCTCCTTGGCGACCATGATTTGATTATAGCCTGAAAAAATCTCCACGAGTGACAACATTTCATGCCAGTTGTTAAGTCCATGATGAGGTCGATGTTAGGAAGAGGGAAATCATCCATTGGGCATGCCTTGTTTAAGTCTTTGAAATCAGTGTAGATTTTGATGTCCCCAGTGGGTTTAGAGATTGGTACTAGGTTTGAAACCCACTCAGGATAATCTATTGGTCGGATAAATCCAACGTCAAGAAGCTTTTGTAATTCTAGTTTCACCAAGAGTGCTATCTAAGACTGCATCTTCCTTAATTTTTGCTTTACTAGCTTGGCTTCAGGATAGACCACTAAGTGATGCACAACCACTTTTGGATCAAGCCTTGGCATATCTATATATGACCATGCAAATTTAGCCCTTTGCTCTTTTAGGAATAGTGTTAGGTTCTTGTGTTCTTCATCCAACATGGATTCAACATAGAAAGTGATCTTGGGTGCTTCTTTTGTTCCCACATTGACTGGAGTGGCCTTTTCTGCTAGAACTGTTGACTTCTCTAGATGCATTGCACTAAGGGGGAGATTGAATCCCTCATCCTTGGGCACCTCGGAGAGGTTTTCACCCTTAGATACATCCTTTCTTTTTATTATTTTAGGATCAAAGAGTGCCACTGTGTGGTTTTCACTCAAAGATATGCATGTTAGTTGCATTTCATTAATTTTGTGATTGAAGGATTCAATCATCTCCTTGTAGTACACCCCTGTGTCTAGATCTATGTAAAAACCTTATTTATGATCTTCCCATGGTAAGTTGTCACAGAGTCCCATGAATTATGAGATTGCTTCATCATTTTTGAATAAATTGAGAATTGGTGGTCCTTGTTGGTCCAAGTCAATGAGTTGTGGGTTACTAGGTGCATTCAGTCAATTGATTGCTCAAAGAAAAGGATGTTATGGATATCATGAATAGGGATTTGTTCTCAAATAGGTCAACGACATCAAGGAGGAAGTCATCTAAGGTCATATCACATGATGTAGGTAACCAAGAGGAAGCCTCGACCCATTTAGCGGAAGTACCTTTACCAATAAGGGTGACCATGCTAGTAGTACAAACTAGTCCCAGATTTTTTAGTCATTTCCAAGGAATGATGGGTTCTAGCAAACCATTGTAATTTTGTCCTAACTTCTCATTCTTGTTATAGCCCCATCCCTTCATTAGTTGCAAGCCTTTATTGTCATCTTCCATGGGAAGAACAGGGATAGGTTGTTCATCCTAATAGAGGAGCTTAGAGGGGTGATCCCACAATAGTGGTTTACAATTTTTGGCCAAACTAGACACTGGAATAATTTTTTAAAACTAAATCTTCACTTTTGGGCACCTATAGTGGCTAATCCGTGAGGAATTTGAAGATGATGCAAACTAGAGTTTCGTGAAATTTTGTCTATAGATTTTAAATACTTTTTTTTCAAAATTTTTGGAATCAGATTGCACTTTTTTTTCCATCTCCCTTGAAAACTAGTTTTTTTCATAAAACAACATTTTAAAAAAGTGACGCTCACCGTATAACGTATAACTTTTATTCCATGAAGGATAAAATTCTAATTCTTTTGAATTTAGATTCATAAATCTGATATCTAGTGCTTCCAATTGGTTAGATAGTTTTATTGAATATTTTTTCTTTAATCAAGTTTTGAAGTCAAACCAATTATAATTCACATAGCGTGACCGTATAAGCGTAACTTTTTCGTATGTATTGAAATTCAATTTTTTCTTTGTTTGGATCAAGGACTTCAATATCCGGTGCACTCATATTTTTCAATTTATTTTTTAATAATCTGCTATTTTTCCACATGTGCAGAACAAAGAGCTTGATTTTTAGTGAAAAACCTACATTCACGAGAAATAAAAAATAAATAAAATAATAAAATTAAATTTCTTTAAAATTATAATTTTTTGGAAGCTTATAATAAGGACTGCATACTTACAAAAAATAAATTTTAAATGAATTCATTTGATCCCCCAAAAGGTAAATCAAGAGTGGTTTTTTATCAGCATTTTGATAGGTGTAAAGGAGACTCCATTATAGGTATGGTTTAAAACTAGCGGGGTTCTATCCAAGGGGGTTTGATTTAAGGTAGTTTGATAAAACCCTCTTCAATTGGAATGCTTTAAATGGAACTTTTTAAGGCTTAAATCATTATATTTTCTAAAATTATGTGATTTCAGCAAAAATCAAATCCTCCCAAAAATTGTAAACCAGCTTTGTGGGATCACCCAGAGACATCTTCCTCATTGATATATTCTTGGTTCAAATCCCCCACTTGGTGAAGGTAGTAGTTGCCATCTTGATTGTTTCGGGCTCTTTGTTGCTAGATGTGGGTTTCTCATGGGATTGAGGAGAAAGAGGTAGCTCTTCCAAGACAAAGGTATTCTCCATTAGCTTATAGTTTCCACAACCATCATCCTAGATCACTACTTTGATATCAGGAATGTTCTACACAATGGGTATTTTTTGTTTCTGAGGTCAATGCAAGGGATGATGGGTCAACAAATGAGGAAGATGGTGTAGGCCCTTCATCATTCTTGGGTATTTGGGGGATTTTATAGAACTTTTCCTCAAGGTTCTTGCAATAGTAAAAAGGCTCAAGATCTCCATGGATGGTAATTTCTCTACCCTCAAAGGGAAACTTTACACATTGATGATGATAGGTCAAGGCTACAAATTTTAAGGCATGGATCCATGGTCGACCAAGTAGGATGTTATAGGGAAGATCAGGGTCTAACACTTGGCATGTGGTTTTAGCAATGATGGGTCCCACTTGGATGAGTAATGCAATGATGCCTTGTGATACCCGCTCTTGGCCATCATATGCTTTGATGGTGGTAATCTTTGCCTTCTCAATAGTATCCTCTGAATGGCCCAGTTTCTTGATCAACTGAAGGGTACAAATTTTTAGACTAGCACCTCTGTCTACTAAGACTCTTTTGACCTTGTTCTTATGAATGCCGACCTCAAGGTGTAAAGCACAGTTATGAGATGGTTGTGATGGTAGGTCTTGTTCTGAGAAGGTGAGAAGATTATTAGCAATATGCCCTACCATAGCTTGAAACTAATTTGTATCAATATTGACCAAGCTTTCTCTAAGATTTCCCTATGTGTGGGAGATAGTCTCAATAGTTTTAAGATTGATATATGTGCGGGTGTCTTTTGAAACTAATCTAAGAGATTGTACTTGTTCGGATTTGATGTTGGCAAAGTAGGTTGTGCCCTAAATTGAGATGGGACTCCTTGGATGGTGAATTTGTCATGTCGTGTGGTGACTCCACACTCCACACTAGGCCCTTTGATGGTGACGACAGTAATGACACTATCATAGGAAGCGACTATGTTGGAATAGGTATGTTGCACGTTTGTGTGATCTTTAGCTTTTCCATTGTTGTTCCCTTTGCTATGATTTGGCATAGGGTTCTTATATATTTTAAGATCCTAGTTCACGAAAGGTACCTCAATATATATGGTGTCGCTCTCTAAAATATCTTGGATAATATTTTTGAGCCTCATGCAATTTGTTGGTTTGTGTCCCTTGATTTTGTGAAAGTCACAAAGATTGTTCTTGTTGTACCAAGATGGTTTCTCTTGTGGTTCTTGGTAATTTTCAAAGTTGGGAAGTTTTATCAAGTTCGAATTGATCAAATTCTTCATGATGGTTTCAATAGGTTTGGATAACTGTGTGTACTTGTGTTTCAGATAGTTGTTCTTATTAGGGGTTCACCTTTGTTGCATTTTGGTGTTGTTGATCTGATTGTTCTGAGGAGGTGTTGTTTGTTGCACAATTGGTTGAATGTTAGCAACTTGATTGTTGTTTTACTTCGAAGCACTTAGGACCACCTTAGCATCTACCACACCATAATTTTCCATGTTCTTGTTCTTAGCCCAAACACGAGGCTTGTCGTTTGAACTAGTTGATGGGCGATTGTCTTTGTAAGCTTGAGTATTTCCCTATGAGATTAAAGCTCTCTCAATGTTAAGGGATCTAAGGACAAGCTCATCATAATATGTGATGCACTGAATTTTCAAGTGGAAGAATAGATCAAAATCTAGATTTACTATGATGATCCCCACTTGTTGTTCATCAAGAAGAGACCACTTGCTTTTGCTAGCTCTTTGTCTCCAACGTTGTAAGAAATTGGCGAAAGATTCTCCTTTTTTTTGCTTAAGAGTATACAACTCTTCTAGGCTTACGTCCATGTCAAGATTAAAGAAGAAGTGATCGATGAATTTATCAGTGATTTCTTGGAAAGTTTTGATACCGAGAGGCAGTTGAGAAAACCAATCCATGGCAGTACCTAATAAACTTTGAGGGAAGAGACACATTAAATAAGAATCATTGTAAGTAACCTCCATACACATGACGTTGAACTCCTTGACATGGTCCACAAGACTTCCTCTCCCTTTATATTTATCAAATTTTGGGATTTCAAAGCCAGGAGGGAATAGTACCCTTGCGAAGTTTCAATCGAATGGATAAGGACATAGGTTATGTGTATGGGGCTTCTTTGTCTTGCCCATCTGAAGATCTTGTATTTCTTGGGATAGCGCCTTAATTTGTGATGCTAGATTGTCTTGCGAGTTTGGTGGAGGAACATATGTTGGGATGGCAGATGGGTTGTATGTGGGATTCTGATATGATAAAGTGTTGTATGGTGTGTATGGTGGTGTGGGATTTTATGAAGGTGATTGTGGTGTTGATGTATATGTTCCTAACGTGTTTGTATTGATGATGTTTTGTTGAGGATTATAGTAGGAACTTTGTTGTTGTTATTGTTATTGTTTCTGTTGGGCATATTGTGGAGCTACTAAGGCTTGTTGTTTTTGTTGAGCCACAAGGGCTTGTTGTTACTATTATGCTAGGGATTGCTATTGGGCTTGTTGTTGTTGTTGTGCTACTAGGGATTTTTATTGTTGTTGTGCCGCTAGGGCTTGCTATTATTGTTGTGCTAAGGTTGCTTGTTGTTGTTGTTATTAGTGTGTTGCTTGCTATGCTGCTAAGGCTGATTGTTGTTGTGCTGCTAAGGCTACTTCTTGTTGTTGTTGTCGATGTGGTGTTATGACTACTTCTTGTTGTTGTTGTTGTTGGTGTGCTGCTACGACTGCTTGTTGTTGTTGGTGTGTTTCTACAACTGCTTGTTTTTGTTGGTGTGTTGCTATGACTGCTTGTTGTTGTTGTTGATATTAGTGTGCTGCTAGGGCTGCTTATTGTTGTTGCTATTGTTGGACAACTTGTTGGTAATCCTGTTGTGCTTGTTGTAAAGCTAAGGCATGCACTTGCAATGTAGGGTTAGTTGGTTGTTGGGACATCTGTGATGGATTATGGGCGTTGATGTTTTGAGTGGGTAGTAGATGGTTGATGAGAGTTTGAAGGTTCCCTTGGTTTAACATTCCTTTTAAGATGGTGGATTGAGATGGAGGAATGTTGGTTTGAGGTCCCATTTGATTTTGCATGGTGAAGGGGACCATGTGGAAATATGAGGATGGTGCCATTAGATTTTGTGATGGTAATGACACACTAGGACCTTGAGTCCATTGATTGAAAAGGTTCCCTTGTCCTATGTCTTGAGTAATTCCTTGTGTTAGGGATGTGGACAAGGTATTACCTAGGTTGATGGGATTTATGACCAAAGGATTGTTTTGAGATGGGTTGATAATGGATGGGATGGATGTGTTTTGTGAAGCCAATGGTGTGGATGAAGCAGTTGGGGGATTGGATAGAGATTTCCCTATTTGCATTAAGGGTTGATTTTGTGTTATGGTATTGGCATGCCCTTGGTTGATTTGAGACACTTGGTCCACACTGCTTTGCGTGATGGTGGGCACATTTGTGGTACTCATGGGTATGGATGCAGAGGGGTTTCCTCGATATGTTGAGGTTGTTGTGGAGTAATGAATTGCAAGAGGTTTATATGGATGTTGGTGATCTTCAGGAATGGGAGGAGTACCAAAGGTAAGTGTCCAAGTAGTGGTTTGGGATGGAGCATTGGTATCGAGGGTACCCACAAGTGTGTTTCTTTTGAATGGAAGAGTTAGACCAAATTCCTTGGAAAGACTAGTTGCAAGACTAGGAGTGGATGTTTGATTTAGCCCTAGTGATGGAGTTGTGAAGCCTTGTGTTATTTTTTGTGCAACAAATGATGGGGAAATTGGAGCTACATTTTCCAAGGCTTGATGTTCCATGATTTCCTCCCTAGTAAGTTCAAATGGGTTATTCGTAACATCTTCAATCTCATATGGCCCTGATGGAGATGATGGTTGTTGTGATGGGGTAAATTGACTTCTTGGATAAAATTCTTGCGGATTTGGATCACTTGAGGTGAATGTGACTTTAGTTTTCTCCATGAT
Organism: Sequoia sempervirens; assembly: GCA_007258455.2. Classification (NCBI taxonomy): domain Eukaryota; kingdom Viridiplantae; phylum Streptophyta; class Pinopsida; order Cupressales; family Cupressaceae; genus Sequoia; species Sequoia sempervirens. Next base: position 19,437,928 of record VDFB02000363.1, read on the forward strand.
TCTCTTATGTTGTGATCTTATCTTTACCATAAATTTTGGGTCACCTATGGGAGAGTTGTGTTAAAATTTGTAATGTTTGAACTCTCTAGTTGACTCAAATCTAGGTAAAAGGGACGCTCTAAATCTTTTTGGAGCAATGGTGATAATGGGAGATGAAAAGGTGGATGATGTGGAAAGTGATCTTTGCAAAAAAATTGGGACAACACTTTTGACTTGAGAGTTTGATGTTTGATATTTGATAAAGGATGTTTATGAAGTCGGAAATCTTTAGGGTAGACTCATGACCTTCAAGATAAACTAGTTCAAAGATGATAAATAAATTAACTAAATGCATGGAAAAGGATAAAATTCACATACAATGTAGCTAAGTTAGGGGTTGGTTTGATAGGTGTTTAAGTGAAAAAGTGTTGGTGTATTCAAATTTTTTGTAAAGTTTGGTGAAGTGAAGGATGAAATTTGATGTAGGGATGGATGAGATGTCTGACCCAATGTTGACCTAAAGTTAACCTTTATTTGACCAAACCAAGGTAGTGAGAAACATGTTAGACTCTAAAGTTTTCAAATCCTAAAGACCTAATGTTTTAGATAGGTTCAAGATCATGAAAAAGACCAGGGTTTTGATTGAAAAAGACCATATACAAGTATGGATTATTCCTTGAAACACATTTGTAGAAGTTGTATACCAACCTAGTTCTATTTTGATGAAGTGCTAAAAGGTGTTTTTTGAGAGCTTTTGGACTAAGATGTCTAAGTTTGAAATGACGACCTGTAGACCTTCTCTTGGGGATTCTAATTTTGTGTGAGATCATTTAGAGTCTAAGTCTATGGAAGAAAAAAGGATATGTATTGTCATGCAGGTGGTGGTAATATGGGCCTTCCAGCCTCAATATCAGCTTGTTCCTCTTCTTTGTCTATGATGTTTGTTGTGTTTCTCCACTAAGCTGGTGTTTATTTTGTTTCAAAAGTGAAGCTTCTCAAACTACTAATTTTATCGGTTTGTTCTCCTTCAATGAGTTCAAAGTTTGGTTGAATAATAATAGGCGTAAGGTTGGGTTGTTCAATGGGAGCGATCGGTCTCTAAATGGTCATGTGGGGTTCAATTTGTCAAGTTATCTTGCTTAAGTGAGTTCCTTTTTTACCACAAGCACTTTTCTTGATTAAGTTTCAAACTAAATGTCTATGTCAAAACATCATATCTTTCACAAGGTCCATTTTGTGAAAATTATGAGATTGAAGCCATAGTTTTCTATGTTAACTTTGGGAAGTATGGATTGAGATATAAACCAAAATACTTAGAAGTCTCTAAGAATAAATTCTTAGGACAAGCATTAATATCAAGGTTTTGTCAAAGGGTATCCATTCTTAGACCAAAGGGTTTGAAATTTTGAAAAGACTTTGTTGATGTTTGTTTGCAATGTTTTGGAACCAAGAAAAGTATTAAAAAAAATCACAAGCATTTACCATCCTAGGTTCAGAAGATACTACTTGTTGAATCCCCGCTTGGATTTCTCCAAACACTACGACAATGTGAACAACTAGAGATTTGGCGACACTGGCTCCCCTCCATGACACACACTTCTCGGGACCACCAAATCTCAAATCTTGAAGATACAAAGATCCCAAAGATTTTTTTTGTTTCGACAATGAATAGTAAAATGTGGGGCAGCTTCGAAATGATCGTTCCTGCACCAACAAGCATAAAGGTTTTTGGATTCTAAACAATTGGTTCACAGTAAGGGATTTCGTTCAAGGTGGTCATACACATGGCAAGATTAGCTTAAGATTATTTCAATCAAGAGGCCTCTTGGTCCCTTCCTAAGAAGAAATTTTGATGTATCACACAGATACTAAGGGTGACACTTGTCGGTATGACACATCCGCACCTATTATTTATGACTTTCGTCACAAACATATTTTTATATAGTGACTTGAAAGAGCTTGGCTTTAGCTCGTTACTACTTGGGTCATTCCCTCCTTTCGAAGTGGGGAGGTTGGCCATCTAAAGATAAAAAAAGAAAGTAAGGAAGTATGTTTGAAGTTCGATCTCCCCAATCACATGAAGCAAGGAGAGAGCACACACAACACCTTTTCCCTGAACTAGCATGGGGCTCATTTTAATCCAAATTGAAAGATGTGGGTGATTATACAAAATGTCCAAGGAATGTTTTTGATTCTCAAGATCACCAAGTGGCACGAGAGAAGTGCATACACATTCAACATCAAAAATGTAAATCACAAAACATAGCAAACACTCATTAATTTTAACCCTCAAAGCAAAGGTGAATTTATTTTATGCACCAAACGAAGTGTTAAGTTGTATTGTTCAATTTTAAACCCAAAGTAAAATGATGCGAGGATTCATTTTAGTCCTGTTTGAGTGTTCTTTTTAAAACCCAATTGAAAGCTAGTGTGGTCCTAAAGCATAAAATGAAAAGCATGATAAATGGGTTATAATTACCCCAAAAGTGTCAAAACACTTGTTACAATTATACAATTTAAAGACAAGAATGCTTCTTCACTTCAACTTTTATCGTCCAACCTGCAAAACCCAAGTAGCCTAAAAAAGTGGGAAGTCAATGATGTGTCAAAAAGTAGATAAAATCAAAAAATTAAAGCACATGCTGAAAATTGATCACTATTTTTGCTTAATGAAGAATCAAAGCATAATGAAGCCACTAACATCAATCTCAATAGGATCAATCAAATGCAAATTAAACCAAACATCCATAAAAACTAACATGCTACACTACGAAAGCTTTAAAATGCCTACTCTAATCCATCTAAAACTTATCCCATTGTGGGAGTGGTGTCGTGTTGATGTGGAATGATGACCCTTTCCCAATCCCATGGATAAACAAGCTTGTTCCAGTCAGTTTTATTGAAGAAAATTGATGGAACGATTGTGAGATGTGTATGAAAACATGATTTTAACCTAAATGAATAAGATGCAAGCTAAATTAACATGAGTTTATGCTAAAATGATCAAGATGTGTGAATGCATAGCTAACCTAAATGGATTTTAAGCTAAAAGATTGAAACCATAATTAATAGATAAGCTAAATGTATGCATATAAGTTACCATGGAAGCCATTAATGGAAGCTAAGCTATTATGCAAGCAATTAAACTAAAAAAGATGCTAAATATGTGCTAAATATGAGTGTGGTTGTGAGTGATTTTAATAGCATAAGTTTGATGTTAAAAGATGGATCCATTTGTCTCCAAATAGTGACCTATTTATAGGAGAGCAAATGAGAAATGGAGGGTTGAGATAAAAAAAGCTAATTAATGGTCAAGGATGAAAGAATTTGGAGGCATGGATCATGGATTCTCATCAATGGCTGAGAATGAAAGATGATATTTTAATCAAGGATTCATATTCCTTCAAACAAACACACTTTTGACCTATATAAGAGGTCACAAGTTAACTTCAACAAGAAGTTTTGAGTTAACTTGCACATGAAGCTTTGTAAGAATATTCCCTTTTTCAAATGAGTGAGGAGAGAGAATATTCTTGTTGGATGTTGTGGTTGTGTTGCTGATATGTGGTTGTCATTGATGTCAACACTATTAGCATTAATGCATTAGAAGTTGTATATGTCAAGGATATTGAGAAAATTGTAATAAAGAGAGTTGCAAGTTGTCAGTGGTCAAGTGAAGTTCATTATGTCAGTGAGTTCAATATGTTGGTATTCAAAGGCTATGGACTAAAGGGTTTCTTGTTGAGTATATCTAGTTTATCTGCGTTGAGTTTCAAAGATCACGTGAAGATTTGATCAAGTTATGAAGATTTGTATTCTGACAGTTTTTCTATTACTTCAGTTTGTGTTCTTGAATGAAGATTATGTGATTTAAGTAAGTTCATTTGTTGTGGATGCTTCTCTGGTGATTCATGATTTTTGTAGATGTTTCTAGATCATGCTCTATCTATGTTGCACATCCGCATTGATCGTTGTGCTTGCGATTAGAGATTTTCTCTTGCGTGTTCATGTTTTTCATTTTCTTGGTCGACAAGGTGTTTGTAGCGTGTTATGGATATTTGAGGAGTAATTAATTGAAGTGGTTCATGTTTGAGGATGTTATTTTGGGTCATAACTATGTTATGGCTGACCTTGGTTGATTCGCATGAATAATATTTATTGTTTTGGGTCGACTGCTTATATTCTTTTTATTCTTTTGTAGCGATGTAATTCCTTGTTGCAGATATATATAAGCAATTATTTTATCATTTGAAGGTTTGTATGAGTGCAAGTGTGAAGTGTGCGAGTCCTATGTGTGAATATTGTTTAGATCATATGAAGGCAGAGCAGAGTGTAAAGAAGAGTGAAGAAGTGTTCATGATCTTAATCGGAACTATAATCGGGCATTATCATATGCTATTTTTCTCAATTCAAATATAATGGATATAATCAAAATCTTTCTATAAGATAGTGTGTCTTCCTTTTGTAATTGAGCAGTGAGCTTTAGGCAGTGTGCCTGAATGCATGTGCATTCCTCATTCATATTTCCTTATACTTTTAATAGGGTATAATCTTGTGGACTGACCTCCACCGCGGTTTTTCCCCTAACAGGGTTTCCACGTAAAAATATTGGTGTTATGTGTATTTCTGATGTGTTCATTTATGCTTTCATGATTAATGATCAGATCTGAGAATTAGATTAATAAATTGAATAAGTTTGAAATTTTGTGACAGCTAATTCACCCTCCCCTCTCAGTTGCCTGCCCTTGTGTTGTCAACAATTGGTATTAGAGTAGGTTCCTTGGAAGAAGTTTAACAACTTGAGGTGATCCGGGATGGCATCTTATAAGAAGGATAGTTCGAGATTTGATGGAAAAAATTATTCTTTATGGAAGACTCGAATGGAGTGCCATTTGAGATGCATTGGTGAAGCCTATTGGTTTATTACAAGTCATAGGTATGTTATTTCTCAGAATGGTCCTACTACTACTGCTGAGATTAGGGATGTTGAGTATAATATCGGGGCTAAGGATGCATTGTTGAGTCTTTGACTGATACTAAGATGACAAATTTGATGGATCTGAAGACTGCTTATGAGATCTGGAAAAATTTGGAAACTTTGTATGAAGGTGATGCTAATGTGAAGATTTCTAAGCTACAAAGTTTGAAAGGGAAATATGAATTGTTGAGAATGGGTGATGATTGGAACATTACTACTTTCATGCAAAGAGCGAATGAACTTGTGTGTGGTATCAGATGTGTTGGTGGATAGTTGGATGAATCAGAGATTGTTGCTAAAGTGCTTAGATCCTTGCCTACTTCCTACAAAGTTAAAGCTAGTTCTATTGAAGAGCTCCAAATTGTGACAAATGTTACCAGAGATATGTTGATTGGTAAGCTTACTGCTTTTGAGTTGAGTGAATTTGGTGATTCCCTTCCTAAGGTAGAATCTGCATTCAAGGCCACTACTTCTAGAAGAGATAAACATAGATATGATCCGGGTGATAGTTCATCAAGAAAGACATTCAAGTATGAGGATTAAATGAAACAACTCGATGAAGAAGAATGAGAGCTAGAAGAGCTTGAAGGACTAATTGTAAAAAGAGAAGCCAAAGGACAAGGTAAGTATAAAGGGAAGTTGCCTATTAAATGTTTCTCTTGCAATAAGATAGGTCATTTTGCATCAAGGTGTCCGGAGAGAGTTCCTAAGCCAAGACATAACAAACCTAAATTTCAAAAGAAGTGTTATTATGCTACTAATGAAGGTGTGATAGATGATGAATCCGATAAAGGAAATGGAAGTGAAGATGAATTTGTATTTATTGCTATCAAGGAAAATAATCTTGTGTCTACTGGATCTACTAGTTGTACAAATGTGGAGAAAGCCCTAGCTGCTTGAGTTGAAGAGAAAGATGAATGGGTAATTGACAATGAATGTTCACATCATATGACAGGAGATAAAAGTAAGTTTGTGAGCTTGGAAAAGTATGATGGTGATGTTGTGCGATTTGGTGATGATAAAGCCAATGTGATCCGTGGAAGAGGATGCATTTCTCTTGATGGTAAGCATAATATTGATGATGTCCTATATGTTGAAGGTTTGAAGCATAATCTTTTAAGTGTTGGGAAAATGGTTGATAAGGGATGCAATCTTTAGTTCAAGGATGGAAAGTGCAAAATATTAGGAAATTCTGGAAATATGATTGCATCAGGTACAAAAACAAGAGGTAATATCTTTCACCTGAGTGCTGCTAGTAAAAGTTGCTTGATTGCTCAAGTTGATGAAAGCTGGTTGTGGCATAAGAGAATGTTTCATGTTAACTTTGATAATATTGTCAAGATAAGTTCTACTAAAGTTGTGAGAGATCTTCCTAAGCTGATGAGACCTACTAATGCCATATGCAAAGAATGTTAATTAGGAAAGGAAACTAGAATTTTATTTTGAAGCAAACAACAAAATTCAAATGGATTGTTGGAGCTTGTGCATACTGATTTGTGTGGTCCTTCTAGAGTCATAAGTTTACAAGGTTACATGTACTTCATATTTCTTATTGATGATTATTCAACAATGATGTGTGTTACTTTCTTAAGGGAGAAATCTGAAGCTCTAGAAAAGTTCAAGATGTTTAAGGCTAGAGTTGAGATAGAGACAGATCTGAAGGTTAAATGTCTGAGATCAGGTAGAGGTGGTGAATTCACTTTCAGTGAGTTTAAATCTTTTTGTGAAGAACATGGAATAAATAGATAGTTATCTGCACCGCAGACCCCTCAACAAAATGGAGTTGTGGAAAGGAAGAACAAAATAGTTCTAGATGTTGCTAGAACTATGATGTTGGAAGGTAATGTACCTCATATCTATTGGAGAGAAGATGTGAGTACTACTGTGTACACACTTAACTGGGTACAAATCAAAGGTGATACTGGTAAGACCTCTTTTGAGCTATGGGCTAGTCATAAGCCTACTGTTAGATATTTCAAGATCTTTGGAAGCAAATGTTATATCAAAAGAGATGAAGATATAGGAAAGTTTGATACTAGGAGTTATGAAGGTATCTTTTTGGGATATTCTACTAATAGCAAGGCCTACTAGTGTTACAATAAGAGATTGAAGAAAATGGTTGAAAGTGAAAATGTCAAGATTGATGAAGACGTAGTTGCACCATCTAGAACTTGTGGATATGATTCAGATGATGGGAATTTCAGTACAGTTCAAACTCAGAATCAAGTTCAAATCATTCTGGTAAATCAAGAAGATCAAGAGGAAGAGAAAATGGTGAAGTTGCAGAAGAGAGAACACAAGAGCCTGAAGTTGAAGAACAACCTAAGAAGACTCTAATGTATGCAAGATTGAATCATTCAGAAGATCAGATCATAGGTGATAAGAACAAAGGTGTTTAGACTAGGAGAAGAATTGCAGAAGAATACTATTTAATTTCAAATACTAAGCCTAACAATGTGAATGAAGCATGGAAAGATGAACATTGGGTTGAAGCAATGAAATAGGAACTACAACAAATTGAAAAGAATGATACATGGATTCTTGTTCCTAGACCTAAGGATAAGAATGTAATTATAAATAAATGGGTCTTTAGAAACAAACTGAATGAGCAAGGTGAGGTAGTTAGAAACAAAGCGAGACTGGTGTGTAAGGGATATTCACAAATGGAAGGTATTGATTTTGAAGAAACTTTTTCCCTTATTGCTAGAATTGAAGATGTGAGATTGTTTCTTGCTTATGGTACTTACAAAGACTACAAGGTTTATCAGATGGATGTCAAGTCAGCTTTTCTAAATGGTGAGTTGGAAGAAGAGGTGTATGTTGAGCAACCAGATGGTTTTCAGTTGACTGATTAGGGAGATATGGTTTTATGATTGAAGAAAGCATTGTATGGACTCAAGCAAGCCCCTAGAGCATGGTATGCCAAATTGGATAAGTACTTGCTGAAGCTTGGATTTAACAAAGGTACTGTTGATAGTAATCTGCATTTCAAGATTAATCATAATAAAGATTTGATTGCGGAAGTTTTTGTTGATGATATCATTTTTGGAGGAGATGGTAGCTTATGCATGAAGTTTTTTGTTAAGATGCAGAGTGAATTTGAAATGTCAATGATTGGTGAGATGAAATTCTTTTTGGGATTATAAATTACTTAGTTAGACAAAGGGATCTTTATATCCTAGTCCAAGTATGTGAAAGAATTGTTGAAGAAATTTGGTATGGAAGAATCAAAGCCAGTTGGTACACCCATGGTGACCAGATGCAAGTTGACAACAAATGATGATTCTCCAAAAGAAAATCAGACTAGATATAGATCAATGATTGATGGATTGCTTTATTTGACTCAAACTAGGCCTAATATCATGAATGTTGTATGTATTGTTGCAAGATTTCAAGCTAATCCTAAAGAATCTCATGTGATTGTTGTGAAAAGAATTTTTAGATACTTGAAGGGGACAGTTGATTTTGGCTTGTGGTATTCTAAAGATGATGATCTTACTTTGAGTGCCTTTACTGATGTTGATTGGGCAGGAGATGTGAATGACATGAAAAGTACTAGTGGTGGAGAATTTTTCTTGGGTAAGAAGTTCATTTCATGGTTAAGTAAAAAGAAAAATTCTATTTCTTTATCTACTGCAGAGGCATAATACATTGATGCTGCTAATAATTGTACTCAAGTATTGTGGATGAAGCAAATGTTGAAGGTCAATATCAAAGTTGTGTATGATGAGCCTATTTTTATATTTTGTGATAACTCAAGTGCTATTAACATTTCTAAAAATCTAGTGTTGCATTCAAACACCAAGCATATATCTATCGAGTTTCACTTTTTGAGGGAGAAAGTAAGTGTAAAGGAAGTCAGATTGGAGTATGTGCCTACGAAGGAGCAAATTGCAAACATCTTTACCAAGCCGTTGCCTAAGGATACTTTTGAGTATCTCAGAGGGAAGTTAGGTGTGATTACCCCTCCTAATTAGAACTAAGATGCATTTTCTTGCATAATCTATGCATTTCATGGTCATATTTTGATCCAAATAGATGTTGTGGTGGCTACTACTCAGGGGGAGGAGTCAGATGTTCAGATGTTCAAATATGTGGTTAAGAGCTTGTAATGTATATATTTTCCATTGATTTCAAAAGGGGGGAAGTGTAATGTGAAAAAATTTATGGGAGAGAAGAACCTTGTGGGGAGAAGAGTTGTGTGGATGAGTTGAGGAGAGAAGAGTCAAAACCTAAGGGAGAGTAAGTGTTGTTGTGTTGATGGTGTTTTTCACATCATGTGTTGCCATCAATTCCAAAGGGGGAGATTGTTGGATGTTGTGGTTGTGTTGCTGATATGTGGTTGTCATTGATGTCAACACTATTAGAATTAATGCATTAGAAGTTGTATATGTCAAGGATATTGAGAAAATTGTAATAAATAGAGCTGCAAGTTGTCAGTGGTGAAGTGAAGTTCATTCTATTGGTGAGTTTAGTACATTGGTATTCAGAGGCTATGGACTAATGGGTTTCTTGTTGAGTATATCTAGTTTATCCACGTCAAGTTTTAGAGATCCACGTGAAGATTTGATCAAGTTATGAAGATTTGTATTTTGACATTTTTTTGTTACTTCAGTTTGTGTTCTTGAATGAAGATTATGTGATTTTAGTAAGTTCAGTTGTTGCGGATGCTTCTCTGGTGATTCATGATGTTTTTGGATGTTTATAGATCATACTCTATCTGTGTTGGACTTCTGCATTGATTATTGTGCTCACGATTCAAGATTTTCTCTTGCATGTTCATGTTTTTCAATTTTTTGGCCGACAAGGTGTTTGTAGCATGTTGTGGATCATTGAGGAGTAATTAATTGAATTGGTTCATGTTTGAGGATGTTATTTTGGGTCTTAACTATGTTATGGCTGACCTTGGTTGATTCACATGAATAATATTTATTGTTTTGGGCCGACTGATTATAATTTTTTTTATTCTTTTGTTGAAGATGACTTGTAGCGATATAATTCATTGTTGCGGATATATATAAGTGATTGTTTTATCATTTGAAGGTGTGTATGAGTGCAAGTGTGAAGTGTGCGAGTCCTATGTGTGAATATTGTTCATAGCATATGAAGGCAGAGCAGAGTGTGAAGAAGAGTGAAGAAGTGTTCATGAGCTTAACCAAAACTATAATCAGGCATTATCATATGTTATTTTTCTCAGTTCAAATCTGAGGGATATAATCAGAATATTTTTGTAAGACAGTGTTTCTTCCTTTTGTAATTGAGCAGTGAGCTCTAGGCAGTGTGCCTAAATGCATGTGCATTCCCCATTCATATTTCCTTATACTTTTAACAGGGTATAATCTTGTGGACTGACCTCCACCATGGTTTTTCCCCTAACAATGTTTCCATGTAAAAATCTTAGTGTTATGTGTATTTCTGATGTGTTGTTCATTTATGCTTTCATGATTAATGATCAGATCTGAGAATAAGATTAATAAGTTGAATAAGTTTGAAATTCTGTGACAACTGATTCACCTCTACCCTTCCCTTGTGTTGCCAACAATTCTTTGGAATATTCTCATGGGTGAGGGAAAAGGATAATTTAGCAAATTAAAACAAAGTTTAATTGTGCAAAAGGGGAAGAATATTCCATGGAATATTCTTTTTGGAAAAATGTGCAAAGGAGGAATATTCTCTTGGAATATTCCCTTGCAAGTGGGGGGAAATAGATTTAATTAGGTAATTGGTAATTAAACAATGTTAATTATACAATTAGGGGATTAGAAGAATTAGATGATATTCATTAAAAATAAAGTGATTTAATGAAAAAGGGAAAAAGTGATGACATTTAATTAAATAACTTAGGGTTATTTAATTAAATAAGAAGATTTAGGGTTTTAAATTAAATAGTTTGATTTATTTAATTTAATAAGATGAAATGTTAGCATGGAAGAGGGGGTGAATCAACCTGATTAAATTGATTAGGTTAATAGATGAAGATGATGCAATTAATTAAAGAGCTAGGCTAATTTAATCAATTTAGCAAAAAGAGGATGGGTTTTAGGAGGAAATGATGTTAGTATACCTAATTCAAGTGCATGATATCATTCAAGACATTTCTAAGTGTCTACAAAAGAAAATAATGAATTTAATTAAACAATTATGATTATTTAATTAAATAGTCGAAAAGGGTCGAATTAGGATGAAAATGGTATTAGTAATCGAGTTTAGATGCAGAATATCAATTAGGATAATTTTAAGTGTCTACACCGCCAAATTAAGGTTAGAATCATAAAGTGATATCTTCATCTGTGGAGTGGTACAAACCCAAAAATTGACACACTGTAACATTGAATTGGCATATTTGACACTTAGTCAAATTTCTACATAACTAAACTATCCAAACCAACTCAACTTGCACTAATGTCTTCCACAACACCTTAAAAACATGTTAGGATTAATCAAAATGATCCACAACAATGTTGACATCAATGACAACACTATATCACGTCGTTATGTATCATCCATGCTCATGTTGCCAAATAGCATCATTAATGACAATCTCCTCAAACTTCTAGCAACCTTAGCTTAAATTTGATACCTATAAGTAAAAATTAAAATAAATAATATTTGTCTTTTCTTATCTTTTACTTATCTATTTATATGTTTTATCTATTTTGTAATTTAGATAGATATTAAAAAATAATATTTATATAATATTATAAAATAAAATACCTTCCTTATATTAACCTAAGTTGATAAGAGGAATGCCCACAAGATACAAATTCATAAAAGTTTCAAATGATGAAATAATATATAACAAGAGTTGCAGAGCATCGAAGTTCCTGCCAAAATGTGCAAGAATAGTCCTGTGTTTTATTTGTTGTGTCTGTTATGTTTTAGCAACAATGTTGTTATTATAACAATTTAATAGTAATCTTGATTTTTTTCAGATGGTGACATGTAATGACATAAATAATATTGGGAAATAGTCAATGTTTGTATGCCTGACCCCAATTTGATTAAAGGAATGTTATTCTCAAATTGTTTACAAGTCAAAGAACAAAATCGTTCTACCAGCATATATATATGCACATATGGCTGTATATATATATACTCATGTACCAATATATTTTAGTCACTAAACGTTTGTGTAGATTGTATACTAAATGTTTATTGAAATGCCAATTTAGAGCAGAATGGCAACAATAATTGTTTCATCGACATGGTAGCTACTTAAAAGTTGACATGATGTTTTTTATTATTATGACTACTAAAACCAAGATGAGTAATCTATCCTTGTAGGCTATTTGGTTGATATTGGTAATTAGATAGACATACCAATACAAGTTGGAAATCAAAAAGACAACGATGTGGTTTATTATTTAAGAACAGATAATTTTCCCCTATTTTGAAAAAATATGAATGAAAGATGCAAGCAAAATACAACATAATTTAATTTTCAAAGAGTGAGAAATCTAAATAAATGACTACGACATTCTTGAATGGACATGAGCGACAAAAAAAGAGATTGGAGAGAAATTTATGAAAGGTCAGACCCAAACATATCTCTTAGAAATGTGACTATTGAACCCTAGTTGAGAGAATTCAAGATATTAAATCTGTGTTGCAGACAATGTTGGTATACCCATGTTCAATAGTGTTCAATAACAAAACGGGTGTTGAAGGATTATAATTGAAAGAAAAGCATCAACGCAAGCCCTTATAAGAAGTTTATTGATGGTAAAAGATAATGGCATTCAATAGCTTGAAATAAGATCCAAAAAAAAATTTGGTAAGAGGGTGGGGCTGACGTATTTAACCTATCGATGAATATTGGTACAAGTGTAAACCCATTTTGAAGATGGCATACTACAAAATCTTTTGGATGGAAATATTATATGTTAAGCAAAATTATTACATACTAAAGGGAAATCCAATAAGAATTGAAGACTTTCAAATGGAAATAAACATGTTGAATAGTTTCATGACATAACATATCTTAAGTAAGGAAAAAAAATTAGAATCTTGGAAATAGGAAAATGTAAATGTCAAAAGATTACCAGAATCAATGCCCTGTCTTAAGGAATAAAATAGGATAGACATATCAAGTAGAAATTTATTCATGTAGAGTAAACTAATGTCAAGGACTTCTAAGACATTAAGAAAACCAACAAGTGGGTGTGTGCAAGAAGTTGAGTCCACTTTTTGGCCAAAAAGTGGAAGTGTTTTCCCTGATTTTCAGTATTTGACACATTTGACCTTAAAATTTGAAGCACTTAGAGATGAAATCTTTAAAAAAGTCACTGATCATAAAATGTAGTGCTTTCAGTCTAGTTTCCAAATATGTAATTTATTTCAATATCAGTTATTACAAATTGAGTTTCAATAGGCATTTCAAAAAACCACTGTTTAAAAGTCATTTTTTGTACCATACCATGCACGTGTACGACATCCATATTTTGACTTAAATTATCGTATTTTTCTAAATCCTTTTGGGAAAAGTTTTATGACTCACTGAACCTTGCTCTTGATATTTTTTATTGAATTTTTTTTTTTTGTTAATTTTTATTAGGCTGATTTGTTGTTTTGAAAAATCATCGTATACGACATGCATAAGATGACCTAAACTTATCATTTTTTGATTTTTTTTTCAAATTGAAAAGAATTGTCTGAAGTTTGCTCTCTTGCAATCCGTTTGTCAAAATGTTATGTTGATCAAAAGTTATTCAAATAGTAAAAAACTCTGATATTTAAAGTTTATGGACCATTTTTATTAGAAAATAATTGAAAAATACAAAAAATAATTCAATTGCAAAACAAATTATATATTTAGAATCTGCATTGTTTGATCTAAAATGGGTTTTCATTTTGTCAGAAAATTTTCAAAAAAAGGTCGTCAGCCATATGTCCAAAGTTGATATTTTGCTTTAACATTGTTAAGGCTTACAATTTGCAGGTCAAACCAGGTTGAAGGCTTAGGTTCGGACTTCCAAAGCTATTCCCGAACCTAAAACCTTGGCAAAAACCCACCCACAATGCAAAACCAAATTCAAATTTCAAAAAACGGGATCCCGATTATAACACGGGATCCCGTTTATAATCGCGGATCTAGTGTTATAATCGGGATCCGTTTCATTTCGGCGTTGGCAATCGCGGGATCGTTTATAACCACGGGATCCGTTACCTTCCTAACGGCTTCGTGAAGTCAATTTTAATAGCGGGATCCGTTATGGGCGGGATCCGTTTATAATAAACGAGATCCCGTTTGGTAATCGGATCCCGTTTTATTATAAACGGGATCGCATTTTATAGACGGGATCCCGTTTTATATTATTTAAAAACACTGTTGACAATTACTGTCAACTCTGCAACTTTGCAACTTGACATGTACGACCGAGAGCACTGAAAATCAATTATTTTTCATATGTTATTGTATTTACAGGTGGTCAACTTGATTTTTTGTTAATTTTATCAAAGGGAGCATCGTCTACACCATTTTTGAAGTGAAATTTGCAATATGGATTGAATTTTTCAAAGGAAGCATAAAGAGAACAATTTTTAAAGTGGAATTGTGGTAGTTTTCTATTTGTTTTGAGGAACACAAGAAGAAGAATTTTGGCGTAATAGGTATTCAACTTCCAATTTGGATTCAATATTTTGAAGTATTTCACTATTAACATTCATCTGTGCTTGAAAATTTTATAATTATGGGAGATAAATTTCGTAATAAGAGAAGAAAGACATTGACTCCTCAAGAAGTTGAAGCAAATAAAGAAAAAGAGAGACAAAGACAAAGAGAAAGAAGAATGAGAATAAAATCAATGAGCGATGGTGGAGCAACCAATTCAACAACTATTGAAGATGAAAACATTGAAGATACCATAGTTGTAGATGAAGCTAATTTGCAAGGAGTCAATTTGGAGAAGAATATGATTATACAAACAAGTCCTACTATGTCTTCAAATCCCTCTTTGAATGCTATGGAGAATGTTTCAATATACACAAATCCAGGTACGTCTTCAAATCCACATGTTAGTGACATGGTAAATTTGTTTGTAGAAGATTTACAAGAAGTTGGATATAATGATGTTGACATTGACTATATTCAAAGAAAGGAAACTTTTATAGAATTTGTTGAAAACAAAAAAGAAAAATCTTTGTTTGCAAATGAAAATCAAAATGATCATTTTCTTGAAAATGAAAACAAAACCTATATTTTGATGAAATGAAAATGAAAATGAAAACCGTTTTGTGATGAAAATGAAAATGAGAACGTTTGTTAATGAAAATGAAGATGAAAATAGAAAATGAAAACCGTTTTGTTGTTGATGAAATGAAAATGAAAATGAAAAGCTGTTTGTTGATGAAAATGAAGATGAAAATTTAGAATGTGATGTTGAATTTAATGAAAATGCTTTAAGAATTGGAGGTGGTGTTTTAGATAATCTTCCTGATAAAATTTCTTGGAGGCAAATAAGAACGCATGCGAATAGAATATACACCGAATTCTTTTATCGTAGAAATATTGCATTTCAATGTCAACTAATGATGCAATTGATGAGAATGCAAAAAATGAGGAAAGTAATGAAAAGGTTAGGCTTTTATGTTAAACCAAAAAGAAAATATCAATCATTAAAACATGCTATGTCTACTGTTGCTAGTACCATTCAATCTATTGGGAAAAATAGTTGATCTAAGATAAGCGAAGAGCTATAACTACTGCTATAGTCAATAAAACAACTTTGAATAAAAGAATGGTAAGCAATATTAGTGAAGTTTTAAAAATGCATCCTAAAACATTACTAAGAGCAGCAAAAAGAAGAGAAAGTATAGAAAATGACCCTATCGATCAATGTTGGAGTTTAGGTGGGCGACTTCACGAAAGTGCGATATAAAATTGAGTGTTGAAATTAAATCTTTGATGAAAATTTTAGCATGATAATGTCACTAGGGTTTCATCTAATGCTAGAGATGTTTTAAAATTAAGGGTGGGGTCCAAAGTTCGTGATCCTCACCCAAAACACCTATTAGATACAACACAAATTGAATTTTATAGAAAATTTTGTGGCGATTTAGTGTTACCTGGTAATATTAAAATAAGTCAAAGGTCTTTTGAAAAATGTAAACCCTGGTATGTAAAAATTAATAAACAACGAATATCTTGTTGTTGTAAAATACATGTTCAATTTCATTATTTGTATGATGTTTTTCGATATATACGTTGTACCTTGCATTCTAACATGATTATACAGGAATGCGGTATTGATATGCCACCTGAATCAATAAGAGAGTTTATTTCAGGTTTGTTTTGTGAAAAATCTAATGATAGATTATTTTATTTAAGTTCTTGTATTTCTGGACAATGCATTAACTGCGAAAATATTTCATTTTTAAGAAATTGTTTGCATGAAAGTGTTGATCATGATTTTGGACAACAATTAGTAGATGTCAAAAGATTTAGGAATGTTCAGTATTCTTTAAAAGATGGAAAAATAGGAAAGCGTTGTGATTTAGTTACGAGGAAAAGTTGAGTGTGCATGCATTTTATGGAGTGAATTTAATAATAAAATTGTACCCAAAATATATGTTATGCACTCTGAACATGTTCGATGGCTTGATGGCCAATTTCGCGCATGTAGAAACACATTTCCAATTGGTAATATACTTTCAGTGGTTGATTTTGCAGAGAATTATACTCTCGCTCCGCAAGAGGAAATTCAATCTCAATATTATAATTCAGTGCAAGTAGCTATGTTTGTCCATATTGTTTATAGACATGTAGATGATAGCACTGAGGATGATAGAAAAGTTTGAGGGAGTATCATTTTTATTTGAGTGACAATCGGTTACATTCATCAGAGTTTGTTCAATATTGTTTTAGTATATTTTATAGAAATTTAAAAGAAAGAGGAATCCATATGAAAGAACACCTCATATGGTCAGATAATTGTACGGGGCAGTTCAAAAATGCTAGAATATTCTATTGGTTAAGTAGGGTTCACAAGGAACTTAATGTCCAACATATATGGAGTTTTTTTGAAGCTGGGCATGGTAAAGAAGAACATGATGGAGCTGGTGCGTGTGTCAAAAGAATTCTTGCTAGAGAACAATTAAAATTCGAGGATTCAGTAAAATTTAAAAATGCACATGAGATTGTGGATTGGTGTAATAGAAAATTATTTGCACCTGGTTCGAGTGATTACTCTACGGTTCATGCGATTTCTTTTTTGGTTGGTGGAAGAAGAAAACATTGTATCTAGAGTTGATTGTGAGACAATTAATTGGATCTACTAAAATGGCATTCATTTAGGAGTCGCGACGACAAACACATGGACTATTTGGACAAGAGGCTTGCATGTTTTGCCATTTTGTATCTGGGAAATTGGGAAGCTTGTGAAAATCTGAGAATGGAATTTGAGCGGTGGCTTATAAAAGATAGATTGACACACAGCAAGAAGCACATAATCAATATGGAAATAACTATTGAAGAAATGATCAATTGTTTGCGTCGAAGATTATGATGTGTTTTAGGACCTTGTACAAGAGGTAATTTTAATTTGTTATTTCATTTATTTTTCTTTATTAAGTTATTTTTTTTAATACTAAATTAGTTATATGGATATACAAGTTATTAAATCCGAATTTTGTTGGCGGGGACATGTGTGTATCGCAGTTATTACACGAGGGAATGAAGAACCAAGCGAGGAGAATATTGGTTGGCTCGTTTTGTGGAAACTAAACATAAGTTGTTAACACCTCGAGAAGATGATGATGGCTTTCATTATCCAACAGGTACGGTGATCCCCTTAAGACACCTCCTTAAGCAAATTTTGATAACAAGTTTTAGATCCCCTTAAACAATTTTTTACTAGAACAAATTGATCCCTTAAAGTAAAATTTTGAAGTTATTTGATGGTGGTTTTGAACATGTTTTCCAATACAGGATCGGTGGTGGTTGTTTGGCGCAGCTCTGAAAATACTTGAGGAAAGAAAGATGGTCTACACGCGTTGAAGACTATGAAACATAAAAGATTATGCATTATTCACATTTGGTGGTGGCAACAAATATAAAACTAGAGCGCTATCGTGGAAGACCTTAAAAAAAATTACTATGGTCAATTTCTATGGAAGAGCATGAGGCAATCATAGATGCATTGCAAAAAAGAGAGGATGCAGATGGTACAATGGACTAAGTAAATACAGGTAAATATAGTTTTGGTTTTATTTTTTCCTTTTAAATACATTAAATACATGTTTCGACATTGGTCAAGTGTGTTATTAGTTGAAATTGATTTAAATTGTTCTTTTATATATCCTTAAGGCATAATCACAAAAAGGATCTAGTCTATGCAAATTCAACCTAGACAACATGGAATACTTGGTAAAAACAGGTAATTATTAGTTAAACTATATTTAAATACATGTTTTTATTACATATTGATATTGCTTGGACATAAATAGTTAAAATTGATTTGTTGTCATTTTTTGTATCCTAAAGCCATCATTGCATTGATCTCATACTTTAAAACAAAAAGGAGAGGATGCCCGCATTCAACCTCAAATACTTTTAAATGCAGGTACTTGAGTTATGTACATATAGATAGTTTTATATAAATTAAAATATGTATGTTTTGATGATTTCATTGATATTGCTTGTACCTTTTATATATCAGGTGGTGTGAAGACCTACTACATTCTAGGTACGAGTTTGAGATTTTCTTGAGATTGCATATCTAAATTTTGTAAACATTGTTTTGAGATGACATATATGTACATACATACTTACAGAACTAAACATACTCTGTGTACTTCTATGTATCAAATATATATTCTATATATTTTTTTTGTTAAATGTGCATGTTTTCCTACTTTGAAACTTTATGTCTAATTCTATAATGCACTAAATATCATGCATACATTATTGTTCTATTATGACCCTTTTATACATCCCCTTAATTAACATGTTGTATTATGACCCCTTTATACATCCCCTTAAGACCCCTTAAGACATCCCCTTAATTAACACATTCTATTATGACCCCTTTAGACATCCCCTTAAGACATATTCTAACTCCTTAAGACATCCCCTTAAGACATTCTATTATGACCCATTTAGACGTCCCCTTAAATAACATGTTCTATTATGACCCCTTTAGACATCCCCTTAAGACATCCCCTTAATTAACACATTCTATTATGACCCCTTTAGACATCCCCTTAAGACATCCCTTTAATTAACACATTCTATTATGACCCCTTTAGACATCCCCTTAAGACATATTATAACCCCTTAAGACATCCCCTTAAGACATTATATTATGACCCTTTTAGACATCCCCTTAATTAACATGTTATATTATGACCCCCTTAGACATCCCCTTAAGACTCCTTAAGACATCCCCTTAATTAACACATTCTATTATGACCCCTTTAGACATCCCCTTAAGACATATTCTAACCCTTAAGACATCCCCTTAAGATGTTCTATTATGACCCATTTAGACGTCCCCTTAAATAACATGTTCTATTATGACCCCTTTAGACATCCCCTTAAGACATTCTATTATGACCCCTTTAGACGTCCCCTTAATTAACATGTTCTATTATAACCCCTTTAGACACCCCCTTAAGACGTCATTATTTGTTTTGACAACTTATAAATTAGTGTTAGATGAACCCTTACCCTGTCCTAAAATTAATCCTATCCCTAAGCCTTGTTGTATCTTACCCTAATTGAAACCTAACCCTAACTCTAGTTGTCTCCTAATCCTAACCTTTACCCAAAGTTTTATCCTATAACCCTAACCTTAATTAACAGAGAAAATTTGGTGGGTCATATTTCTATTTCTTATGTACATAGTTTATGTGATATTCTTTTTTTTTTCTTGTTATTGACACATGGAGACAAGACTTTTATTCATTTTTCATACACAACACACAATCATGATATTCTAAATGGGGGAAACAATGATGAAATTAATTTTCCTTTGGATTGAGCTTCATATTCATCATTTTTAAAATTTATCATGTGTGTACACTACATATTCATCACCTAATGGTTACAATTGTTTTACATATACACATTCTTATGTTATCATAGTTTATGTGATATTCTATTTTTTTTTCTTTATATTGACACATGGAGGCAAGACTTTTATTCATTTTTCATACCACGACACACAGTATGATATTCTAAATGGAAACAATGATGAAATTAATTTTTAGTTGGTTAGGCTCCATATTCATCATTTTAAAAAATTTATCATGTAGTAGCTGCCTCTGATATTCATCACTAATGGATTTACAATTGTTTTACATATACACATTCTTATGTTATAATAATTTATATTTTTTCTAATGATTACCTCTTTCCTTAATTTTTAGTAGGAACACTTTTTTCCATTACTAGTGAGAAACTAATGGTGTCATTTTATAAATATGTACATTAGCTAATTATATCAATACCTTGTTAGATTTTTTCACTATAAAGAATTTTATTTGCTTAAGAGTTTAGAGCAATTCCAAGTGCACCAACAATGAGGTAAAATTCAATTTATAGAACTAAATAAGTAGATAAATCCACATAAATTTTCTCTCATAAAATTAAAATTAATACATTAGAAGGAAAATATCTTCTTGTTCATTGAAAAGAAGATTAAACCTAAAATTATTCTACAATTATGAAGTCAAGTCAGTAAATTTCACATTAATGTCCTATATTAATGTCTTCACTATGAACATAAAATGCATAAATGTACATGCGTAAATTAAAATTTCAAACAATAATAAAGTCCATAATTTATGTAACATATTAAGTGTATGAAACCAATATATTAAGCACACATGAAATAAAGTCCAACAGAGTACATGATAAGTTACAAGAGATATAAAACACATAAAATCACATGTTTGTAGGTCATGTACTGTCTCTATAATCAAGAGACCTCTTCACACCATGCGGACTATGTGGATGACCTGAAACACTCTGTACATAAGAGAAAGATGAAATTAGATGTAAGACAATAAAAAATAATTTAATGACAATTTTATTTATAATCGATCATAAAATTAAATTACCACCATATCTAAATCTGGATGCTCTGGTGAGCCTGAAGAAACCTCTAAATTCTCTAAATCAGTCTACATAAACAAGACAAAGAAATTCAAAATTAGATGTACAACTTTACAATTATTATTTTTTTATTCAATTTAATTCAGAATTTATCATATTTTAATTACATACCGTATTCTGAGGTTGTGCACTAGGCTCTTCTCCAGGACATGTCTGTACATGCTCAACTACATGATGTGTCTCATGCTATAAAAGAAAAAGAATATGTGAAAATATCATATTAATATGTATATATTCAATTTAAAATTTATAATTCACTTTAAATATAATAAAAAAATAAAATTACCATTTCATCTGAGGCCTGCTCTACATGTCCTCCTGGTGGTGTAACTATGTATGGGTTAGGGCTGAAAGTTGCACCAACAAAGTCCTACAAGATCAAAATTAAAGCATGTAGAATTCAATTAGGTTAATATATACATATATATTCAAGTTTGCACATTTTTTAGAAAGTTTTGTAAACAACCTGGAAATCAGTGGCCTCACGAGTAACTGCAACATCAAATGTTTGCCTAATGCCCATTCTTATTGTGGTATCAACCTAGACATACATGTACATATACATTTAATGCTTATAATATTTACAGAATTAATGTGCATGCATGCATTTCATATATCTAGTGAATTCAAAACTCATAAAATTGTAACTATGCTAATGTAAACTTTAAACAAATTTACAATATGAATGTACCTGCCCATGATCTATGTTGCTCGATAGTGGAGGAGTGCTTGACAATCCCTCGGGAGGAATCGACGTGGATGCCGATTGACTCACCTAAACCAACATGAATATTTGAAACATATATGTGATTCAATTATAAATTTAAAACTCAAGTTAAATAATTTATGATTTCATATATAATTTTAAAAAATGAAATCAAAATACCCCATAAGGGTTGCCAAGTATGACCGGTGTCGATATATGTACTCGTGGTACAGATGATTGCCCTTGCATCAAAAGTGTCATCTGTACACCAAAAAAATTGATTGTTAAAATGTATTGCAAACTTTCTTTGATATATACAACCATAAAAAAATATTATAAAATGAGTTCGTACATCTAGATGCATATTTATGCACGGTAATACAGTAGTGTCCCTCGAGGTGATGTTATCTGAGGAACTCTACAGAATGGTGATGGAGCCGGATGAACCACCCGGAATCTCCCCGTCCACCTGAACTAGGTGTAGCCTGATCAGGTCCATAACACACTTGATGACAACTAGTACATATATGGGGGACGGGTCTCGACACTCCTGGAGTAGTACTCGGACCAGCTCCATAAAAAACTCCTCCATCATCATCATCGTCTCTATGCTCCCCACTTGCTATCGCAGAAGCGTGTTGATCAAGGTCTCCTGCGAGTGTACTAAGGGAACCTAATGTTGATACCAGAGCTTGATGATGTACAGGTGCAGGAATGGGAGGACCAGGAGCAACAACAAGGGGTTGTGCATGCAGAGCGTCGGGATCAACCCTTGCCCTAATCTCTGTTGTGGCATCTTAGCCACCAACACCTGAAAATGATCTAAAATCAAAATAATTGGGCTTTTGCTAACAAACTATGGTTTTCAAAAAAAATACAATGGGAACTCCCAATTAGCATGTGGGGGACTATCAAAAACCATATACCATCGATCCCAAAAATGTGCAATCATCTGTGGATGTACGCACCACCTCATGGATATTCTAGATTTGTTGGGTGGAATGGGTTGTCGGGTAACGGGATCAAGAAAGTAGGGGGCTAAATGGGCTTTTGTTATTTTAAGGTCTAATATTTGTTTATAAGAGAGACCATCAGAATAAAATTGTCTCATTTGTTCTCTCTCTCGTCGATGCCTATCAAGATCAGAATCGATCATCCTAATGGAACCAACAACGTTTTGCATTACAGATGCAAAACGTCTCACATGTGGTGCAATCAATGCTTGACTCTGCATAGCATTGATTTGTGTCTGTAAGGATGCAACTTGATCATTTATACGTGCTCTCAAGTGAGCCTCATCAGATGCCATAGGTGCTGGAGGTGGCATATAAGGTGGAGGTGGAGGTGGAGGTGGAGGTGGAGGTGAGGAGGGAGGTCGAGGGGGGAGGGAGGCATATCTGGCTGTGGCTCAGGTGGTGGATTGATGATATCATCAATGTTAAAATCATCCATGATATATGCTTGATATAATGTGCACCTGCATTTAAAATCATACAAAATAGGACCCATGCGCATACAAAAATTAAGATCATATATTTAATTGAAATAGGATGAGCAATGTATATATATTAAGATCATATATTTAATTGAAATGCGCATATATATACATTGATTGTTCAACTCAAGAGCATGTCCATACAAAATTAAAAATTAAATGTATGTACATGTACATTTAAAATAAAAAATATGATACATAATTTGCATGCGTACAAATCATTAAACTAAACTATACATACATACATATACAAATTTCAAAATTTAAGAACTATTATGAAATTTTTTAATACATGCACATACATACTAAACAATAAACTTGAAACATTCACAAAATCTCATTTTATGTCTTTAACACACACACAATTTTTCAGCAGGAGAAATCATGATCTAATAGATAGTCATTAAATATATATACTATTATATACTATTCATTATAAGTTCATAAATTCCACCAACTTCACAAATCCATGTCACTAAAAATATCCATATACAACCAAAATCATAAATTCATGTCACTAAAAATATCCATTTGGAACCAAATTTATAAATTCATCACACAAAATATCCATAGTTCACCAAATTTATAAATTCATAACTATTTAAGATCATTGTTTTAATTTATAAACTATTATGGCTCTCTACTACATAGATCTTCATTTCTTTGTGTTTTCCTTTTCAAAATCAGGAGTTCTCCTCTCCTCTAGCCATTGTCGATGCTCATCTGATCCCATCCATGCAGCTATCAACAAGGGTTTGCATCCTAGATGCAAACATCCTCCACGAAGTGTGTACATTCTTCATTTTGAATAATGTTGATTGATCTTGGATGGTTCTAGCAGAAGCATTGATTTGTGCTTGCAAACGAGCATGTTCATTGATTTCAGGTGGTGGAGGTGGGGGGTTACGAGGTGGAGTGGGCGGAGGTGGAGGTGAAGGTGTTGGAGATGGATGGCGTGGAGGTGGATTGCGAATATTATTGAATGGATCCATGAGATCTTCAAGATATGAGTGAACCTGCATTAGATTTGTAATTTCAAGATGTAAGATACATGTTGAGGAAATACCAAGTTAAACCATTCAATATAAATGGCCTTAAATAATTGAATACAAATGATAAAATTATATGTAAGCCTCATTTATATGTCTAAGGCACATGTTATTTGAATGAAAATACAATTAACTAAATTGATATTGTATAATCTTGCAGGATCTTATTATTGTTAAATTTGGTTGGGCCTTGGGCAACTTTGATCACCAAATTTTAAGAACTTCTTAAATCCCCTTAAGAAATGTCATATTGTCAACCCCTTAAGAAAATTGAATTACGATTTAGGGTGACAGGATGGCTTAAGGGGATTTACGTCTAGTGAGGTCCTAGGAGAAAATGGCATGGCTCAAATGAATAAAATTTGGTGAAGTTGCCGAAGGAAACCAAATTTCATTAAGAGCCTTTAAAGAAAAAATGATGGCTTTAGGGTTTAGGGTTTAGGGTTTAGACTTTAGACTTTAGGGTTTAAGGTAATAGGATAGCTTAAGGGGATCTACATGCTGCAAGATCCTAGGAAACAATTACATGGCATAAGGTAATGAAATTTTTAAATCATTTATTATTTTTGTCAATAAAGAGATTTTTATTAAGGTTCATTAAGGTTAACTATAATGAGTTATCTAATTATAATCATGATATACATGTGGATAAGTAAAATCTTTTTTTTAGTAAAAAATTACTTGTTGGAGAGCTTGTTAATGTCACTTCTTCAACATAATTATCTACATTTGTTTATAATTGGTTGCTCAAAGCTCTTTACATACATAGATTCTTCATGACATTGGTACTATGATCACCTCTTCTTTTTTGCAAGGTGCATATTCTCATTGCAACCCACTCAATCTTGCTCTTTCATTTTCCCTTCATCCTCTCATCTTGAGGTAGACCCTCTCATAATGCCTACATCTCTTGTTGTCACTTCTAGTGTGACCCCCATCTCTTATGTTCCTCTAGTACCATTTCCACCTCTTCGTCTACAAGTGAACCACTTATCTCTAATCCCACTAGTTCCATTCCTTCTTGTGTGCCTACTAGTGCTCTACTCCTAGTGTTATCCCCTCCTCTAATTGTGTTAATGTTTGACCTTCCTCACCTTAAAGTGTTGTTTATAATTTGTCTATGTTGTATCATTGCCTCTTATTTCTCATTGCCTTTATGGTCATTCCATTGTCACCCATGCTACTACTACTATCACCATCCCCACCTCTACTCTAGATGCACTAGTGTAGAAGTTATCCTTGGCTAATTTATTTTCTCACTCTGTGTCTATGTTATTCAGTGGTTCTACTCATTGCCTCTTGGCTCCATTCATTATTTTGATCAATTAGAGCTACAACATTGCTTGGCCATTTCCACAAGATTATGGACTTCAAACCTATTGTTTCAAATTTATTAGAGTGTTCCCAAGGATCTAATGATCATATTGATGATTATCTATGTTTGATTTAAATTACTTTGTGCTAAAATGAAACATCAACTTCCTAATTACAAATTGCAAGGGATTTTTTAATAAGGGTTTACTATCCACTATATATGTGATAGTGATTTTTTTTACAATTATGCTTCTTTCATGAATTTTTGTGCTCATGTCAAAGATGAAAAAAACAAATTACTTATTTCTAATGGTTTGAAATGTGTGTCCTCACATATAAATTCTATACCTTCTTACACTTCCAAGTTAAAAAGGGTAATCATAAGAAAGAATCTAAAATAACACTAATCATATTCATACTACTTCTAATGTTGTTTCTTTTAAGCATCAAACAACTAGGAGATTTACAAAATTGAGTGGAACTCTAGCTTATGTGCTTCAAACCCTATTGAATAAGAATTTGATTACTCTTCCCCTTATTCATCCACTCAACCCATCTAGAGGGTTACATACGAAATGAAATGAGTGCACTTTTTTAATTTTTATACTACCTAGAAAATTACCATGGACAAAACTCAATAAAACACAATCAACATATTGTTAAAAATAGAACATCACCATAACAATAGTACATAGCAAATGCATGATAAGTGTTGTTATACTTTTGCACTATAGCATAGAAGTGGAAATTCAAATAAGGTAGTTGATGTAATAAGTAGGAGACAAAATTTGTTAATAGAGATGATAATAGAGGTAGTTGGATTTGAAGAGTTGAAACATTTGTATGAAGCTAGGCCTAAATATATGGAGGCATGGAAAGAATTTAATGAACTAGTAAATATAGATAGAAGTGACTTGATTATTTTATTCAAAATTAGATGTTATTTTTACGGGTAGTTATTTATGAATTCTTAGAAGCTCAATGAGGGAGAATTGATCAAGGAGAAGCGTAATTATATATTAGCATGTCATTTGAGAGTATATAAGTCTATTATTAGTGAGTGACAACCATTTTTGGTCAAAAATATAAATAAAATAAGAAAATTTATTCAAGGTTGCGAGACTTATCAAGTTATAACAAACTTAGGGTTTTAACAATTTTTTTTGTTCCAATTCTATTTAGGGTTTCAGTTTTAAACAATTAGGGTTTTTAATGAATTTTTTTCGTTTCAATTCGAACTAGGGTTTTCAAATTCAATTTTTTTTGTTTGATTTGAATTTATGGTTTCAAAAAGTTTGATTTGGATTTGTAAATGCGATGTTTTATTTCATTTCGATCTCTAGGGTTTTGAAATGCAAATTTTTTTGTTTTGTTTCAATTAGGGTTTTCAAAATCAATTTTTTTTGGGTTTAATCGATCAATTTAAGATTTAAAAGTTAAAATTTGTTTCTAACACACAATTCAATGTTTTTTTTTCTCAATTTTATAAAAAAACGTTTAAATTTTATTGCAAATTTTCATCTAATTTGACAACTATTGAATTATAATATAACAATTAAAAAAATGATTAAAATATGACATAAATTGAAAAAAAAGCATGTAAATTAACGTATTTCTTTTAAAATTTCAATTCAAATTAAAAAAAGTGAAGAAGTGGGCGTGCATGGGGTGTTGATAATACATCGCCAGACAGCACCGGTCAAGATTCGTAGAAATTAGCTGTTTTGA
The DNA here is from genome assembly GCA_007258455.2 of Sequoia sempervirens. Lineage (NCBI taxonomy): Eukaryota > Viridiplantae > Streptophyta > Pinopsida > Cupressales > Cupressaceae > Sequoia > Sequoia sempervirens. Next base: position 19,465,291 of record VDFB02000363.1, read on the forward strand.
AAATAAATAACAGTATAAAACGGGATCCCGATTTATATAACTCGGGATCCCGTTTTGTATAAATCGGGATCCCGTATTTTTCAAATCGGGATCCCGTTTATTAAAAATCGAGATCCCGTTCCGCCCTCATTGGTTCGGAGTCCGACGAGAAACGGGATCCCGATTTTTAAAAAGCGGGATCCCGTTTGGTCTTAGGCTCGGGATCCCGAACCGTAACGGGATCCCGCTTTTTAAAAATCGGGATCCCGTTTCTTCGATGCTGATTTCAATTTTTTGGCTAAGGCAAAAAACTTCCACGTTTCGTGGACTCAACTTCGTGCATTTACCCAAGTCCTCAAAAACCTTTCAATAAGGACTTTGGAGAAATTCAACAACAAAAATACATCTTACAATATCTGATAATTAAGGGAATTCCCTAGAATGAAAACAAATATATAATGTATAGGAGATTGAAAGGAAGAGAAACAGTCTCACAAAAGTCAAGGTTAGAGAAAGTTTTCCAAAAAGCAGTTTGATGGTACATACGACCTATAAACAAGATATGACATAATAAGATTGTTACCAAACAAAGCAAGCATAAAGAGAAAATATAAAACCCTACAAATGTAAAATGTGGGAGCATGAAAGATGCATTCAAAATGTTTTAAAGCATGCCTACACAAAATGTTGTCTCCTGGACTGCAATGATTGGTGGCTATACACATAATGGAAGTGGTGAGGAGGCACCAAAACTTTTTAGCTCTATGCTATGAGCACCAGTAAAGCCTAACGAGTTCACCCTCTCTGGTGTGCTTAGTGTTTGCTTAAACTAAGCAACTCTTGCACAAGGTAAAATCCTTCATGTCTAGATTGTTACAAATGTTATTCATTCAAACCTAATTGTTCGTAGTGCTCTTATTACAATGTACTCCAGCTGTGGTCTTACCCAATATGTATAGTCAATCTTTGAGAGAATAACTGAAGTAAATATCCAAACAGGTGAGCATCCAAATGAAACATAAGCCAACGAAATTGAACATGGCACCTCTGATTAATGATGTGATGACGAAGTAGTTGACGACCTACACAAATTCAACTGTTTCAACTGTTTATCAACAATATCAAGTTCAGATTAATGGGAAACAAAATACACTAGCATGAAATAAAGAATTTCAATTACAAACTATCCGATTTAAATTATAACTGTCCAAATTGGAAGAGCATTACGGTTGATAACCATACCACTTTTGTAGACCATGTTAGTCCAACAAGCGAGAC
>VDFB02000363.1:19466647-19479700 GCA_007258455.2 Sequoia sempervirens
CTCTTTTGATATATTTTTGAAACCAAGGAGTTACAAATCCTTTCATAGATTAATTTCTTGGTTGCGGATTTTGATCCTGTGGTCGATTTTGATTTTTTCTTTAACCTTGATTTTGCTGAGGGTTTTGGTTTCTTTGTGGATTCCTTGAGATTATCACCCTAGGAAATGTCTCTATCACTCATTCAACTACCACTATTAGTTGTTGGACCAATTCTTCTTCTTCTTCCAAAATAAAATTTACTCTGGTGTAGTCTGCAACATCCCTCCTATGTCTCCAAGATAGAGTATTCAACTGGGATATGATATCTTCTTGTTTTTCATGGACCCAATCAAGATCTAGTTGCACCACAAGAATAATGTTATCATATGGTAGCACCATATATTTTCATAATAAGGCAACCTTTTTGAATTATCCTTTCATTTCCCTAGTAGAGTCACCAAAAATCTGTTGGTTGACATATTTGTCTTCCTAACAATTAACTTAAAATTACTCATTTTTCCAAAAATAAAGATAAATAAGCAACAAACAATTAGAGAGATCACCATTTCATTAGTGATCTTCCTCTGAATTTTGACTAAGGTACAACTCCCTCATAAGATTTTTTTTATATTTTTGAATATTAAAAGGCAGGTATACTTTTAACTAGAAAGTAGTAAAGGAAAGCTAACATTTATTCATAGCCATGATACAAATGTGTTTAAAATAAACTTTCAAAACATTAACTAAAACTCAAAAGATAAATGTCACCACTACTACAACTCAAAGATTGAGATATCACTAATAGATGGACAGATTAAATGAACCCCAACTTTAATTCTTACTAAATAAAATGAATGTAACACAATAGAATACAAAATACATAAAGAGAAGTAATATTCTTGTATTTATCAAAGCTCAAATACTCATTCATAAATACTAAGCATCACACTTGAATTTCATATGCACAAAGATAATGAACTTCTTTAGAAATAAGAAAAATTGCAAATAATCCTTCTTTGATCTATTCTCGCTCTTACATCAAAGTGTAATGGGGATTAAAAATTCAGACCCTCAAATTTCCTTTTCATTACATATTTAAATAGATTCTTGTTCTTGAGACTTTTCAGTTATGGTAACTACCATCTTTAAAATGGGAGTTTCATAAATTATTACCAAAATTATTTCTTAGCAAAACTTCATAAGTATTTATGACCCTCTTTAGAAACATTATAATTACATTACACATAACAACTTGAGTTTTATGAGCTAATATATCACTTTTCCATCTACATAAGCATCATGGCTCTTCATACATTTGAAACACCTACAGTTCTTAATCTATGCATTTAATTACACATTCACTTAGGATCATATGCATGTGAGAAAATTTAATTAAAAGATTTTATATCAACACCGAAGCTCATTCCACCAAAAATAGGCCAAATTCATCCATCATTTGCTGCCCCATATTAATTTGAATAATTTCAATGACATCCTTGCCCACTAGTTGTTGTTGAGGAAATCTCCCCATAACTTATCTTGTGGATATGATAGCCATTTCTTTCCTCTATAAATTCAAAGGAGTTGCATTCCATTCTTCACAAATCAATCTTACTCTCAAAATGTCAAGCACTTTGAGTAATGCAACCTTGAAAGGAGATTTCATCATTTTTGAAGGTGTGGAGTGCAGTTTTGTGAGGCCGTTGGTGACTGCCTAGCTGTGAGAGGTTTTCCTCATAAGGAATGATGTTGAAGAGGGAGTGATCAAGAGAATCTTGGTTCAAGTTCATGTCCATAACTCTAGAACCCTAGAGAGGTTTCATACACAACATATTCTAGACTTTTAACAAATTCAAATGGGGTGCTAGAGTTGCTAAAAGACTGGTGAGGCCGACGTACCTAGCCAACATCAAATTTGCTTTGGGACACTTGAATGAATATCTACGAGAAAGCCTGCTTGGAGACATCATCTTTATTGCTACTAATATGAGAAAAGAATAAATCAAATAAGTTGTAACTCTCTTGTGTGCTTGGCTTGAGAGGAATGTGATGAAAGCTTTTGCTAACTATGTAGAGTTTCATGAAAATGTGTTCTCTCTTGCATAGATTAAGAAGATTTAGGAGGTTGTGGAGGGAATTTTCATCTTGATTTTCACTCTCTATGTGTGAAAAGCTTGTACTTGCATCTCCCCATTAATATAATATAATATATATGTTTTTTTTACATTTTATTGGTTTTTGTAATGAAATTTGATAATCTCTCATTTTTCTTAATGTTCTTTCTGTAGTATGTCATTTCCATTTCTTGCATCATTTTCTTTAGCTAAGTAGAAATATTTGAACACAAGATGGTGATTCTAAGAGCAACATGAGGAACCAACATCAACTCCAAATGAGGTTTTAAGAATCTCATCGAAATCTAACAAGGTTTAGGAAACCTTATTCATTTTCCACTTAAAACCATCTTTCTTTAAGGCACAATCTTAGGGAATTTTGAAAACCTTGGTGATCCCTAAAAAGGATCTCTAAAACTGATGAAATGTTGCCACTTAAAATAATCTTTTTATCGTTGGAACTAGAGTGGGTGCTTGAAACCTTGTCGGGAATCGACAATGGTTTCAAAAACTTTTAAAACCCTAAAAATGCACTAGTTTTGTTTGCAATTTAACTCCAAATTTACCTTATTAGTGTTAATCAAGGTTTTGAGAATTGTTTTGAGTTTTGAAGTAGTTCTTATAACTTTAAAAAGGATTGAAACAAAGATAGACTTTGGGAATAACTTCAAAATGTCAGGCAAAAATAGGGTTGTGGCAACCTAAGTGAGACCCAATATAGGTTCAAAAACTTAAGGAAGAAAACACTTAGAATCAAATCAAAATTATATTTGGGGTGGACGTGGAGTTAGGGGGATGACAAAATTGTGGTTACATACCTTAATCTTCCTATCTAACTACTTCTAAAAAATAAATCCTTTAAGCTAAGATAAAACTTCATATTGATGTTTCAAATATAATATCCAAGTAAACCTTGAATAGTCATCAATAAATGTAACATAATAATAAGATTTTATTACATAGTAAACACCCATAGAACCATAAAGTTGAATGAATAGCCTCTAAAAATTCTCACAAATTTCAAATCTGAAAGGTCTTTCTCAAGTGCAAATCAAATTAAATATCTCATTTAAATGTTCAGGTATCTCACCAAGATAAATGAATTTTTAATTACATTGGTAGAGTTGTAAAATATAGTTTCTTATAGCTTAAATAAGATTCTACATCAACTATGCTTAGTGCAATCCTTGAAATGTGTAACACATTAGTAAGATTTTTCACTCTCCCATTACTAAAAAATAGTTTTACCTTTCCTCAATTAATATTCTCAAGAGTTTTTTTATTGCTAAGAAATACCTCACTAAAATCACATGCTTTGTAATGAGAAAACCACTCCTTGTGAAGGGTCATGTGGTAGGATGCACCTAAATCAATTAGTCATTATTCATCACTATAAGTGTTATAAAAAAAACAATGTATCAAATGTATTATCGATATCATAGGATTTTTTAGTAGATAAATCTTAAAAATTCTTCTTATTGTTTCTACATCTAGTCTTTACATGGACCTACTTCCTATAGTTCCAATATTTGAATTTTCTCTTTCTAGTGGTTATAGACCATCCGTTTGATTTGGATTTATTCTTTAGTTTTTTCATTCCCATTTTACATTTACTTTTTACTCAAGCCTTTCATAAACATTTATTTCATTCTTTGAACCCCCAGCCATGAATTTCCCCCTCATTTCTTCACTAAGATAAGTACCAAGAGAGTCTATCTTGGGCTCTATAGTAGTACCATTGATAAAGACAATTATATTTTCCCATGATTTAGGCAAATAAAAAAGTAAAAAAATATATTTATCATCTTCATTAATCTTAATATCAATACTACCTAGCTAACTCAAAATAATATTAAACACATTTAGATGCTAACAACTAAGTCCCCTTCCTTCACTTTCAAGGAATACAACTTTCTTTTCAAATATAATTTATTTATCAAACTCTTGGTTTGATATATTTCAGCTATCCTCTTTCACAAATTGTTTGATATGTTTCACGTATCCTCTTTCACAAATTGTTTGATATGTTTCACCTATTCTCTTTCAAAAACTATGTGTAGAAGTTTCATTGGAAACATTCAAGATGATGAAGTTAAATAAACACAAATTTTGGGTTTCAAGCTTACCTTTTTATTTTTGTAGAATTTTTCCTTTTCTATCTCTTCCAAGAGATCTCCATTTTAAGTTTTCACAAATCAATACCCATAGCCATTGAATTTTTAATACTTGAAAGAAATGTGCTTTCCATGACTTCAACCATTTGAAAACCTACATAAACACTAAACAAAATATTCATATTGCAACCACAAAAAAATTTGATACTAATATTGATAATAATGTAAATAAATAGAGTGAAAGTATAAACAAATAACACACTCAAATATGATTAACCAATTAGTATATAAGATAAAACCATCAAATAGAACATGGAGAATTATAAATTAGCAAACTAAAATTAATAATAGCAAATGACATTAGATTTATATGGAGAAAATTTTTCAAGAAAAAATCCACCATAAAAGAGATATCACTTTCTTGTATTAATATTATGAACAAGAGTACACCAATACAATCAACTCATTAGTCTAAAGGAATTTTAGTCACATAATAGTACTTTACTTGAATAAAACTATAAAACATCTATCTCATATGATCAATATATAGAGAAAAGGAAATAGGAAACCACCAAGTGGTTTATGCAAACTATTGCTCACCAAAACTATGGTCCAAAATAAAAAACCTATGCCCCATCATGGATTTATTTATGGAATCAAGATAGCAACCGCAAAAGGAGATGGAAATAAATCCATAACTCCTACTATGCACCACTCCCAAGACTAACACTCTATAAGACCATGCCAACTAATGAGGGCCGCACCAATTATATGCTCCAATCTTTCCAATGTAACTCATGTTGTTAAGCTTTTACAATGACCTTATTATTCAATATAATTACAAAAATATCCCAAGTATCTGTAGATCTTCATTTTCAGCCCAAAGATCTAACTCCTTAAAGGTTTCCATTTTTCACCCTTTTTTTCTTTTCTCAAATTACAATACAAAATTATGGACTTTATTTTCTCATTTTTAAGGGGGTTTCAATTTTTTGAATGATCTCTATTTCAATGTTTAACATTTTAATGTGTCTATCCAATCAAGATATTCATTTTTTTTAAATCACTAAAATACGAGATTTGGATCAAAAGTTACCCACTTTGGAAAGTGTTTGATAAAAACATCATTCGATGTGAACAACACACTGATCCTATCATTTATTCCATCTTGGGTTTCTCTATTTTATCTTTCTATTTTTTGTGTTATTTCCTTTTTATGCTTCATGGTAATAAGTACTTAGCACCTTGAAAATAATTATCATGTGAGGGACCTTCCACTCTCAAACATAGAGGAAAATCACTTGTCCCATGGTTATTTTTCTAATTATTGCAAGTTTATGTGATTTCCCATTAGGAATTTCCAAAATAATCAAAGTAATTGTAATGAAAAAATCATGCTAATAGTTAGGAAGGCTATGCCTATACAAAAAACACATAATACATGATGGTGAAAGAACATCTTTACTATTAGGAGGGATGGGAATAAGTTCAATTTAATTCCCATTAAGGAAGAGGAATAGTTTACATAGAATAGAAAAGTGTTGCTATTATTAGTGAACGAGTTTCTCAAGGAGGTGAGCAAATTGAAGGATTATTATGCACTAGTAGTTAAGCCCTCATAGAAAGAGCATAAGGAAACTTGTAGCTTTGAGAAGCCACAAGTCACTATTTTTCTTGAGTTCATAGATGTGATTGGTGGGGAAATTCCAAATAAATTTCTACTAATGCACATCACACATTATATGGATCTAATTTTAGGATCTAGTTTTTAAAATAATGTGCTACACAAAATGACTCCTATCATGAGTACAAAATTTAACATGCAATTTGAATAATTACTAGAATGGGGTATATTCATAGATGCAATTGGTGGGGAAATGCCAAATAAATTTCTACTAATGCACATCACACATTATATGGATCTAATTTTAGGATCTAGTTTTTAAAATAATGTGCTACACAAAATGACTCCTATCATGAGTACAAAATTCAACATGCAATTTTAATAATTACTAGAGTGGGGTATAATAAGGGGGAGACTAAATCTTGCATAATTCCTACAATAATGATGATGAAGAGGAGTGTATAATAGAGGATGTGCATAAACTCTTGTATAATCAACAAGATCATTGTTAAGTATATACAACTGTTTCTATTGTCATGCATGGATGACTTTATGGATTTATTGAGTGGAAAATGTCACTTCTCCAAGATAGAACTCAAGAGTGGATATCATTATATTAGGACCAAGGAAGGAGATGAATGAACGACCACATTTGGAATGAAGGAAGGCTTGTCTAAATAGATGGTAATTCCATTTGGGATAAAAAATCTCCAAGCACATTCATGAGATTGATGAATATAATTTTAAAGAAAGTTCTTGTTAGGTTTATGGTCCCTTTATTTTAAATAAATCTTGATTGTTTGATAGACCAAAGGGAGGATCATCTCACACTTGTAGTAGGTGTTGACATAATTGAGGAGAGAAGTTGTACACATGAACCTAAAAAAAATCAACTTTATGAAGGAGTTGATGCACTTGGGGTTCATGATATCTTAAGGTGGATTGCAATGGATCCTAAGAAGGTTCAAATGACTATTGAGTGTTTGGAACCAAGAAGTGTGATGAAGGTTAGAAGTTTCCATGGGTTGGAAAGCTTCTATTAGAATTTCATCATAAAATTTAGTGGTGTTTTTGAATATTTGATGTACTACTTTTGAAAGTACATGTTTTGTTGATATATGGAGCCTAATCAGACTTAGTGGTTAAATTTTCCACTGCATCAGTGTGGTTTCCCAAGTATTACTTGTGAAGAGTTTGGGGGCAGCATACAACGATCAGAATCAAAGTGGCCCCAAAACCTCTATGACTTTATTATTTTATAAAAGGTGTAGAAATTTATTTTTCTATTAGCCAGCATAAAACCCTGTTGCATTTATAGCAGACACTAGAAGTCTTGTCAAAATAAGCTAGAAATTAGGAGTCTCCATTGATATTGTATTGCTTGTTACAATGGTATTGATTTTTAGAGATTATTGGATTTATGTCAGTTCAATTTATTTAGATAATAATATTGGATATTTGTTAATTGGATGTGCTTTGATTTTGGGTGAACCATGTTAAAATTGTCTCTTGGTGTTAATTATTTTTGTGTAATTTTCATTCCTCTATTTAATATTTATCTGCATTTAATTGATATCTTCTACATGTAATTCCTAACATGTTTAAGTGGACTATTGCTATTTCCAAGAGATTTTCACTCTTGAAGAAGGTGATGGAGGAGCCCATGATTGCACTCCAAACTTTGGGAAAAATATTCCAATTCAACTATGATGCTAGTGGAATGACAATTGGTACTATATTGAGTTAAGAAGGTAAAAAAATAACATACTCCAACAAAAAATTATATAAGTTTTGGTAGTGATATTATGTCTATGACCAATATTTCTATGTCATAGTGTAAAGTATGCACAAGTGGGGGCATTACTTATTTCCAAAGTAGTTTTTATTGTACATAGACTATTAGGAGTTTAAAATCATAAATTCAAGCAAAGATCAACTAGAGGCATATGAGGTGGGTTGAATGTTTATAGGGTTAATATTTTATGTTGAAGCATTATGTAGCAAAAACCAATAAGGTTGTAGATAATTGGAGTAGAAGGTAAGTCCTATTGTCTAAAATGATAGTTAAGCTAGTGGGTATGGATGCAATGAAGGATCCATAAGGGGATGAAGGATTTGTATGAAATTGATCTAGAGTTTTTAGATCCATTGTGTGCAAGCATGGATCCATGGGCTAGAGATAAAATATTATATGAGGATTACTTTGCACTAGAGAGATACTTATTCAAGAGGCAATAGTTGTGCATCTAATAGAGTCTAATGAGGGAGAACCTCATTAGAGATTTATAGGTAGGTGAACTTAGAACACTTTGGTACAAACAAATGCATGTCATGTTGGAGGAAAGGTATCAATGGATACATTTACACAAATATGTGTCTAGACTCGTGGAAAGTTGTAGGATCCACCAAGTAATGAAGGGGATGACATAGGACATTGGGTTGTGTAAGCCATTTTACATGATAGACATACCATTGGAGGACCTATCCATGGACTTCATCCTTACCTTATCATATACTTAGAGGGGAAAAAAATAATCCTTGTAGTAGTGGACATATTTTTTGAAATGATAAACTACATTCCTTATTAGAAGTCAAATGATGCATCTAGGATAGTATATTTATTTTTCAATTAGATAGGTTGATTGTATGGGTTATCATGTAACATTACTTAAAATAATTCATGGAACTCCTTATCCACTTATAGTGCACTCTATGGAAGAAATTGAGTACATAAATCAATTATAACTTTGAATACATCCAAAGTTGTTTATGGAAAAATATAGGTTGTCAATTAGAGTATTGGAAATTGAATCAAATTTTTGGTAGGAGATAAATCTATGTTGTGGGACTATGTTGGTGCAATTGAAGTTTTTCTAAAAGAAGTGGTGAATAATTCATGGAAATATTCCATTTCAAATGGTGTATGAGACATCCCCATGAGGTATCATTGATATGTTATGAGTGTAAGTAAAAGGTAGGTACATAAGTGCAAAAACTAAGGACTTTGTATATCTCATGAAAGTGATTCATGTGTAAGTCAAGAAATAGCTAGAGAGTATTGTAAGATACAAATTGTGTGTTGATCAAGGTCAAAGGGATAAAGCTTACTTAGAGTGTGAGTTGGTCATGACACATCCAATAAAATTGATTTCCTAATGGAATATACAATAAGCCAAAGCCTAATAATTAGATTGGTCTCTGCCAAATCTTGCATAATTATTTTTTGAGAATACATATAATATTGAGTTGTCAAAAGGGGTGGACATCTTTATAATATTCAATATAATGATCTATATTTCTACCATGAGCCTAAAATCCTTGAGGATGCAAAATCAATGAAAGTTATTGATTAGAGAAGGGAGACCAAAATAGCAACAAGAGGAAGTTGCACAAATTCTAGGTACATGCATAGGAAAGAAGAATTAATGGAGTGAGTACAAGGAATATCTTATTCATTGGAAGGATAAGGAGCTTGAGGAAGACTCACAAGTTTTTTAAGCTAAAGTAAGATGACTTGGGTAGACAAATTAGTCATATGTGTAGTCCTTATTGTGAAAACTTGCTTCATTATATTTTTACTAAGGGTGTGATGTAGGATAGCATCTTTGGGCTGAGGTAATCTTGCATCACCCAAAATATTATTTATAGTTCCTCACATGCAAGCTTATCTTGTGTGTGCCTCATGATGTGGTAGTTTATTTATGTATTAACTTAACTCACATGATTGTGTTGTTATATTAGGTAGTTTAGTGGTGTCTTATATATTATGTCTATTGAAATAGCCCCATACATCTCTACCAAGTACAAGTTATCTTTGCTCTAAACCCCACATTTGGTTGTAACACGTTATGTTGGTTTTTCATGTATCCTATTACCCATGCATATCTTGGAGAAATAGATTGACATGGGATGTCAAGGACTTGGTCATTTTGTTAGAATACTTTTGTCAAATTGTGATAATTATATCTTTTGATAGTGTGAGTTTTGAAGGTCAAAAATGTTAGATTCTAATTTACTAAGGAATAGCTAGTTGTTCTTGTGTCAAACGAAACCTTGTTGTTTGGATTTATTTTTATATGGACATTTATGTTAGTGACCTACTTCTATTCTACATGGTAGTGTAGGTATCAAATGTTATATATTTGATAAGGTGGGAAAATAGGGGGGTTTATGCAAAGTATGGAAACTAAGGTAACTTATCTTCCCACAATCATTCAAGAAATGAGATCCCCACAAAGAATTGACTAACAACCCTTTTAGGTGAATCAATCCAATGGGGGAATTTGTTGGTTTCTTTTTATGCTTGAGGATAGGGGTCAAGGTCAAACAACACTTTGGGGAGAAAAAATAAAAATAGTAGACTAACTCCAAAATGCAATCTAACACTGGATCTTGAAGATGAAACTCAATGCTAACAAAAACAAAAAAAAAATGTAGATTTGAGAAGGGGAGAATGTTGTGTACCTTTCACAAAATACTGTTTCTAGAAGCCTGCCTAGGACTCATTCACCCATGGTGAATGAGGTTTTTGTGAGGGTTTTTTTAACTTTCAGGAGCCTTTGGTCCTATCTCTGCACTTCCAGATTCTCCGGGTTTCAGTGTTGGAAAGCCTGAAACAACTTCAGGATCTGAGTTTCCATGAGAAGATGACAACTTTGACAACTTTGACAACTTCTTCAATTTTGCTCTTCAAAAGATCTTCAAGCCTTCTTCAATATATGTTACCACATGAAAGAGGGAATGAAGAATGAACAAATCTATGTTACCACTCGACAAACCCTTGAATGAACCTTGATAATGTAGATCTACAACTTGCATGAGATGGTTGAAATGGATGTGGATATTGATCTTGAATCTTACTTGAAATAGTGCTTTGAACACTTGAATGGACCATGAAACCTACATCACAATGTTAGCTCCACAAACATGCATGATGCAAGAAGACTTTGACATGATGATTGGATCTTGATTGTTGCAATAAAACTCTGATATTTCTACCTTTGAATGCCCTTGATCATAAACTTTAGCTCTTGTGAAGTCACATAAAAATTCTAGCTTGAAAACTCTAGATGAAACTTAGAAAATAACCTTGTATTTATAGCTATGTATCCTTAATTTCCCGAAATTCAAATATCACAAGCCGATATTTGAATATACACTTAGAGACATTAAAATCCCGCCAAAACATAATTTAAAATGTGGTTCAAAGGCATAGGGAGGACCCATTCTCCCATGGGCGAATGGGTCCCAGGTCCCTATTCTTGGAACACACATTGCTCAAGGTAAAGTGCTATGTGTAAGCATTAATTATTGTCGGGTTTCCCTCTCAAAAAATGCAATTTATTAGGATTGTAAATGAATTATAGGGTGAATTAAGGCATAATTAAGCTCAATTAATTAAGAGGGCCCAAAACTTAGTGTGAATATGTAAATAAATACATTTTACAACACTAAATTAAGGCATTATTAAGTCTATTTTAACTAGGAGGGCCCAAACAAGTGAGAAAATGTAAAGGGATACATTTTCCATCACTAAAATATTGAGAAATTTTGATTATTTGAAGTAATCAACCAATTGGTGGGTTGAAGGTTAGAATCTAGGTTGATGGATGATTAATAGTTTAGCTTTGGTGAGAGGATTGGGTTTTGGATAGAGTTTTAGGCTAAAACATTTATAAATGCAAAGATCCTTTGTTAAATCTCTAAGAATGGGGTGACATAATACATTTGTGTTCCACATATTGGTGCTTTGTTTGTATTTCTTTCATTTTTCTACAATTTTATCATGATTTTTTTGTTTGATCTCCATTGATTTTCCTTTTTTTAGCATTTATTGTGTACTGTGCATGCACATTTGACAATTGTTCATCATCCTTGAATTAGTATATACAAGGGCTTGACTAAGGGGAACACAGTCCTCGCTTAACAAGTTCACAAATGATGTCTATAGACCCCACCCCACCTTAGACATAGGTATGTTGAACAAAGGTGAATATGTTAGAGTTGTCCATTCCCTACCAATTCACTTTCATGTGTCTAGGTTCAATTCTACATGCTAGATCAATTATGCAAGTGTGGACATTAGTTCCACAACCACACATCTAAACTAAAACATATCACAATCAATTTATAAATTTTGAAACATTTGTCTAATTAAAACACAACTTTTAACACATTTAAAAATAAAATTAAAAACAGCATATTCTATTATTAAAAATAACTAAATATGTCATTTAATTTTTTTAGATTTTATTAATTGATAGACTGACATGATCGACTATGATTAAGCACAAATCCCAATACTGCCAATAACTAACCAATCCCAATACTCACAAAGACTGCTTTAAATTACCGGTAAAATCAATTGAGACCCATATGCGCCCACAACAAATATAGTGTTTGAAATGACCCCATTTAGTGTCTGAAATTATTTCAGCTAGATATGGATCGAGTCGGACATAGACATCCAAAAGATATGAATGACTACTTACGACCACCAATACAGCTGTATAGAATAAATTAATGAATTTAATAGTATCAGCAGTTTCTAAGGAACTTGTCTGTTTGGTTTGCTTCACAGTATCTATCCATCTATCTTTTGACCCTGTCAAAAGGTAAGAACCAATTTCCTTCAATTATTATGTTGAAAAAACTTAAGAGAATATAAAATTCTCGTCAAATCATTTGGTTGCGAAGTTCTGCAAATTCTATCTCCAAAAATGGACAACGAAGTTGTTTGGGTACAATTGCCTGAAGAAATCATGATAAGGATTTTCAGCCTTTTACCCATTTATGCCATAATTCGCCTTCAGTTGGTCTGCAAACAGTGGAAAAACATAATTTCATCCAAGGGTTTCGCTTGCCTTTGGTCCAAAATCTCTCCTCCTCAGCTACCCTTAATCATCATGTATCAATCCAGAGATAAAATTGCTGCATATGACCCTTCACAGGCAAAGTGGTTAACCATGGGTGTTACTTTTCCAGTTGGTATAACTCACAGAAGGATTCTGGCTTCTGATGGTGGCCTTATTTGCTATGGCAGTTTTTGTGAAACCACCCAATTGTTAATTGTCTGTAACCCTATTACTAAGTCATGGAGGATTTTGCCTGAATTGGGGTTCAGTAAGGAGAGGTTTTTGATTGGGATGAAGGCAGACACATCCAAAAACAGTTATAGTGTATATGTTGTAGAGAATCTGAATGATCTTTCAAGTTTTGACG
>VDFB02000363.1:19490570-19619838 GCA_007258455.2 Sequoia sempervirens
TTAGCTCAAAAAGTGCATTTTTTTAAAACTCAAAAATAATGACTTGGTGTTGCAAAAAGCAAAATGATAAAATTATGAAAATGGCATGCACCATGAAGGTTTGTGTTGTTTCAAAGGCCTTAATTTGGCCTTGGTGGCATGGGCTCCACCACTCGACCTTGCCCTATATTATGATAGAGCACACACAAGGGGCACTACCCACAGAGCCCACTCAGGGCTCCACCCCCAAACCCCAACAAGGGGCATTGCCCCTAAACCCTACTAGAGACTCCACCCCCAAACCCGTGCCCACCAGTGCACCACCACCATCTCCAAATCTAGGCCCTTGGTCCCCCTATCCCTAGGACATGTCCCCCCATCTTGAGACTCCATGGAACATAGCTTCAAAGGGCCTTGTTGAGAAATAGTGCACATTATCTTTTGGCCAGCTCTTGCTCTATGCTGAAGCCATAGTCATTTGAATTTTGTTTCTCATGGAAGAAAGAGTTCACTAAACATTCTCTACCAATATTATTTAGCTTTTGGATAGGATTCAAATATTTTGATAAACGATTGACTTTGCAGAAATTTTGAATCAAGGAAGACACCAATGTTAGACTTTATGTTCCACATCACTTTTCTTCAACAAATAACTTTCGTCCAAGCATATATACTAAACCAGATCAACTAGAGTTCTAATCACATGTACCTGTGCTGGGGATAAGAGGAAAACCAAGGCTGGTAGATAAATGGTAGAAAAATTAAGCATAGAAAGCATTAGAATATGTTACATTCTGAGTCCCAAAGGCTAATTCTCTAGGTCTATTATGATATCATCACAAAGCATAATTGTATCATGGTTTGCAACATAGTAAACAAACTTGCAAAAGTTTACTTGTAAGTAAGACATATTAGGGGCTTTCTGCCTTTTCCACTTGTGCTGCATTTAGATCTCTGGGATTTAGTAAAATTAGGCATCTCAACACTCTACTTGTAGGAAAAAAAAATATTACATTGCAT
Source organism: Sequoia sempervirens (assembly GCA_007258455.2). Classification (NCBI taxonomy): domain Eukaryota; kingdom Viridiplantae; phylum Streptophyta; class Pinopsida; order Cupressales; family Cupressaceae; genus Sequoia; species Sequoia sempervirens. The sequence goes on from VDFB02000363.1 coordinate 19,491,570, forward strand.
GAAATACAAGCAGCTTAAAGAGATTTAGCATGATTCATTGAAAGATATCTACTTCCCCCTACAAGTTTTAAATTGCCTCGAAAATTTCTTAACGTACTTGCAAGTTGTTTTTCCTCGTATAATGCAATATAGGACATGTAGATCCATCACAATACAAGGTGCAGAAACAGAATTTCAGGCATATGTCTTCTATGTAAAGTGAATGATTGCACACTGTGAACAATACAGGAAATTTTGAAAGAGATAACAAGGAATTGGAAATTAAATTTGAGAAAAATGAAAGCGTCAGAAACATAACCAAAAGAAAAAGAAGAAACTTCTGCTTATTTGACAAGGCTTTCTATCACTTATCACACTCATTAGCTATGAAACTGTTGACTAACTCGAGTTAGGTTAGTATTAAAACAAGCTAAGGTCTCTTTACATTTAATTGGGTGATCTCATGCACAATCAAGTTTGATCTCTTCCTCAAACTTTGCATATTGGAGAAACTTTATCTCTCGTTTAGGCAGTAATCATTGAAGAGGGAATCTATACTCTACGTGTTGCACATATTATAGTTCATACTCATAGTATCATACAACAGATGAAAGCAACTCTGAACTATCTCGTGTAACTCTGCAGAAACCTTGGCTAAAGGCAACTTTCAATTCAGGTTTTGCGTACCCATGGGTTCCATATCAATTAATGTAGAACAAATTTCTACTGGTGTCTCCTTAGAATGTTGAGATCAGTCTTTGGGCACAAATGGCAACCAAACAGATTCAACTACACCTCAGCAAATAAGCTTGGGCGAAAAAGCAGAGCATCCAATTTTGAGAGGCAAGGACCTCGGTACCGGGGCAAAGTCTTCCACATACTGCTGCCAAGGTCACAAACAAAAGGGCATGACATACCTCTTGCATGGAAGAAGAGCACCTTACCATCTCCAATTCTTTTGACTGTATCCACCGGCAAAGGCTCTACAGTGATCTGCTCTAAAGCAGCACAGCGAACAGAGTCCAGTTTCAACAGCTTTCCTGACTCCTTATCCAATTCCCATAAATCAAAACTACTGAAAGGTAAAAATTCCCAGGCTCCAGCTGCAATCATCAACCTACCATGACAGTTAAGCACAGATGGTGAAAGAGGAATCGATCTCTCAAAGGGAAGAAGTGATCTAGACCATTTGTCAAGCTTTGCATTGTAAATACTTAGTCCATGTGGGGGTCCTGTCAATGACAGAGCAAACAAAAAACCATTCACCCACACAGCCCTGTCCCTCTTGCATCCACATTTAATCTCAACCTCATTGAAGCAGTGGTTATCCCAGCAATCAGCCAGAGAATCATACACCATTACCCTTATTTCTTCCTTAGTGAACACAACGTCAAAACTTGAAAGATCATTCAGATTCTCTATAACATATACACTATAACTGTTTTTGGATGTGTCTGCCTTCATCCCAATCAAAAACCTCTCCTTACTGAACCCCAATTCAGGCAAAATCCTCCATGACTTAGTAATAGGGTTACAGACAATTAACAATTGGGTGGTTTCACAAAAACTGCCATAGCAAATAAGGCCACCATCAGAAGCCAGAATCCTTCTGTGAGTTATACCAACTGGAAAAGTGACACCCATGGTTAACCACTTTGCCTGTGAAGGGTCATATGCAGCAATTTTATCTCTGGATTGATACATGATGATTAAGGGTAGCTGAGGAGGAGAGATTTTGGACCAAAGGCAAGCGAAACCCTTGGATGAAATTATGTTTTTCCACTGTTTGCAGACCAACTGAAGGCGAATTATGGCATAAATGGGTAAAAGGCTGAAAATCCTTATCATGATTTCTTCAGGCAATTGTACCCAAACAACTTCGTTGTCCATTTTTGGAGATAGAATTTGCAGAACTTCGCAACCAAATGATTTGACGAGAATTTTATATTCTCTTAAGTTTTTTCAACATAATAATTGAAGGAAATTGGTTCTTACCTTTTGACAGGGTCAAAAGATAGATGGATAGATACTGTGAAGCAAACCAAACAGACAAGTTCCTTAGAAACTGCTGATACTATTAAATTCATTAATTTATTCTATACAGCTGTATTGGTGGTCGTAAGTAGTCATTCATATCTTTTGGATGTCTATGTCCGACTCGATCCATATCTAGCTGAAATAATTTCAGACACTAAATGGGGTCATTTCAAACACTATATTTGTTGTGGGCGCATATGGGTCTCAATTGATTTTACCGGTAATTTAAAGCAGTCTTTGTGAGTATTGGGATTGGTTAGTTATTGGCAGTATTGGGATTTGTGCTTAATCATAGTCGATCATGTCAGTCTATCAATTAATAAAATCTAAAAAAATTAAATGACATATTTAGTTATTTTTAATAATAGAATATGCTGTTTTTAATTTTATTTTTAAATGTGTTAAAAGTTGTGTTTTAATTAGACAAATGTTTCAAAATTTATAAATTGATTGTGATATGTTTTAGTTTAGATGTGTGGTTGTGGAACTAATGTCCACACTTGCATAATTGATCTAGCATGTAGAATTGAACCTAGACACATGAAAGTGAATTGGTAGGGAATGGACAACTCTAACATATTCACCTTTGTTCAACATACCTATGTCTAAGGTGGGGTGGGGTCTATAGACATCATTTGTGAACTTGTTAAGCGAGGACTGTGTTCCCCTTAGTCAAGCCCTTGTATATACTAATTCAAGGATGATGAACAATTGTCAAATGTGCATGCACAGTACACAATAAATGCTAAAAAAAGGAAAATCAATGGAGATCAAACAAAAAAATCATGATAAAATTGTAGAAAAATGAAAGAAATACAAACAAAGCACCAATATGTGGAACACAAATGTATTATGTCACCCCATTCTTAGAGATTTAACAAAGGATCTTTGCATTTATAAATGTTTTAGCCTAAAACTCTATCCAAAACCCAATCCTCTCACCAAAGCTAAACTATTAATCATCCATCAACCTAGATTCTAACCTTCAACCCACCAATTGGTTGATTACTTCAAATAATCAAAATTTCTCAATATTTTAGTGATGGAAAATGTATCCCTTTACATTTTCTCACTTGTTTGGGCCCTCCTAGTTAAAATAGACTTAATAATGCCTTAATTTAGTGTTGTAAAATGTATTTATTTACATATTCACACTAAGTTTTGGGCCCTCTTAATTAATTGAGCTTAATTATGCCTTAATTCAACCTATAATTCATTTACAAGCCTAATAAATTGCATTTTTCGAGAGGGAAACCCGACAATAATTAATGCTTACACATAGCACTTTACCTTGAGCAATGTGTGTTCCAAGAATAGGGACCTGGGACCCATTCGCCCATGGGAGAATGGGTCCTCCCTATGCCTTTGAACCACATTTTAAATTATGTTTTGGTGGGATTTTAATGTCTCTAAGTGTATATTCAAATATTGGCTTGTGATATTTGAATTTCGGGAAATTAAGGATACATACCTATAAATACAAGGTTATTTTCTAAGTTTCATCTAGAGTTTTCAAGCTAGAATTTTTATGTGACTTCACAAGAGCTAAATTTTATGATCAAGGGCATTCAAAGGTAGAAATATCAGAGTTTTATTGCAACAATCAAGATCCAATCATCATGTCAAAGTCTTCTTGCATCATGCATGTTTGTGGAGCTAACATTGTGATGTAGGTTTCATGGTCCATTCAAGTGTTCAAAGCACTATTTCAAGTAAGATTCAAGATCAATATCCACATCCATTTCAACCATCTCATGCAAGTTGTAGATCTACATTATCAAGGTTCATTCAAGGGTTTGTCGAGTGGTAACATAGATTTGTTCATTCTTCATTCCCTCTTTCATGTGGTAACATATATTGAAGAAGGCTTGAAGATCTTTTGAAGAGCAAAATTGAAGAAGTTGTCAAAGTTGTCAAAGTTGTCATCTTCTCATGGAAACTCAGATCCTGAAGTTGTTTCAGGCTTTCCAACACTGAAACCCGGAGAATCTGGAAGTGCAGAGATAGGACCAAAGGCTCCTGAAAGTTGCAGAAAAACCCTCACTAAAAACTCATTCACCTATGGGTGAATGAGTCTCAGGCAGGCTTCTAGAAACAGTATTTTGTGAAAGGTACACAATATTATCCCCTTCTCAAATCTACATTTGTTTTTTTGTTTTTGTTAGAATTGAGTTTCATCTTTAAGATCCAAGTGTTAGATTGCATTTTGGAGTTACTCTAGTATTTTTATTTTTTCTCCCCAAAGTGTTGTTTGACCTTGACCCCTGTCCTCAAGCATAAAAAGAAACCAATAGATTCCCCCATTGGATTGATTCGCCTAAAAGGGTTGTTAGTCAATTCTTTGTGGGGATCTCGTTTCTTGAATGATTGTGGGGAGATAGGTTACCTTAGTTTCCATATACTTTTCATAAACCCCCCTATTTTCCCACCTTATCAAATATATAACACTTGCCACCTACACTACCATGTAGGATAGTGTAAACAATGATTTTGGTACTCGAATGCTTTAAGCTTCGTCTAGGGTTTTTCACCTAAAAGGAGAAAGATTGGGTGCAAAATGCTAATGTCTACACTCAAGATTAATGTAAATGAGATGCAAAGTATCTAATTATGATGTAATAATGCACTGATCTAAAAGAAATATGATTTAATTATGCTAAACCTAAGAAATGCAAAGTGTTGGAAAACACATTGTGATATGCAAAAACACCTAAGAATGCAAGTAAATGATGAAATAAGTGAACAGAACTGGAGAGGTGCACCTGGAAATTGAAATCTAGTGTGGATACGTTTTGGAATCCTACGGAGTTGAATGAAAATGTTGATTGGGACACTTACGCCAAGCTGGGTGACTTAGTCTAGTTTCGGGGAAAATCTATCAGAACAGGAATTTGCCAAATGGGTATCCAAAAATGCAAAAACCACTTTTCAGGCCTAGAAGTGGGACTAATTCACCACTGGTGGTGACTTAGTCCAGCTACAGATTTTGAGAATTTTAGGACAGGATCCTATTGCTTCAGATCTGCACTTGCTTTTTTGACAGGTGTCTGATCTTGATTTTGCAGAAAATGGGATAAAAAGAGTCTCCAAGCTCTAATTAGGTCTTTGTTGACTTGAATAGCTTTGATGACTTGTTGACCACTTTTCAACACCTATCTCTTTGAAAAATTTGCATACATAGACTGCAAACACACATGCAAAGAGGGGGGAAATGGTTAAGGGTTAGGGTATAGGGGTTTGCCTTGGTCAAACCCCAATTTGGTAATCAAACCCTATGAAATGAAATGAAATAAGGAGAGAATGATAAATAAGCATGTAATGTCATAAATTTACCAAACCCTTGATGTAGAAATCTAAAGATATGCAATGAAGTGCTCCAATGGATGACTTGATTATACTTAGATTGCTTGAATGCTTGAGAGATTGAATGCTTAATGAGTTATAAGATTGCATGAGATCAGGAGATGAAAAATGAGGAGAAAAACCCTTATTTATACTTGATTTTACAATATTTCCCGAAAATAACACATCATAGGTCGACCTCAAAGGTTAGAGAATAAAATCCCACCAGAAAATTGAAATAATTTTGTTTTTGTGCCAAATAGGACTAAGTCGCCCCTATTGGCAACTTACCCCACTTAAGAAAATTAAGTTGATGTTGGGAATTAAAGGGCATTAAATGATTTCTAACGGGAATATCCTCAAAAACACACTTAAGAATGGTCAGAAAGCGCATTAAGGGGACATTTAAACATGAGAAAGGGTTGAATTAATGATGATAAGTCTAGAAAAGTGTGAGTTTGTTACAACTCTTTACAACACTTTGAAATAATACTTGGTAAGTGATAAAAATGGGAAATATAAGTGAATTATGATGAAAGGGTCCTAGAAAAGTGTGAAAGTGGGTTACAACACTTCACAACACCTTTACAAGACATCCTAGAAGTCTTAATGATTCTCAAGGGTCCAAGACCTAATGTGAATGTATTGACCACATTACAACATTAAATCTAAGAAAAATCAAGCCAAAGTCCACTAGAAGGGCTTGAACATGAGAAAAAGTAGAAGGGTTATTGGTGCAGGGGCACCAAAGCAATTTTTTGGTCAATAAGGTCTTTTGATAGGTTTAGAGGTGTGGAGTCTCATTTTTTAATTAAATAAGGTCCATGTAGACCATTTCAAATGTTTAAATCATCTTGAGGGGTCATTGAGTTTATATTGTCATATTTTTGCAAAATTGTAAAAAGTTGTCATGTTGCAATATTGTAAAAGTGCATAAAAGTGCAAAAATGTAAGTTTTGGGGAATTCCAATGGTTATTTGGAATTCAAAAGGTGGTTGGTTGGTTTAGGAAGTCGATTCTTGTGTTTGGTGGATAAAAATTCCTCTCTCAAGTCGAGGTAGGGATTGGATACATTGTATTTGTAGCACAAGCAATAAAAACTTCTTAATAAACTGTAATTTATGTGTTTTCTTTAGAAAATTTATTGTTTCGTAAGTCTGTATGAATCCGTACAGGTGTTTCTTGCTTCAAAGGTGGTAAAATCTTGTGGAGGATTTTTGTAGTTTTTATTTGCATCCATTTTGGTGGAATTTCATTGAATCGAGCAAGTTTTATTGTTAAATTACAGAGAACAAATTTGTAACTGCAGATTTAAGGGTCTTGAGGGTCTAAATGGCTAATTAACTCATTCCACCTATTGTAAACTATGTGGCTCAGTGGAATTAGTCCAGTAGGTTTGATTTAGATGATAGGTTGAATGTTTTGGGCAGGGAGAGGGAATTAGTGGAGTTTTAGGTGTTGTCCCTGGGGTGTTTTGAGTGATTGAGGGCATGAAAATGGTGGTTTGAGGTAGTGGGTTAATGAAATCTTAGTGTTCAAAGATTGGAGAAGGCTTGGAAAGAATTGGTAGGTCCATTTTTATGTGTTGGAGGCTTTGGTATAGAGTGGAAGAGTTAGGAGTGTGGATTTCCATGAAACCCTCATTAGTTCATGCATAGTTTAACCCTAGAGTAAGGGTTTGTTAGTTTGGTGCTTATATCTATGTATTGGGACTTAAAACCCATTGGTTTAGAAGTTTTGAGGACTATTAAGTGAATTCCCATAGAGATTTTTGGTTGGGTAGGTGTTTTGAATATACTTGTTTTGGAAAATAGGCCTAATTGGCCAATTGGGACAACATTGTTGTATTGTTTTGATGATGTTGGTCCAAAGTGACCAAGCTTGCTTTTGTGATATGTTTTGAAGGAAGATAAAGGGTATCTAAAAACCCTATTTTTATATGGTTTTGAGTTGGATTTGTGGAGTTATGTTATGTTTTCAGTGTTTGGACACCTACAAGAGAAACTAGGTGAAGTTGTGAAGGGTTGGTGAAATAATATTTTGAGAGTTGCATAGTTGGTTCAAAGTGTTTGAATTGTGATTGGTGAGTGATTGTCTCCCTGCTCTGCATCAGTTAATTTTTTTGTGTCCACAGTTAGCCCCCACTTTAGTGAGAGGATGAACTTGCTTCAATCTCACACTAAAGTAGTCGATCATGCAGGTCCGAATGCACTAATGCTTAATAAGATGAGATAACAATAATCGGGAGGGATGATCAAGCCCACAGGATCACGATCCCATGGAAAACCAAACATGAACGCAAAGGAACACACATAATGATGAGAAAATATGGAAGAAATCTTTGATCATATTTCCATCCCATTGTGGATCAGATCTAGGTTGTTCGTTTGAAATAAGAAATGTGTACTCACTCTGGGGCGACGGAACTCATGGTTGTCCATTGGATGAGAACGCCCAAGTATACTCACTCTAGGGCCATAGAACTTTTGGTTGTCCGTGGGGTGAGAAATCCACAACATACTCACAAGCAAAGCTTTGTATGCTTAGAACTCATGAACAAATGCAATGGCACCACAGGGATGCAAGTTGTGTTATGCAAGGTGGCCATGTAAATGCAAAATGCAACATGCAAAAGAATGTTCAAATGAGTCTTGTTAAGATCATGCAAGGTCTATATCTTAGGGAACATTATGTCTAATGTCTCCAAAAGAGGACCAATCAAAGAATAAAATATTCACAACTTAGGGGATGCAGTGTGTCGTATCAGGCCACCAAGAGGAATGTAATATGCTAAGATAGATCACACTCATGAAGGACACTATACCCAATTTCATCCACAAAGTGACAAACACATCATATAAAGTAACAAGGCTACACTAAGAACCAAGGAAAACAAAATGCAAAATGATAATGCCAATGTATGCCCCCACTTTAAAGGAATTGCTACACATTGTATTGTTAGAAATTACTTTAAAGTAGCAAATGAAAAATGCAAAAAAAGGAACAAGACATGAGATCCAACTTGGAAAGCCCCTATTCCAAGTCATATGTTTTTGAGTAAGGTTGCTTCATGTGAATGAAAAAGGAACAAAAGAAATAGGGGTTTCCCCCAAAAAGGAACACATCGAACACGTAAGGGATCTATGGATATGGGGTCAATATGTTTGTTGCTACAATATTTTTATTAGAGAGCTCGAAACTATGATCATTCCCCAAATACATAGTGCGAACCCCAATCCAAATACCTACAAAACACAACAAAAGAACATATTAGAAGATCATATGCAAGTAAGAACAAGGATTCCCCATGAAATCCATTAGCAATGCTTGAAATAGGAAATAAAGCAAGAATGAAATGAAAGAACAAGAAAGTAAGATAAATCCTATTAAAGACAATGCAAACTCTTGATCCCATAGGGGAATTGGTGCCAATTTGATGTGAAAATTGGCCCTTTCCCAACTCCAATGCCAGCTCTGATGATGTGATGAAGAATGTGATCCACTTTGATGAAGAGTGATGAATGCTCCAAGATGAAAACCTGCATAACCTAGGTACACATTTGAAATTATGGATGAAGATTGTTAAACATTTGAGCATAGTAAGTTTACTCAAATTGTGGATGTTGAAATGAGGAGATTAGCCTCTTATTTATAGAATGCCAAGTTGAGGAGATATCCAAAATAGAGCAATGTGGGACTAAATTTCATCCAATGTCAAAGTGCCACTTGTCAACATGTGAATGGACCAAGGATGTTCAAGAATGTGTCAATAAATGCATATATTTGAATTTTGAAATTGTTGAAATGACATGCAAGAGGGAAAGAAGGTGCATTGAATGCCACTTGGCTCAAGGAAAAAAGACTTGTAGGTGGAGTAAATACCTTGTTGGAAGGACAAAGTCCACTTGGATTTTGAATTCAAACTTGGGAATATTCCTTGAAAGATGCCTTGTTGAAGAAAACAGAGATTTAATAAATCAAATAACTCTATTTTCATGTGCAAGTGGCAAAAGATGGAGGATGGGACATGAGGAGAGAATAAATTAATCAAATTTAATTAATTTAATGAAGGGATTAAATGATGTGACCTATTTGACTTAAATTTGAGGGTTTATTTAAATCAAATATGAGAAGAATATGATAAAGGGTTAATTAAATAAGGACTTTTGATTTGTTTAATTAAAAGAGATGATGTTAGATTAAACTAAATAAGGTTTTAATTTATTTAATTTAATAGATATACTTTAGAGATTTAATTAAATAGGGATAATTAGATCAGACTAGTTAATTTAATTATCGAGAGATGATGACTTAATTAGATTACTGATCTATTTAATTAATAAAATATTAATGAATTTAATCAAATAAAGGCATTTGATTAAATGGTCAGACCGAAGGATGATTCAGGATGAAGCAATGTTAGTGGTCAGGATCAGATGTCCAATGTTAATTAGTATATTTTACGTGTCTACACATAGAACTAGAAGAATGACACAAAGAAAGCGAAACGAAAAAGAAAAAGAAAATCCGTTTTGGGTCAACATGAAGGAGACATTTCAGTCTCAATGCCTTATGTCATCCCCAAAAGGAAAACACAAAACAAAAGCAAAAAGAAAGGAAAAGGATTGTTTGGGTCAACATGAGAGACATTTCGATCTCAATGCCTTGCGTCATCCCCAAAAGGAAAACACAAAACAAAAATGAAAAAGAAAGGAAAAGGATTGTTTGGGTCAACATGAAAGAGACATTGCGGGCTCTATGACTTACATCATCCCCAAAATGAAAACACAAAACAAAAGCGAAAAGTAAAAACAATGTACGACAGATATAAAAATAGAGGTAAAAATAGAAGAATGTCACAAGAGAGAAAGAAAACATCAAAAATCACATGACGAGGAAACACGATACGCACATGGAATCACACCAAAGAAAAAGGAAAAATGTAAAAGGCTAGTAAGGTCAATGCAAGTCAACCATTAACTAAGTTATGCACTTCGCAATCTCAAGTAGTATAAGCGGAATGTGAATAACGCAATGAAGAGACAAGGACAAATGCATTACTAGGACAAGGCTATCAACGCCTTGCCCCCATTGAGTGTAAGGAAAGAATGAGCCAAGATAGGTGATGGGGAAGATCATGCAATAGTGAGAATGGAAAATTCTACAACTATTGCATGATGAGGTTGGTGATAGGGTACTATGGGATGATAGGATAACAGTCGCTATCAGTGAAGTGATACTTACTTGGTATGTCCTTCAATGTCTGACATTCATCACTACGATGTCCAAGAACACAATGGTATCTACAATATGGGACGTTAGAATCTTTAGGATGAATGACCAACCTATTCGAAGGTGGTAAGAGTATAAGACCTTTGTTTAAAATCATTTGTAGTTTCCTTTCACATTCAGATGGTGGATGGAGAGGAAACTTTAATTATTTTAATTTGCAAGGTCATTTGCATTTAATAGATTCTCCTTTTTCATGGATTGAAGGAGGAAGAGGACCCATGGGGATCCTAGCATCCTTGTCACTGGAATCATGTAAGGGTTGTTCACGTGGAAGGAGGACAGTCAAGTCGAGAGGGGAATCAAAGATCACCGTTCCATCATCCTAAAGTCTCCAATATTAAAATGGAGGCTTGTTGTCATGAGGAGGATCTTGATATCCTAACCTTGTTGTGTTTTCATCTGTTAGGCTTTGTTCTAAAAGCTAGTGAATGTCATGTTCAGTTGTTGTATCACATCCTTGTTTGCTTAAGATAGTAAAACCTTTACCATAGGTTTCTTCAAGGTTGATCGGTGTGTTTTTAACCTTGTGATCACAAAATGGTTGAGGAGTGGCTTGGTTAGAGGAGCTAGGTCTACCTATTAGAGGGAAATTAGGTCCTTCATTTGTTTCAAGATGTATATATCCAAATGTATCAGGAGGTGGGATAGTAGGAAGGTCTTGTGACTTCATGGAGGGGTAAAAGGTTGCATTGGCTTCAAGGTTGTCAAGGCATTCATTTAAGAACTTATTCATGATATCATCATCTTCACCAATGATTTCAACAGCACGAGGAGGACATTCATGAGGAGTTGAAGGAGCGTGAGGAAGCTCAAGGTCATTAGGATCAGTTCCAAAGGCACAATTTGACATGTCCACTAAAGATTTTAATGACATCCAAAACTTATTAAAGAAAAAAGCCATGATGAAAGGAAACTAAATGCAATAAACAATGAATCTAGAAAGGATGACAAAATGCAGTAACAGAAAATAGAAATGCAAAAAATTCCCAAAAAATACCAGAAATTATAGAGCAGAATGTGCAGAAGGACTAAGTTGCCCAATGTGGCGAATTAGTCACAACGATGATTTTTTTGTCTTTTTTCAAAAAAATTGAATGCAATTTGATGTTTTTCAGATGCATAGATGCAACTACAATATGAAAATGCAAAAAAAATGTTGTTTTCAATGTAACAATGATACAAAAATGCAAGTTATTTGAGCTTTTCACTAATGCAAATTGTAAAACCCTAGGATGCAATTTAAACAATGCAACACCTAATGCAATGTAAATTAAACCTAGGATGCACTTGAAATTAGAATTAAATATGTTCAAAAGTCAAGTCCACCAAAATGTAAACAATGATTTTGGTACCTGAATGCTTTAAGCTCCTTCTAGGATTTTTCACCTAAAAGGAGAAAGATTGGGTGCAAAATGCTAATGTCTACACTCAAGATTAATGTAAATGAGATGCAAAGTATCTAATTATGATGTGCTAATGCACTGATCTAAAATAAAGATGATTTAACTATGCTAAACCTAAGAAATGCAAAGTGTTGGAAAACACATTATGATATGCAAAAACACCTAATAATGCAAGTAAATGATGAAATAATTGAACAGAACTGGAGAGGTGCACCCGGAAACTAAAATATGGTGTGGAGAGGTTCTAGAATCTTACAAGTTAACTAAAAATGTTGACTGATAAACTTATGCCAGGCTGGGCAACTTAGTCTAGTTTCAGGGAAAATTTGTCAGAACAGGAATCTGCCAAATGGGTATCCAAAAATGCAGAAACCACTTTTCAGGCCTGGAAGTGGGACTAATTCGCCACTGGTGGTGACTTAGTTCACTTGTAGATTTTGGGAATTTCGGGATAGGATCCTATAACTTCAGGTCTGCACTTGCTTTTCCGACAGGTGTTCGATCTTGATTCTACAAAAAATGGGATAAAAAGAGTCTCCAAGCTCCAATTAGGTCTTTGTTGACTTGAATAGCTTTGATGACTTGTTGACCACTTTTCAACACCTATCTCTTTGAAAATTTTGCATACATAGTCTGCAAACACACATGCAAAGAGGGGGAAAATGGTTAAGGGTTAGGGTATAAGGGTTTGCCTTGGTCAAACCCCACTTTGGTAATCAAACCCTATGAAATGAAATGAAATAAGGAGACAATGATAAATAAACAACATGCAATGTCATAAACTTACCAAGCCCTTGATGTAGAAATCTGAAGATATGTAATGAAGTGCTCCAATGGATGACTTGATTATGCTTAGATTGCTTGAATGCTTGAGAGATTGAATGCTTAATGAGTTATAAGATTGCATGAGATTAGGAGATGAAAAATGAGGAGAAAAACCCTTATTTATACTTGATTTTATAATATTTCCCGAAAATAACACATCACAGGCCGACCTCAAAGGTTAGAGAATAAAATCCTGCCAGAAAATTGAAATAATTTTGATTTTTTTTCCAAATAGGACTAAGTCACCCCTATTGACGACTTAGTCCCACTTTAGCAAATTAAGTGGGTGTCAGAAATTAAAGGGAATTAAATGATGTCTAACGAGAATATCCTCAAAAACACACTTAAGAATGGCCAGAAAGAACATTAAGGGGACATTTAAACATGAGAAAGGGTTGAATTAGTGATGATAAGTCTAGAAAAGTGTGAGAGTTTGTTACAACACTTCACAACATGATGCAGGAGTATCCAGTGGTGTAAGGGCAATCCTGCATCACCCAAAAAAAGAAAGATTTTAATTTCCTGTTGGTTGTTTCTTAGATGCTTTTGAATTTCTAGATACTCCTTTAGCTATTAAAATATTTGAAGCCAAATTTGAGGCCCTTAGAGGCTCCAGATGGGCCCAAAAATTTGCGAAAACCCAAAGTAGTTGGCCATAGGCCCTACTTTGTGCCACATTGTCTTTTCGAGAGCTTTCTGAAAAGGTATTATCATTGAAAATCCGACAGTCAGATTAAAAGTTATGGTTTCCAGAAGTTGGTGCATTTTTAGAAATGTGCTAATTTTCAAATGTGAATTTAAATTTGAATTTCAAATTGTAATTTGGGCGCCAAACCGCTGAAACTCAAATTGGAATGTTGTTTTGGCTCCAAATTGGAAAGGAGCTCTATTTATGGGCGGGATTTTTAATTTTTGGTAGCTTTTTGGGGAAAGAGTTTGCATGCCGTGAAAGGGGAAACTACTGTAATTTCTGTAATTTTTTGTAGCTTGCATGTATTGCAGAGCTTGAGGATTTGTGATCCTCTACATGTAAGAAGTTCCATTATAAATAATAATAAATTCCTCTAGTTGTTGTATCATTTTTTTTTGTCTCGGGTTTGCTCCCTCGTCATAACACCTTTGAAATAAGACTTGGTAAGTGATAAAAAGGGGAAATTTAAGTGAACTATGATGAAAGGGTCCTGGAAAATTGTGAAAGTGGGTTACAACACTTCACAACACCTTTACAATATATCCTATAAGTCTTAATGATTATCAAGGGTCTAAGACCTAATGTGAATGTATTGACCACATTACAACATTAAATCTAGGCAAAATCAAGCCAAAGTCCACTAGGAGGGCTTGAACATGAGAAAAAGTAGAAGGGTTACTTTTTCCGTGTCCACAGATAGAAGTAGGTCACTAACATAAATGTCCATATAAAAATAAATCCAAACAACAAGGTTTCGTTTGACACAAGAACAACTAGCTATTCCTTATTAAATTAGAATCTAACATTTTTGACCTTCAAAACTCACACTATCAAAAGATATAATTATCACAATTTGACAAAAGTATTCTAACAAAATGACCAAGTCCTTGACATCCCATGTCAATCTATTTCTCCAAGATATGCATGGGTAATAGGATACATGAAAAACCAACATAACGTGTTACAACCAAATGTGGGGTTTAGAGCAAAGATAACTTGTACTTGGTAGAGATGTATGGGGCTATTTCAATAGACATAATATATAAGACACCACTAAACTACCTAATATAACAACACAATCATGTGAGTTAAGTTAATACATAAATAAACTACCACATCATGAGGCACACACAAGATAAGCTTGCATGTGAGGAACTATAAATAATATTTTGGGTGATGCAAGATTACCTCAGCCCAAAGATGCTATCCTACATCACACCCTTAGTAAAAATATAATGAAGCAAGTTTTCACAATAAGGACTACACATATGACTAATTTGTCTACCCAAGTCATCTTACTTTAGCTTAAAAAACTTGTGAGTCTTCCTAAAGCTCCTTATCCTTCCAATGAATAAGATATTCCTTGTACTCACTCCATTAATTCTTCTTTCCTATGCATGTACCTAGAATTTGTGCAACTTCCTCTTGTTGCTATTTTGGTCTCCCTTCTCTAATCAATAACTTTCATTGATTTTGCATCCTCAAGGATTTTAGGCTCATGGTAGAAATATAGATCATTGTATTGAATATTATAAAGATGTCCACCCCTTTTGACAACTCAATATTATATGTATTCTCAAAAAATAATTATGCAAGATTTGGCAAAGACCAATCTAATTATTAGGCTTTGGCTTATTGTATATTCCATTAGGAAATCAATTTTATTGGATGTGTCATGACCAACTCACACTCTAAGTAAGCTTTGTCCCTTTGACCTTGATCAACACACAATTTGTATCTTACACTACTCTCTATCTATTTCTTGACTTACACATGAATCACTTTCATGAGATATACAAAGTCCTTAGTTTTTGCACTTATGTACCTACCTTTTACTTACACTCATAACATATCAATGATACCTCATGGGGATGTCTCATACACCATTTGAAATGGAATATTTCCATGAATTATTCACCACTTCTTTTAGAAAAACTTCAATTGCACCAACATAGTCCCACAACATAGATTTATCTCCTACCAAAAATTTGATTCAATTTCCAATACTCTAATTGACAACCTATATTTTTCCATAAACAACTTTTGATGTATTCAAAGTTATAATTGATTTATGTACTCAATTTCTTCCATAGAGTGCACTATAAGTGGATAAGGAGTTCCATGAATTATTTTAAGTAATGTTACATGATAACCCATACAATCAACCTATCTAATTGAAAAATAAATATACTATCCTAGATGCATCATTTGACTTCTAATAAGGAATGTAGTTTATCATTTCAAAAAATATGTCCACTACTACAAGGATTATTTTTTTCCCCTCTAAGTATATGATAAGGTAAGGATGAATTCCATGGATAGGTCCTCCAATGGTATGTCTATCATGTAAAATGGCTTACACAACCCAATGTCCTATGTCATCCCCTTCATTACTTGGTGGATCCTACAACTTTCCACGAGTCTAGACACATATTTGTGTAAATGTATCCATTGATACCTTTCCTCCAACATGACATGCATTTGTTTGTACCAAAGTGTTCTAAGTTCACCTACCTATAAATCTCTAATGAGGTTCTCCCTCATTAGACTCTATTAGATGCACAACTATTGCCTCTTGAATAAGTATCTCTCTAGTGCAAAGTAATCCTCATATAATATTTTATCTCTAGCCCATGGATCCATGCTTGCACACAATGGATCTAAAAACTCTAGATCAATTTCATACAAATCCTTCATCCCCTTATGGATCCTTCATTGCATCCATACCCACTAGCTTAACTATCATTTTAGACAATAGGACTTACCTTCTACTCCAATTATCTACAACCTTATTGGTTTTTGCTACATAATGCTTCAACATAAAATATTAACCCTATAAACATTCAACCCACCTCATATGCCTCTAGTTGATCTTTGCTTGAATTTATGATTTTAAACTCCTAATAGTCTATGTACAATAAAAACTACTTTGGAAATAAGTAATGCCCCCACTTGTGCATACTTTACACTATGACATAGAAATATTGGTCATAGACATAATATCACTACCAAAACTTATATAATTTTTTGTTGGAGTATGTTATTTTTTTACCTTCTTAACTCAATATAGTACCAATTGTCATTCCACTAGCATCATAGTTGAATTGGAATATTTTTCCCAAAGTTTGGAGTGCAATCATGGGCTCCTCCATCACCTTCTTCAAGAGTGAAAATCTCTTGGAAATAGCAATAGTCCACTTAAACATGTTAGGAATTACATGTAGAAGATATCAATTAAATGCAGATAAATATTAAATAGAGGAATGAAAATTACACAAAAATAATTAACACCAAGAGACAATTTTAACATGGTTCACCCAAACTCGGGCTACATCCACCAACAAAGAGTCCAATATTATTATCCAGCAAATCAAACCGATTACAACCAACAATCCTTGCAACTCAATACCACTGCAAATCCTACAATACATATCAATGGAAACCCTAACCCTTAGTTGTTTTATCAAGACTTACGTCAGTTACCAAAATAGGTATTTTTATGTCAGCCAATAGAAAAATAACTTCTGACACCTTTATAAAATAATAAAAGTCAAGTGAGGTTTCGGGGGTGCTGCCCCCAAAACCCCATTAAATAATTTGGGGGGAAACCATGCCGATAAAAGTGGGGAAAATTTAACTTATGAGTCTAATTAGGCTCCATATATCAACAAAACATGTACTTTCAAAAGTAGTACATCAAATATTCAAAAACACCACCAAATTTTATGATGAAATTATAATAGAAGCTTTCCAACCCATGGAAACTTCTAACCTTCATCACACTTCTTGGTTCCAAACACTCAATAATCATTTGAACCTTCTTAGAATCTATTGCAATCCACCTTAAGATATCATGAACCCCAAGTGCATCAATTCCTTCGTAAAGTTATTTTTTTTTAGGTTCATGTGTACAACTTCTCTCCTCAATTATGTCAACACCTACTACAAGTGTGAGATGATCCTCTCTCATATATCAAACACCAATATGTCATTAAAAGAAAGGACCATAAACCTAACAAGAACTTTCTTTAAAATTATATTCATCAATCTCATGAATGTGCTTGGAGATTTTTTATCCCAAATGGAATTACCATCTATTTAGACAAGCCTTCCTTCATTCCAAATGTGGTCGTCCATTCATCTCCTTCCTTGGTCCTAATATAATGATATCCACTCTTGAGTTCTATCTTGGAGAAGTGACATTTTCCACTCAATAAATCCATAAAGTCATCCATGCATGACAATAGAAACAGTTGTATATACTTAACAATGATCTTGTTGATTATACAAGAGTTTATGCACATCCTCTATTATACACTCCTCTTCATCATCATTATTGTAGGAATTATGCAAGATTTAGTCTCCCCCTTATTATACCCCACTCTAGTAATTATTAAAATTGCATGTTGAATTTTGTACTCATGATAGGAGTCATTTTTTGTAGCACATTATTCAAAAAACTAGATCCTAAAATTAGATCCATACAATGTGTGATGTGCATTAGTAGCAATTTATTTGGCATTTCCCCACCAATCACATCTATGAACTCCTCAGGAAAAATAGTGACTTGTGGCTCCTCAAAGCTACAAGTTTCCTTATGCTCTTTCTATGTGGGCTTAACTACTAGTGCATAATAATCCTTCAATTTGCTCACCTCCTTGAGAAACTCGTTCACTAATAATAGCAACACTTTTCTATTCTATGTAAACTATTCCTCTTCCTTAATGGGAATTAAATTGAACTTATTCCCATCCCTCCTAATAGTAAAGATGTTCTTTCACCATCATGTATTATGTGTTTTTTGTATAGGCATAGCCTTCCTAACTATTAGCATGATTTTTTCATTACAATTACTTTGATTATTTTGGAAATTCCTAATGGGAAATCACATAAACTTGCAATAATTAGAAAAATAACCATGGGACAAGTGATTTTCCTCTATGTTTGAGAGTGGAAGGTCCCTCACATGATAATTATTTTCAAGGTGCTAAGTACTTATTACCATGAAGCATAAAAAGGAAATAACACAAAAAATAGAAAGATAAAATAGAGAAACCCAAGATGGAATAAATGATAGGATCAGTGTGTTGTTCACATCGAATGATGTTTTTATCAAACACTTTCCAAAGTGGGTAACTTTTGATCCAAATCTCGTATTTTAGTGATTTAAAAAAAATGAATATCTTGATTGGATAGACACATTAAAATGTTAAACATTGAAATAGAGATCATTCAAAAAATTGAAACCCCCTTAAAAATGAGAAAATAAAGTCCATAATTTTGTATTGTAATTTGAGAAAAGAAAAAAAGGGTGAAAAATGGAAACCTTTAAGGAGTTAGATCTTTGGGCTGAAAATGAAGATCTACAGATACTTGGGATATTTTTGTAATTATATTGAATAATAAGGTCATTGTAAAAGCTTAACAACATGAGTTACATTGGAAAGATTGGAGCATATAATTGGTGCGGCCCTCATTAGTTGGCATGGTCTTATAGAGTGTTAGTCTTGGGAGTGGTGCATAGTAGGAGTTATGGATTTATTTCCATCTCCTTTTGCGGTTGCTATCTTGATTCCATAAATAAATCCATGATGGGGCATAGGTTTTTTATTTTGGACCATAGTTTTGGTGAGCAATAGTTTGCATAAACCACTTGGTGGTTTCCTATTTCCTTTTCTCTATATATTGATCATATGAGATAGATGTTTTATAGTTTTATTCAAGTAAAGTACTATTATGTGACTAAAATTCCTTTAGACTAATGAGTTGATTGTATTGGTGTACTCTTGTTCATAATATTAATACAAGAAAGTGATATCTCTTTTATGGTGGATTTTTTCTTGAAAAATTTTCTCCATATAAATCTAATGTCATTTGCTATTATTAATTTTAGTTTGCTAATTTATAATTCTCCATGTTCTATTTGATGGTTTTATCTTATATACTAATTGGTTAATCATATTTGAGTGTGTTATTTGTTTATACTTTCACTCTATTTATTTACATTATTATCAATATTAGTATCAAAGTTTTTTGTGGTTGCAATATGAATATTTTGTTTAGTGTTTATGTAGGTTTTCAAATGGTTGAAGTCATAGAAATCACATTTCTTTCAAATATTAAAAATTCAATGGCTATGGGTATTGATTTGTGAAAACTTAAAATCGAGATCTCTTGGAAGAGATAGAAAAGGAAAAATTCTACAAAAATAAAAAGGTAAGCTTGAAACCCAAAATTTGTGTTTATTTAACTTCATCATCTTGAATGTTTCCAATGAAACTTCTACACATAGTTTGTGAAAGAGAATAGGTGAAACATATCAAACAATTTGTGAAAGAGGATACGTGAAACATATCAAACAATTTGTGAAAGAGGATAGCTGAAATATATCAAACCAAGAGTTTGATAAATAAATTATATTTGAAAAGAAAGTTGTATTCCTTGAAAGTGAAGGAAGGGGACTTAGTTGTTAGCATCTAAATGTGTTTAATATTATTTTGAGTTAGCTAGGTAGTATTGATATTAAGATTAATGAAGATGATAAATATATTTTTTTACTTTTTTATTTGCCTAAATCGTGGGAAAATATAATTGTCTTTATCAATGGTACTACTATAGAGCCCAAGATAGACTCTCTTGGTACTTATCTTAGTGAAGAAATGAGGGGGAAATTCATGGCTGGGGGTTCAAAGAATGAAATAAATGTTTATGAAAGGCTTGAGTAAAAAGTAAATGTAAAATGGGAATGAAAAAACTAAAGAATAAATCCAAATCAAACGGATGGTCTATAACCACTAGAAAGAGAAAATTCAAATATTGGAACTATAGGAAGTAGGTCCATGTAAAGACTAGATGTAGAAACAATAAGAATAATTTTTAAGATTTATCTACTAAAAAATCCTATGATAACGATAATACATTTGATACATTGTTTTTTTTATAACACTTATAGTGATGAATAATGACTAATTGATTTAGGTGCATCCTACCACATGACCCTTCACAAGGAGTGGTTTTCTCATTACAAAGCATGTGATTTTAGTGAGGTATTTCTTAGCAATAAAAAAACTCTTGAGAATATTAATTGAGGAAAGGTAAAACTATTTTTTAGTAATGGGAGAGTGAAAAATCTTACTAATGTGTTACACATTTCAAGGATTGCACATAATGTTATTTTGATTTTTAAGATAAATGATTTTAGTATGCATGTAAATTTTATCAAGAATGGATTGAAGTTGGCTAGAGGAAATTTGATGATATCTAAGCATAGTTGACATGGAATCTTATTTAAGCTATAGGCAACTATATTTTACAAATCTACCAATGTAATTAAAAATTTATTTATGTTGTGGCACTAGAGGTTAGGCCAAATTGGTGAAAGGGTCTTCAAACCATGATTAATACAAATATGGTAAAAACCTATTTCTTGGGTTATTTTTCTAATTTTGATTTTTGTATGTACTATGTGTTTGGTAAAAAAATATAGTTAACTTTCCTCCTAGAAGCACTAGAACTAGGAGAATTTTAGAGTTTATTCATTCAATTTTATGGTTCTATGGATGTTTACTATATAATAAAATCTTATTATTATGTTACATTTATTGATGACTATTCAAGTTTTACTTGGATATTATTTTTGAAACACAAATATGAAGTTTTATCTTAGCTTAAAGAATTTATTTTTTAGAAGTAGTTAGATAGGAATATTAAGGTATGTAACCATAGTTTTTTCATCCCCCTAAAGCTGTGTCCACCCAAATACAATTTTTCTTTGATTCTAAGTGTTTTCTTTCTTAATTTTTTGAACCTATGTTGGGTCTCGCTTAGGTTGCCACAACCCTATTTTTTTCTGATGTTTTGAAGTTATGCCAAAAGTCTATCTTTGTTTCGATCATTTTTAAAGTTATAATAACTACGTCAAAACTCAAAACGATTCTCACAACCTTGATTAACACTAATAAGGTAAATATGGAGTTAAATTGAAAACAAAACTAGTGCATTTTTAGAGTTTTAAAAGTTTTTGAAACCATTGTTGATTCCCGACAAGGTTTCAAACACCCACTCTAGTTCCAACAGTAAAAAGATTATTTTAAGTGGCAACATTTTATCGGTTTTAGAGATCATTTTTAGGGATCACCATGGTTTTCAAAATTCCCTAAGATTGTTCCTTAAAGAAAGATGGTTAAGTGGAAAATGAAAAAGGTTTCCTAAACCTTGTTAGATTTCGATGAGATTCTTAAAACCTCATTTGGAGTTGATGTTGGTTCCTCATGTTGCTCTTAGAATCACCATCTTGTGTTCAAATATTTCTACTTAGCTAAAGAAAATGATGCAAGAAATGGAAATGACATACTACAGAAAGAACATTAAGAAAAATGAGAGATTATCAAATTTCATTACAAAAACCAATAAAATGTAAAAAAAACATATATATTATATTATATTAATGGGGAGATGCAAGTACAAGCTTTTCACACATAGAGAGTGAAAATCAAGATGAAAATTCCCTCCACAACCTCCTAAATCTTCTTAATCTATGCAAGAGAGAACACATTTTCATGAAACTCTACATAGTTAGCAAAAGCTTTCATCACATTCCTCTCAAGCCAAGCACACAAGAGAGTTACAACTTATTTGATTTATTCTTTTCTCATATTAGTAGCAATAAAGATGATGTCTCCAAGCAGGCTTTCTCGTAGATATTCATTCAAGTGTCCCAAAGCAAATTTGATGTTGGCTAGGTACGTCGGCCTCACCAGTCTTTTAGCAACTCTAGCACCCCATTTGAATTTGTTAAAAGTCTAGAATATGTTGTGTATGAAACCTCTCTAGGGTTCTAGAGTTATGGACATGAACTTGAACCAAGATTCTCTTGATCACTCCCTCTTCAACATCATTCCTTATGAGGAAAACCTCTCACAGCTAGGCAGTCACCAACGGCCTCACAAAACTGCACTCCACACCTTCAAAAATGATGAAATCTCCTTTCAAGGTTGCATTACTCAAAGTGCTTGACATTTTGAGAGTAAGATTGATTTGTGAAGAATGGAATGCAACTCCTTTGAATTTATAGAGGAAAGAAATGGCTATCATATCCACAAGATAAGTTATGGGGAGATTTCCTCAACAACAACTAGTGGGCAAGGATGTCATTGAAATTATTCAAATTAATATGGGGCAGCAAATGATGGATGAATTTGGCCTATTTTTGGTGGAATGAGCTTCGGTGTTGATATAAAATCTTTTAATTAAATTTTCTCACATGCATATGATCCTAAGTGAATGTGTAATTAAATGCATAGATTAAGAACTGTAGGTGTTTCAAATGTATGAAGAGCCATGATGCTTATGTAGATGGAAAAGTGATATATTAGCTCATAAAACTCAAGTTGTTATGTGTAATGTAATTATAATGTTTCTAAAGAGGGTCATAAATACTTATGAAGTTTTGCTAAGAAATAATTTTGGTAATAATTTATGAAACTCCCATTTTAAAGATGGTAGTTACCATAACTGAAAAGTCTCAAGAACAAGAATCTATTTAAATATGTAATGAAAAGGAAATTTGAGGGTCTGAATTTTTAATCCCCATTACACTTTGATGTAAGAGCGAGAATAGATCAAAGAAGGATTATTTGCAATTTTTCTTATTTCTAAAGAAGTTCATTATCTTTGTGCATATGAAATTCAAGTGTGATGCTTAGTATTTATGAATGAGTATTTGAGCTTTGATAAATACAAGAATATTACTTCTCTTTATGTATTTTGTATTCTATTGTGTTACATTCATTTTATTTAGTAAGAATTAAAGTTGGGGTTCATTTAATCTGTCCATCTATTAGTGATATCTCAATCTTTGAGTTGTAGTAGTGGTGACATTTATCTTTTGAGTTTTAGTTAATGTTTTGAAAGTTTATTTTAAACACATTTGTATCATGGCTATGAATAAATGTTAGCTTTCCTTTACTACTTTCTAGTTAAAAGTATACCTGCCTTTTAATATTCAAAAATATAAAAAAAATCTTATGAGGGAGTTGTACCTTAGTCAAAATTCAGAGGAAGATCACTAATGAAATGGTGATCTCTCTAATTGTTTGTTGCTTATTTATCTTTATTTTTGGAAAAATGAGTAATTTTAAGTTAATTGTTAGGAAGACAAATATGTCAACCAACAGATTTTTGGTGACTCTACTAGGGAAATGAAAGGATAATTCAAAAAGGTTGCCTTATTATGAAAATATATGGTGCTACCATATGATAACATTATTCTTGTGGTGCAACTAGATCTTGATTGGGTCCATGAAAAACAAGAAGATATCATATCCCAGTTGAATACTCTATCTTGGAGACATAGGAGGGATGTTGCAGACTACACCAGAGTAAATTTTATTTTGGAAGAAGAAGAAGAATTGGTCCAACAACTAATAGTGGTAGTTGAATGAGTGATAGAGACATTTCCTAGGGTGATAATCTCAAGGAATCCACAAAGAAACCAAAACCCTCAGCAAAATCAAGGTCAAAGAAAAAATCAAAATCGACCACAGGATCAAAATCCGCAACCAAGAAATTAATCTATGAAAGGATTTGTAACTCCTTGGTTTCAAAAATATATCAAAAGAGAAAGTGGTAAAAATCACCTCCCCTTAGATGGAGGTTGGCGACTTTGTAATTTGAAATTTAACCTTAAAAATATCTTTGGTAGGAAGAATTACAGTTTACATGATGGCTTTTACTGCACCTTGGTTGTGGGGAACTCATTTTGGGCCCTTAGATTTACCACAGTACACAACCCTACATATGAGATCAAGAAAACAATTCCTAAAGTTTGTTAGGGAAAGCACACAAGACCGAAATAGTCACATCCAAGCATTCACTGTTGCATGTGGAATCTTGGGGGTTATAGATGAAGATGTGTTTGTCAAGTTATTTGTTGAATCTCTCATTAATACAACTGCATGTTGGTTTCAATATTTAGAAGAGGGATGTATCACCAATCAAAGTATATTGAGAGATAAGTTCCTAACAAGGTTCAAACCAATAGTTAATGTGGGTGCTCTTTTGTGTCACTTTTTCAAAATAAAAAAGGGATAATGTGAATGTATGAGAGATTTTGTAGATTGATTTGACCATTCTCTAAAATGAATTCCTCAAATTGATCAACCTAGTCAACAAAACCTACTATCTATCTTTATTGTAGCTCTACATCCTGAAGTTCAATTCTATATGAAGTGAAAGAAGGTATGTGACCTTGAAGTTGCAAAATAGGAGGTTGTTAAAATAGAAGATGATTTGTCAATGTTTGGGTGTTGTAATCAAGTACAAATTAGAGAAGCCTCAAACAAAGAATTTTTGAATGGTTATTGTGAAAAAACAAGATAGGTAAGTCTTCTATCTTGCACAACTAAATGTTTCAATCTTATAGTTCTAGGTCAAGAACACTTTCCAAATAATAAAACGGGTGATCCTAAAAATATATCTCATAAAGATGAAGTATATAACTTTAGTTATGAAGAAGACATAAGCAATTCAAGTCACAAAGAAGATTACACTTCTCATATACCAACAAAAGGTAGACTATTGACATCCTTTGTTAGATAACCATTAGATGATACAATCAATGATTCCTTTACACTCATGGAATTTGAAGTGTTCACCTTTGGAGGTGTTGATGAATCAACAAAGAGAATTATAGTAGTAGTATAGGCTTATGGGCAGTCATTTTTAAAAAAAAATGAAATTCATGAAAAGTGGTTGAGCAACTTTAATGCATTGTTCTTGCTAGATAGTTCTTATGGAGTTTTCAAAGTCAAAGATAATCCTTTTTTTGAACTCTATGATTCTAAATTGGATGACCTGAATGCAGTTGCTTATACTTCTCATGACATGATGCTTGGTGATGTTAGCTTTGGGAATAAGGACAATGATAATGAACTAAAAGGATAAATTGAACCATGGAACAAGAATAAAATGAATTTGGATCAAGATGTGGAGGGTATTCCCACTACAAATGACCCTTCTCATATTTCAAGTTAGGGATTAGAAGATATGGTTTTATCTCCATTGCATGATATAGAAGTTGGTGAATTTAAAGATCCAAATTTTTCACTAATAAGGGATAATATAGCATTCAGTACTAGGTTTACAATTGTTGGGAACAATAGTGATTATCATGGTTTTCAATCACCTCTAGTATAGATTGATTTGGATCAAGACTTCTATCAAGTGTAGTTCATTCGTTCTTTATTGCAATCAGTGAGGAGATCATTCAGGATGTTATGTCATTTGAAGTAATGCATGGAAATGTGGTTGGTAACATGCAAGGTTATATCTAATAAATCATTGAAATATATGATGAGAAGTGGTTGTTTGGTGACGAGGTTCCACATAGAGATTCCTCATACATAGGGATTCTTCTTTGGGGTTGCATGCTATTCCTAATTTAACAAGTGCTACATGGGTATGTATTCCTTTTCTACAGTAGATCTTACTTCTCTCAATCTATCAATGGTTTTGCATAAAAAATCTTGGGCAGCTAGGGTTTCCCTACCCTATACATACTTAGGAAATTTTTTTGTGTTATTAGTCTAGGCGCTTTGATTGGTTTTTCTCATTTTTGGCTTGTTATGGATCCTCTCCTCCAATGATTATGACTATGTTTCCCAATGGATTCTAAGTACTAGTTTATAGTCAATATTTTGGGTACATCGCTTCATCTTTTGCAGTCCTTGTCCCCAGTCAGAGCCAATTGTTACCATGGTTTTTTCATTCCCCTAAAACCGCATCCACCCCAAATAAAAGTTTGCTTTAATTCTAAGTGTTTTCTTTCTTAAGTTTTCACCTATTTCAGGTCCCACTTAGGTTACCACAACCCTATTTTTTCCCAACATTTTCAAGATACACCCAAAGTCTATCTTTATGCTAGTCCTTTGTAAAGTTTTGAGAACTACTTTAAAACCCAAAACGGTTCTTACAACCTTGATTAACTCTGATAAGGTAAAGATGGAATTAAATTACAAATAAAACTAGTACAGTTTCAAATTTTTAAAAGGTTTTGAAATTGTTTTTGGTTCCAGGCAGGGTTTCAAACACCCATTCTAGTTCCAATGGTAAAAAGATTCTTTTAAGTGGCATCATTTCATCAATTTCAAAGCTCCTTTTTAAAGATCACCAAGGTTTTTAGAATTCCCTAAGATTGTGCCTTAAAGAAAGATGGCTAAGCGAAAAATGAAAAAGGTTTCCTAAACCTCGTTGGATTCTAATGAGGTTCTCAAAGCCTTGTTGGGAGCTGACATTGGTTACACATGTTGCTCTTAAAACTACCATCTTGTGTTCAAAGATTTATACTTAGCTAAATAAAATGATGCAGGAAATGGAAATGAAATACTATACAAAGAACATTAAGAGAAACTAGAGATTATCAAATTTCATTACAAGAAGTAGTAAAATGCAAAAAAATATATATTATATTATATTAACGGGGAGATGCAAGTACAATATTTTCACACACAGAGAGTGAAAATTAGGATGTCGATTCCCTCCACAACCTCCTAAATTCTCTCAGTTTTTGCAAGAGAGAACAAATTTTCATGAAACTCTACATAGTAAGCAAAAAAATTCATCACATTCTTCTTGAGCCCAACACGCAAGAGAGTAACAACTTGTTTGATTTCTTCTTTCCTCAGAGCAGTAGCAATGTAGATGGCGTCTCCAACCAAGCCTTCTCGTGGATATTCATTCAAGTGTCCCAAGGAATATTCAATGTTGGCTATGTAAGCCGACCTCATCAATCTTTCAACAATTGTAGCAACCTAGTCAAATTTGTTGAAAGTTTTGATTAAGTTGTATATGAACCACTCTAGGATTGAAAAGTTATGGACATGAAATTGCTCCAGGAAATTCTCTCCTATGATTCTCCTAATCACCCCTTCTTCAACATCATTCCTTATGAGGAAAACTTCTCTCAGCTAGTCAGCCACCAGTCGCCTCATAGAACTGTACTCCTTACCTTCGACAATGAGGAAATCTCCTTTCAAGGTTGCATCACTCGAAGTGCTTGATTTTGAGAGTAATATTAAGATGTGAAGAATAGAATACAACTCCTTTGAATCTATAGAGGAAATAAATGGTTGTCATATCCATGAGATAAGCTATGGGGAGATTTCCTCAGCAACAACTAGTGGGCAAGGACGTCACTAAAATTATTTAAATTAATATGGGGCAGCAAATGGTGTGATAAAGTTGGTAATTTTTTGGTGGAATGAGCTTTAGTGTTGGTGTAAAATATTTTAATTAAATTCGCTCGCATGCATATGATCCTAAGTGAATGTGTAATTAAATGAATAGATTAAGAGTTATAGGTGTTTTAGATGTGCAGAGAGCTACGAGGCTTACATAGATGGAATGGTGATATATTAGCTCATCAAACTCAAGTTTTTATGTATAATTTAATTATGATGTTTCTAAAGAGGGTCATAAATACTTATGAAGTTTCACTAAGAAAGAATTTTGGTAAAAAATTATGAAACTCCCACTTTAAAGATGACAATTACCATAACTGAAAAGGCTCAAGAACAAGAATCTATAAATATGTAATCAAAAGGAAATTTGAGGGTTTGAATTTTTTATCCCCATTACACTTTGATGTAAGAGCAAGAATCAATCAAAGAAGGATCATTTGCAATTTTACTTGTTTCTGAAGAATTTCATTATCTTTGTACATATGAAATTTGAGTGTGATGCTTAGTATTTATGAATGAGACTTTGAGCTTTGATAAATACCAAAATATTACTTCTCTTTGTGGATGTTGTATTCTATTGCATTACATTCATTTTCTTTAGTAATAAGTGAAGTTGAATTTTGTTTAATTTGTCCATTTGTTACTAATATCTCAATCTTTGAGTTGTATTGGTGATATTTATCTTTCAAGTTTTAGTTGATGTTTTAAAAGGTTATTTCAATCACATTTGTATTATGGCTACGAATAAATGTTAGCTTGCCTTTACTACTTTTTGGTTAAAAGTATACCCACCTTTTTAAATTCAAAAATACAAAAAAAATATCTTACGAGGGAGTTGTACCTTAGTCAAAATTCAAAGGAAGATCACCAATGAAATGGTGATCTCTCCAACTGTGTGTTTCTTATTTGTTTGTATTTTTGGAAAAAAGGATTTGTTTTAAGTTAATTGTTAAGAAGAAAAATATGTCAACCAACAAGGTCTTAAGATTAGATAATTGAGGTAAATATTCCTATAATTAATTTGATTATTTATATAGGCATGCAAGTATTGTGTGATAAAAAGCTACACTATGCATTCCACATCAAAATGAGTTTCCAATATGAGTGAACCTTGAACATTAATGGACAAATCTATAAGTATGTTGAGTGGTGCACAATTGGATTTTTTTTTTGGCTAAGGTCATGAGAACTACTTGCTACTTGGTAAACAAGTCTCCTTATTCAACTATAGTTTGTTGAATCAAAGTAAACTACTACAATTGTTAATTTTTCAAAGATTATAGAAATTTGGTCTTCATCAAAGCAACACTAGATTACCCATTAAAATATAATATGAAAGATTAAAATCAACCAATAGAAATAAATAAACCATGATAAATAAAAAATGCATTGTATGAAATATACATTGAGAAACCCCTGTAGAAAAATGATCATCAAAGAGAGGTTTATTTATATATTAATCTTCAACACAAGAGTACATATATAACAAATTTTCTTCCTTCAATCTAATAGAATTCTACAAACACCTATGTACATAAAAAATAACATGTGAAACTACTATCCCAAGGTTCAAATTTATGGAGCATATAGAAATAAGAAACTATAAGAGGTTTCAAAAATAAAAGGGAAATACCATGGGCTCAAGCTAGGTTCTAAAATCCACCTCATGCAAAAACGTCATGCTCCATTCACATGATCAACCTCATAGAATAGTAAAAGTAACTTGCTTGAAGTCAAAAATATGGTCCACCACCCAATCCATTTTATCGTTATTGCAAAAGGTAGAGAACTAAAAATAGAATCATTATAAATAAAATATTTGACTTGCAACTCCCCGTGTAATGGAAAATATCCTAAGAATGGCATTCAACTCCAACAACCGAATCACATGGGACCCACCAATAACGAAGAGATGATCCATTATTCCCTCTTCGTGCTTAAGATTGGAGAAACACCTTAAATGACCTCGAACTGATTTGTGACTACCACTATCATTCTCTAAATTTTTCAAGTTAACAAGAAAATAATAATAACATAATATATGTCATCATCTATGGGGGTTTCCAAGCATCCACTCCAAGATGTTTGGAGACATGACATAAATATATATTAGGATTAAAATTAAATACCGCACTATCTCAATGTTCTTCCACTTGATATTAGATATTATAATGATGTACATGAAAAACATAAAATAAATAAAGTACAAGATCCAAGGTCCATGGCCTTCTTGTACCAAGAGAACTTCTCCATGGTCACTATCTTTGTAAGAAAATATGAAAAATTATCCTAAGTAAAAACTTTTTGCAACATGAATTTACCATTCTATACCACCTCACACACAAAATGATACTAAACATCAACATGAATAGTATGAACATGGTATTGGGGTTCTTGGCCAAACAAATAGCACTTTGACTATCATAGTCAATTATAACCACCCTATAATCAATTTATCAATACCTAAACATAGTTTATATAACCATATCACCTACTTAAATGAATCTAAAGAAACCATATAGTCTACTTTGGTGGTGAATACAGAAAACATGGGCTACCTCTTACTCATATAATTCACTACACTATCAAGCAAATAGAATAATATCCACTAATGGACCTTCAAATATCCAAGTCACTTGCCCAATTTATATCCATAAAGTCATGTGTTATCCACATCATTAGCATCATAATAACAAAAATTTTAATAATAAGTCCCTTAAAAATATATCCTCAACATAATTTGAGTGCTCCTTACCAAGGCTAGATATAAACCTACTTAAAACTCCAATTGCTTGGGAAATATCTAGACTATCATACACTATTGAATACATCAAGCTACCAAAGAACTAGCATAAAGTACTCTATAAATATATTCAAAATAATTATTTTATTTGTGACACATACATACAAAAAACTTGGTTCCAATGAGAAAATGAATATTTGTAAGTTTGCAATCATGCATACTAAACCATTGCAAAATATTCTTAACATGCTTACTCTAACTTAACTATAGATTTTTGTTGATTTCCATACCAATAAAACTAATCTTTGAGCTCCCTAATCATCACCTTAATGTTAATAATGAAAAAATCATCCACCTACAAGAAAATAATTAGAATGTGATCACGAATAATTTAACACAAGCATAGTGATTTTTGTTGGTCCTAAGAAAACCAATTTATAATGCAAATGTATCAAAATTTACTACCACATGAGAGGAGACTAGTTTAGACTAATGACTATTTCAACTTGCAAACCAAATTCCCCTTCTTCACAATAAAACTAACAATTTGTTACATATAAATCTCCTTTGCAAGATCCCCATGCAAGAAGGTAGTTTTAACATCTATTTGTTTTATTTCAAAAGCAATGATGAGGCAATAGATAATATAAATCTAGTAGAATATAAATTAGAAACATGAGAGAATATTTTATTAAAATCAACTCCTTTTTTTTGGAAGTATCCCTTAGCCACAAGTTTGGTGTTATTCTAATCTAACCATCCATCTACTTCGATTTTCTTCTTATATACCTACTTACAACCAATTATCTTCCCTTACACAAACAAACAAGATCATAAGTGTCATGCCTACCTAAAGCCACCATCTCCTATTACATAGCCTACATTGAAGATTCACCATCCTCTAAACAAAGAGCCTCCCAAAAAAAATTAATTCATCATAAATACATAACAAATAATACATAATGTAAATTTGGTGGGTTATGCCTATCAACAAGATTTTATTGTCCTATGGATCTTCTCAAGATAGGAGTAAGGGGCTCAGCCTCTTCTTCCATGTACTCAACTTAGTCATACTACTCAAATCTCTCATCCAAACCCTCTTCTTTCTCTCCATTATATAATCTATCATCTTTTCTCCAACATGTGCATCTTCTTTCTTTTCAACCTTGGACACAAAATGTATTATTTTATTTCCTTAATTTTCCTTTCATTACACAAGATCTACAAAATTTGTACACTCCCTAAAAATAATCTCTATAAAATATCATTTTATGGGTAACTGGATTCTAAATCCTAACTTTTTATATTCTCACCATAACCAACAAAGGTACATTGTTGTACTTTTATTTCAAAATTATATCACTTTTCCTTAGGTAAATGAACATAATTCTCACAACCAAAAACCCTTAAATGTTAAATAAAAGGTTTATTACCTATCCATAGTCATAAGAAGGTCTATCAACAAGATTCAAGAAAGGAAATATATTAATCAAATAATAAATAATACTCGTAGCTTCTACCCAAAAGAACTAATCTAGTTGGGTACCACTTAGCATACTTATAGCTCTTTCTAACAAGGTTTGGTTCATTCTCTCTACCAACCCATTAGGTTCAAGTGTGTATGGTGTACTCTTTTTCTAAACAATACCTACATGTTAATGGAATTCATCAAATTCCTTAGAATAGTAGTCAACCCCATTGTTAGATCTCAACATCCTTATTTTATATAATTTATTTAATTTTGAACCAATGATTTAAATTCCTTAAACTTAGTGAGACTTTATATTTATAGTGCATAAAATAAGTTCAAGTGTATCTAGAGGCATCATTGGTGAATGTTACAAAATAACAATATTTATGTATAGATTTATCATCCACTTGACCAAACACATATGAGCGAATAATCTCTAACAAGCTCTTAGCTTTGTAACTACCTAAAGTAAAATATATATTTTTTATTTTTCAAACACACAATGTTCATAAAAATAAAATTGTCTATTAGTTTAATAAAAATCATCAACCAATTTTTTTACTAATTAGGGTTCTAAGCCCTTTTTCACCAATGTGGCTCAAACATTGGTGCCACAACATACATGTATTTTTGGTGTCAAATAAATTGATAGTTACAAAAAGTAGAGGCATCCAACCTAAACAAATTCCTAATAAGGGATCCATTAGAAATAGCTAGAAAATGTGTGTTGTACACCTTGTATAATAATAATACTAATTTATCAAAATAAATATTTAATTGTGGCACATATTAGAGATGTGGATACTTTATATGTTCTATGAGACATCAAAGTAAATATCATATGTGGATATTACATTAGAAAAATATTTATTATTGGGAAAAATTATTACCAAATTTTATTTTTTGGGTTCATGGTTTATATAACACCACTTAGTGGTTTTGTACATACTTTTTATATAAAATTAAGCACATGAGTAGTTGTTGAGGTTGACTTGTTGGTTAGAAGTTAGATTAAACATCTCTTGTAGGTTGCACATGTGATTATAGGAAGCTTGGATTCAGATGTGTAGCTACACAATTCTCATTTTATTATTCATATGGAGGAGTGCAAGTAAGTAGCTTGATGTTGTAGATTTCTTGCATAGATATTTCATAAATGTATTATTCTTCTTTGTGAGACAACACATTAAATTATGTAGGTGATTTTGGAGGCTATAGTTTTTCCTTGAGAGGGTTTTCATAGGGTATATCTATTATTATATTATTGTAGGTGTTAGGAAATAATGCATCATACCAACATTCTTAATTATTTTCCTACATAATCCCATGAGATAAAAGCATGCATACAAGCTTACAAAATAACCATAATGCATAGCTCAAAATAGACAAGACACAAGATAACACAAGATATACCTTGGGAAAACCCTCAAGATGGAAAAACCCAGCCTCCAAAAGCATCCATACTCCATCTATTATTCAACAATAAAGTAATACATGCACTTCAGAGTTGTCATGTGTGAACCCCAATCCTAGACCTACACAAACACAAAGAACAAACACAATGTTAGTCACATATGCAAGTTAGAACTAAGATTCCCCATGAAATTCATTTACAATGCACAAAATAGGAAATAAATGAAGAACACAACAAAGAAAGCTATTAAATCCTATTAGAGCATGCAAACTCTCAATCCTGTGGGGGAATTGGTGCCATTTTGATGTGGAAAATGGCCCTTTCCCAATCCCTTGTAAGCTTGGTGATGATTTTATGATGAAGATTGATTCTCCTTGGTTGAATTCCTACATAACCTAGCTAAGAAATGATAAGAATGGATGAAAATGGATGAACTTGATTCAAAAGATGATAATTTTGGCTCCCATTCTCCTCCAAATCAGCATAATTATTTTACATTGATTATGACTCCCTCAAAACAAATAGAGAAGGCCTCTATTTATAAGAGATAAGGATAGAGGATTGAAAGATATGGAGGATGTGGGACTAAAGATAAACCAATGATGAAGCACCACTTGTCAACATGCTATTGAAGAAAGGTTGAGCACATTTTGAAGAATATGCAAAGAGGGGGAAATTTGAAATTCAAAAGATGGCTTGAAAGATGAGATGAAAGATGAAGTTAATATCACTTGGCTCAAGAAAAAGGACTTGTAAGAGACTTTAATGCTTTGTTGGATGGACAAGACCTTTTGGGGGGAGAATTCAAACTTGAAGAATATTCCATCTTTGATGCCTTTTTGAAAGTAATTGAAGATTTAATAAATCAATTAAAATGATTTTCATGAGCAAGTGGCAAAAGCTAGAGGATGTGATGGATTTTGATTAGATTTAATCATGATTTGATTAATTAAGAGGGAGATTAGCTAATTTGACTATTTTGACTTAGACTTTTGGATTGATTTAAATCAAAATGAGAGGAATAATGATTTATACTTAATTAAATAAAGATTTTGATTTCTTTAATTAAATACAAATTGATTTAATTTAATAGAATGACTTTAGAGATTTGATTAAATAAAATGGTTGATTATTTAATTAAATAGAAATTATAGAATCTAATTAAATAAAATGGATTTATTTAATCAGAGGGAGATGATGACTTAATTAGATAAAATTGATTTATTTAATTAAGATAATGGAGTTAGTAAAATTAGGATTAGGTGTATAGGATCAATCGGTACATTTTATGTGTCTGCACCATGAATACGTATGAAGCATCAAGCCTATCCAATGCATCCTCCATGTGTCCAAGAATGAATCCACACATCCCATGCCATGCTTAACATATGAACTCCTCAAAAGACAATAATGATAGCCCACTAACTCAGCCAACCTTAACCATTAAACATGTGTTTTCTTTTATAGAAACAAGCTCACATAAATACAACCAAGTGGTAAGATAAAACCATGTGCTACAAAACCATGTAAACATAAAAATATTGACCCCTCATTTAATATTGGGTATTGTAGTGTCAAAAATTTCCACCCTTAACAATTTCGCACTATGTTTTGCTCCCCCTAAATTAATGGACCTAATTAAGTCCCCAATTTCCTAAATTATGCATTCCAAGGCCTATTTTTACCATTTTCTAAAGGATTACAAGCATTGAATAAATGCAATCAATTAATGTTTTGATCGGGAAACACTAAAAGTCTTGGAAGATAGGGTCAGGACCCATATTCCCATGGGTGTATGGGTCCCCCTATATTGTAGGGGACCAATTTTTAATATGTTGTTGGCAACATGTTAAAATTCAAAATTCAATTTTCAAGTGTTGGCTTTTGGGATCTAATTTTTGGGAAATTAGAACAATTACATATAAATAACTAGTCTTTTCATCATTTGAAATATAACAAGCATTAAGTGGGAATATATTGGAAGACCTATGATCAAGAGCACTATTGAGCAAGTCAAAAGCAACATTTTAGAGCTTTATTGCAGTAATTCAAGATTCAACATCGTGTCAAATTCTATGTGTGTTCATGTTATTATTATTTTGTGAAGGCTAACCCTTGTTGTAGGTCTCCAAAGCATTCAAAAATTAAGCAAGCAAGATCCAATTCCTTGAGGTGATGTGTATGACTTCAATCCTTCAAGGAAGCCATTGAAGGGTGGTGAGTTGCAATATTTTGTGATTTCATCATTCCTTCCTTTCAATTATCATTTTTATCATTGACATTGCCATTATGGCAGTGGAAACACTAACACGAGGTTTGACCAAGGAAAGCCCCTAAAATGGAACAACATTTCTTCTCTCTTTGAATGCATAGATTATAGGTTTGAAGAGGATTGAGGAAGTATTGAAGATAAGTTGTTCATTGTTGCATTCAAAGCGCTAAAATTTGGGAAGCCACAAAAAATCGCCTACAAAATTATCAGACAACATTTTGACAACTCTACAACCAAGAAACAAAAGATTAGATCCAACATCAAAGGGATGCAAAATTAGTTTTAGGACCCCTTATCAGGGATCCATACGCCCCTAGGTGTTTGAATCCTCCTCTACATGCCAAATCCAACTTTTTATGATAGGTGGACAATCTCCAATACTTCTCAAATCTGCCTACAATTTACTATTTCAATATGTGTATTTTCAAAATATTACATTTGTCATATTAGGTCATATAATCTAATTATGTTAATCATTCCAAATTATCTCCATTTCATTTCCTAAGTCCCAAGAGTGCAGATCCGGGTTTGTTGACTCACCTTCATGGTTGAAAGTTAATTTATTCACCTTGTTGATCTCCATTCTTAATGAAACATTGAAAATGGAAACTAATTGATCCCAAGGTTTACACATTTAAACTTTAGGGTCCACCCCTTTTTCCTATGTTTCATTTTGGTGAACCTAATGTCTTAATAAATTATACACCTTGTGAAATTGGTGTTATTTTAGCCCTTGGATCTAGGTTTTTCATCATATTGCCTTGCATTTATCACTAAGGGTTTCATATGTGCATCATAAAAACTCATAAAAATCCAAAAACAATGCACCTCATATTGCATCATAGCTTGCAATAGGGTGTGTTTCAGTTATTTAGATCAAATTCCATTCAAAATTGCATTCATAATTGTTCATTTTTGTTCACACATTATCATACATTTATATTTGAATAGCATAGATAAATTCTAGAAAAACAATCATTGTCAGATTTGTTTGTAGATAGAAATAGAAACCTTAAACAACAACTTAAACATTCAATTTTTCAATTTTCAAACCCCCTTCCAAGGACTCGGACACCCCTAGGTGACTTTGTCCTTGTACAAGTGCATCAACAAAAAATCTCATAGTTGTCTAGCTTAGTTTGTAGGAACTTGTAGATCTCTATTTTGGAAACAATAATTGCATGTTTTTAGGCATTTGGTATATACTTCATAAGAGTGAAAGAAAGTGCATTGTTTGTGTTTCAAAATTGCATTAAAAACATCATTTTTGGGCCTTTGCATTTTAGAATCAATTAATTATTGCATTTAGATATAAATTTGGCATTCATAACTTGTTCAAACATCTTCAACATTCTTTCATACTTGCATTTTATATCAAATTTGAAAAAATAAGCAAATTTTGGGATATTACTTATTGTTACAACTATTGGCAAGTAGAGTCAAAATTCATAAGCAGTGTAATACACAATCAATTTTTGAATTTCCTGAACCCTTAACTAGGACTCAGACACCCTTTGGCACCCCTGTCCTACTATTCTTGGCTAGACAAACTTTTTCCTAGACCTCTATTGTTGTGTTCCATGTTTGCTTCTATTGTCTGATTTCTATTTATGAGTGTTTATTGTGCTTATTTGACATTTTGGTGTTCATCTTGGGTAAACTTAGTGTTTTGAAACTTGTATGATTTTCACAACCTAGTGTTCTATTGCCAATACTTCAATGAGACATATTTTTAGACTTATGGCATCCCGCGCTAGCTTCACATCCATTGTGGATCATGAGTCTTCTAACTCTTTCATGACAAGTGTTGTTGATACTTAACCCATTTTGGACTCTATCCCTGATGCTACCATACCAATGACAACTTTATAAACACTTGTCTTTACAAATGTTGAGACTATGGTTGCCCATGTTCCCGAAGACAAACTAATAAAATTAGACAAAGACTTAGAAGGAATACAAGACTATGTGAGTACTGAATCTTTAGTTGGTCTTATGGTCCCTATGTTAGAAAACATAAGGAAATTGATTAGTGATTCCCATGTATTGGAGGTTTTGTGTGGCTTAGCTCATATATTTGATGCCAACATCCCTACTACAACTAGTTGCACTCAAGCTTTGGGATATACTCAAAGTCAAGGAGAAAGTCAAGTCTCCCTCCCTACAACTATAGCTTCTACTCCTACATACACAAATCCAACTATTGCTTCAACAACACAACAAAGTATTGGCATAACTCTAACAATAGGTTTTTCCAATGGAAATCCTTATGGTTTTGGATCTTCACACATCACACCTCAAGTTTCATCCCCACTCATAAATTTGCAACATAGTAGCCCACCAATCACATACACAATTCCACCATACTTACTATATTCTCAAAACATGTCAACCAATGATTCCATCATCAACCAACTTTTACAAAACGTAAGCTCACTTCAACAACAAATCTCAACTTTGAACCAAAATCAAAATAGACAATAATCACAATATGTTAGAAGGAGTCCATTGTCATTTAAAATATTGAAAGCACAAATGCCACAAAACATAGAGATACCTTAATTTGACAAGTACAATGGTAAAGGGGATCCTAGCAATCATATATCGACATATACAACCTTGTGTAGTGACTCCATTTTTTAGGATAAGCTCTTGGCTAAACTCTTTCCTAGGTCATTGAAAGACATGGCTTTGGAATGGTTTTTTCATTACCAAATAATTCAATTCACACATTTAATGAGCTTGTTGATGCTTTCCTCAATCATTTCAAGTAAAAATTGGTCCCACTATTAACATAACTGATTTAATCTGATAAAAAGAGGGGCGAAAAGGTCACAAATTTCATAAGCCACTACAAGTTGCTTTTATCACAAATCAATCTTACTCTTCCTAATGTGGATATCCAAAGAGTGTTCATTGACAACTTGCAAACTGACATAAGGGATAAAATATTATTAATGAAATTTCCATCCTTCATACATTTGTGTATGACTCTTTGTGACTATCAAAATTTTATTAGTCAATATGAAGAAGCATTTTCATCGACTCATACTAACCATGAAGCCAAGATATTGACTTTCAACCTTAATGGTGAGTCAATCATACCTGGGTTGATGATTATTTAGGGCCTTAGGATGATTAGAAATGATGAAACTAATTGAACTATACAACCTAATATATCAAATTCAAATTCTTGAAGATAAATAAATAGTAACAGTACTTTGTAGGTAGATCTGTCAGATATCAGAGAGTATGTACTTGTCACCAAAATTTTATTTCAGCATGTGTAGAGGGATTGGTTCACCGCTAGGCAAATGGGTCTTTGATTAGGCTTCCAAAAATACTTTTTACAATCCTCCAGTGCTAGATATGAGATGTTGTTTTCCACCTACAAATTTGTCAGAATGTTAGAAATGAATTTTGCAACTTAGTTTCCATAGGTCGACAAGAATGATGACAACAAATGCAAAATACAAAATTTCTCTTCAAGATCTCTTCAATCCTTCTTTAACCTATAACCTGCACATACACAAAGAGTGAAAAAAAATTGTGCCATATAGGGGTTTGCCTCAGTCAAACCCCATGAATAGTGTTCCCACTTTCACAATGACAATGTCAATGATAAAAACCTTAATGGAAAGGAAGGAAATGATTAATGAACAATTTTCTACAACTCACCACCCTAAAATAGCTTCCTTGAAGGACTTAAGACATACACATCACTTCAATGGAATTGGATCTTGCTTGCTTGATTTTTTTGAATACTTGAATGCATGAAGACCTACAACACTTGTTATCCTTCACAAGACAATATGAACTCACATAAACTTTGGCATGATGTTAGGATCTTGATTGCTACTACAAGTGACTAATAATACTGCTCTTGAATGCTCTTGACAATAATATTTGATCTTGAATGCCAGAGGTGTGTGTTAGCTTTCAAATGATAAAAAGACTAGGTATTTATAAAAAATATATTCCAAAAGGTGACACTTACAATTTTAATTTTGATCATTAAAATACTGCCAAAAACATATTTTAATTTGGGTCCTGGCTCATAAAGGGGACCCATTCACCCATGGGCAAATGGGTCCTGACCTATACTTCCAAGACACACATGATCCAAGGCAATTTAATCATTAAATGCATTTATTCAATATTGGTTCCCCTTTTGGAAAATGATAAGAATAAGGCTTTGGAATGCATAACTTGGTAAATTAGAAGCTTAATTAAGTCCAATAAATTAAGGGACACAAACATAATGTGAAATCATAAAGGTATACAATTTTCTACACTACACAAAGTATACCTACTCTACATGCTCATTTGAAGTGAATTCCTCATCATTTTTCTTCCTTATTTTATCTAAGGCAATAGTTGAGGCAATGTCCCATTCAAGCAATATGATTAAACCACTCTCTCTTACAAGTCTCCTTCCCTCTTCTGAAGTGATCTTATTGGTATCAAAGTCCATTTCCTTTATGAGTTGTTGAGTAACCTCATCATATTGTGAGGGGTGTACTCTTTCTTTTGATTTATTCTGTAGAACTCTTCCTTTCTAATTCTCATGAAAAGATATTTGAATTCTTTGAAAGCCGCAAAAATATCATCAATCATAAATTATTTTCAGGCTAAAGCTCTCACATCATTTGCATTGAAACTTGGATCATTAAGATCCAATACAATCCCACTAGCAAGCACTTTCCCATCATCCCAATCAATGTGTGGAGGGGGGAAATATTGATCAACTACTTTATCACCAGGCATATTTTTAGCAACATCCTCTTCTTTAGGCCCGATCTCTACCCTTTCCTATGGGTTCATCGAGTAATAAACTAATGGTTGCATGCCAGTTGATACCTTAGGGGATACCACATGCGCATTGTTGATTGAGCAAGCATGGCCTCTTGTTGCACTGGTTGTTCGGTCCCTTTATCACTAGGCCTCTTTTCTAATGGGTGCTTATTTATAAAAGAAAAGTCATCAAAGTTGTTATAAGAGGGATATGTTATGTTAGCAAAGGAACATTTATAGGAGGGATTTATTAATTTCCTCTTCTCCTCTATTTTTGCAATCACAATCCATTTCTACTTCCTTTCCTTTACCAATTCATCAGTTAGAAAGTTTCTACTTGCATCTTTCAAGGCATTGAACTTGTGATGGTAGAGAGTTCATCCTACTTTCAACCTCATTTTATTTATGTAACCCTTGGGACCACAATTCCTGGCATTATCAACCTTCATTTTATATCCTTGCAAAATAGAGGGTAAAACTTCTAATAATTCCTTTACTATAATATGGAATCTAAAAAATAGATCCCAAAAAGGATGTGAGACCCTTTCTTGATTGATCTAAAATGAAACTTATTAGATTCGTTTAGCTGCCACATAATTTCCATGAATCCCATTCTATCAGGCACAAATTTGGGTAGATAATGAGGTTGCACTAGGGTACCATAAACTCTAAATATTATGCAATTGGTGTGCAGGTACCAATCTCCCTAGTTGTGATCAACCTCTTTCACTTGATCAAATTTTAAAGGCCTAAGGAAATTGATCACTTTCTCAAATAGTCTTTTCTTTGGTTGAAGGACTAGATTCCATAGAATATCCCACACAAAAAATGTTCTCAAAGGCCAAGTAGTTGGTAGAGGGGCAATGAGAGTCCCACAGATATGTCCATATTTGGATAAGAAACTTGTTAACATCTTCATTAGTTATATTCAAATTTAGAGGCTTGCTCCATATTTCATTCCACTATATAACATAAAATGGCATAATAAGGAATGCCACTTAAAATATAATCTATCCTTTGGGTCCTTTAAATTCATTAGTTTCTTATGAATACCCTTAGCTACAAATGAAGATAAATCAAAACTCCTATTCAAATCTTTGAGTTGAATGTCAGTAGCAAGCATCATCATATGAATAAGCATTTGAACCCTATAATCCTCCCCTGATACTTGGCACACAACAAAGTAAGTGCTTATGAGATAATCTTCAAAGATGTCAAAATCGAAGGGTTCAACCTCATCCTTTGTGAATTTCACCAATTTTCTATCTTTCCCCCTACTTTTATGTTGAGGTAACCACAAGACTTTGAAGCTATACTTATCCTTTTCCCATTCTTTGTTTAGAGCCCCAAAATATATATCTATATTGCTTGTAATATTCACACCAAAGTGTCTACAATAGCTTGCATTGATATTTCCAGTAACAGGGCTCCCTTTCCACTCTTAATGACCCTATTTTCTACATCATAACTCTATGTTAAGGCTTTGATTAGGTCAATATTGATAAATACATTCAGAACCACTAATTTTCCCAAACCTTGTGTCCATAGATTTTAAATTGGTATGTCAAATTTATTCCTTTTATATCCATATTCAAATAGACTCCAACCCTATTGAGGAATAATTGCATCTATGATTTGGGATGTCCTATCAATTATCCTATCTATTAAGACACCATACCCTGAGCAAGATTGACCCTTTTTGTCAACCAAGGTAATTTCTTCATTAGGTCACCTCTATAAACCTCTTAATTCCTCTATATTTTGTGCTTGATTCACTCATTGTGAATGTTTTTATGCAACTAGGGTTTTTCGAAATAATTCTTAACTATCCTAGGGTTTCTAATTTGTAAGACTTCCCCAACATACAAATAAAAAACCTTTCTTTACACCCTTTTATATAATTCACGAGCAAGTTTAAAAATTTATAGACTTATAGAAATGACCAGAACACCTTACCCATAAAAATGATTGAAAACCCTAGCTTTGCTTGCACAACTTTTCTTCGGGGCCTTAATTACTAGAGTAATTTCTTGTGCAAATGAAATTTACTATTTGCAAGTAGTCGTTTCTAATTTTCAATTTCAACCATTGATCTAGAAATGTCACGACATGATAGAAGGCTAGCGCCTTCTCTAAGCCTACCACAAAACAATTTGAATTTCTTTTGATGAAAATATAATGGGAAGAAGCCTTGTGCTACAACGAGAAATATATGTGTCCTTTTACTTAGGTATCAACGCGTTGAAGGAAGAATATTCACTTTACAAGAATGCATTGCAATGATAACATGCCATGTGTCGATCTATGAAGAAGTACAAGGACAACATGTTCTAGGTGTGTGCTAAGAATACGAAAACACAGTGTGAAGAACAAGGAACAAGCAATTGGTATTTACTTTGGAATTGAAAAAACTATGCAAATAATTAGCAAAAAATGTGCTTATGTAGCTTGACCTAGAGTTCCTTATGTAGGTCAACACCAAACAATTTATTTTCTCACCATTGATGGATCTTTGTACCATCATGTATCTTTGTTTCAATGAATTCCTCAACTTTGTATGAGAATCATTTCTAGATCTCATCACACATTATTTTCTAGGGAATTATTGGTATAAGTTAAAAAAAATTAGGTACATAAGCCATCAAAACCTACCATAAATGGTGTAAATATAATGTGGAGCATAAGGTTGACTAGGTCTAATAGGTATAGGTGTATATTTTAAGGGACACATCTCGAATATCATGTATATGATAGATAATAATATATTGTGAGATAAGGATATAGAGGTATGATATAGTATACATAAGAAAGAGAATATGCATATGAAAGAATAAGGTAGAATAGAAAAGGGAAAATTAAAGAAGAATATACTTAAGATTATATGAATTAATATATAAAGATATTTATGATGATTCAAAATTAAAGTTTGATTGCTATCTTGTATATGTCAAATTCATGTTAAGTATCACATTATAATATTCTAAACCACACAACCTCTAATTATTCTATTATTGTTGCCCGTATGGTATAAATACAACTCCTAAAATTTCCTAGGTCTCATAACTCCGGTCTATGACCCATTTTTTCTTACTAACATTGGTTCCATTAAGAAAGGTAGTATAAGAAAGAAAGTTTTTTTTTTAATATTTATGATAGAATCCCCTAGGTCTTAACCATGTAAGAGGAAATTAGGAATCTATGGGATGGTGAATTGAAAGGGGGATCTTCAAAAGAGAAATATGTGATCGATCAACGTGAGCATACTATGACACCATAGAATGTATAAAAGGAATAATGTAATAGCATATCATTAACACCCATGGTCAAAGGAGATAATAATAAATCAAGAGAGGTTAGAGAATAAATTGACCTAACAAAATAGTTAAAAATAGAAGGAAAGAACATGGAAGATAAATGCTAGAAAAAAACACATGACTGGCAAGAAAGGTACTACAAGAGGATGGAAAAAGTAGAAAATATTGAGAGTGAGTGTGTCAAGAAGGATGTTGTTGAGTGTGTCAATGTGGGTGCTACCAAACTAAAATAAGAGTGTGCCAAGGTGAGTGTTTCTATTAAGGAAATAGAAATTTACTAGACTCTAAAATAAATAAACTTAAATCTTGACAAGGCTAAAGAAATATTGACAAAATTAAAGGGAAATATAGAAAGTTATGTGGTATCAAGAAAATAGTTAGAAGAAAGTTGTGAGAGTATTCAAGTCCCAACACTTCTTCCTTTAATAAAATTACCAAAATCACAACTATCTTTTAATCAATATTCAAATTACACTTGAAGAAATATTTAAAGATTATTAAGAATCCCAGAGAAAAGGTAATATTTAACATATGTTGTAAATTATTTAGACAAAATAGTTACCAAGAGTGTGAGAAAACTAAGAAGAAATATTTTTCTTAGAGAGAATAAAACCATTTTCAACTTGGGAAAAGAGTTATCCTCCATAACCAATCAAACATCATTTATAAATGAAAAAGAATCTCCAAAAATAAAACACAACTTTGAATAATTTCTATATGTCGTATAAGTCAAGAAGGATTTCATCACAAAAAACAAGTGAAGAATTGAATCAACCAATAGATCTACACCAACAATTTATAGAAGATTGTGAGGCCATACTAGGAAAAGAGTATTTTGATATTCAATTACCAAGGGATAAAGGAATAGATAATAATCCCATACAACAAAGAAGCTTTAAGAATAAAAAGGAGAAAATTGTTAAAAAAAAA
Organism: Sequoia sempervirens; assembly: GCA_007258455.2. Lineage (NCBI taxonomy): Eukaryota > Viridiplantae > Streptophyta > Pinopsida > Cupressales > Cupressaceae > Sequoia > Sequoia sempervirens. The sequence continues at coordinate 19,536,314 of VDFB02000363.1, forward strand.
TCACCATAAGGAAGAAACAAAATCTAAAATTAAGATGGATTCCCTTATCAAGTTACTAGAATTTGGAAAAGATACCACATAGGTTGTGGAGCACATATTTGTGTTAGAATCTATTTGGTAAATGAAATGCATAGTTAGGGATCAAGACAAATTATTTATTTTGTGGGAACATTAAGGAAAGATTCTCTTAACTGGCACATATAAAATATTACCAACAACATGATAAAGAGTGGAACATGGTTAAAAAAGAAATGTTGACTATTTTTGAATCACTAGAGGCTCCTACAAAGAGAATTAGCAAATGAGAGATCTAGTTAAAGAAGAAGAAGAGCCAATAAAATACTATGACCGAAGATTCAAGGAGGTATCACAAAAATTAAAACCTTTAATACAAAATCAAAGTACAGAATGGTTTGTTTCAAGATTAATTCTCGAGATCAGAACATCCTTAGATGTAAGAGAATTCAATACATACTTTGAAGTGATAACCCTAACCTATTGCATAGAAGCACAAACTTGGAGAATAAAAGAAAAGGTTAGTGAAAATAAAGAAATAGAAAAGTTGAAATTAGAATTGGAATAATTAAAACTAAAGTAGGAAATATTGGCTAACCAATATACTAGCCCACGGAGATAAGAAACAAATATTTGGTGTACATATTATTCAAGAGAAGATCATATAAGGAATTAGTGTTTGGTGATGAAATGAGAAAAGAGGGCCTTTACATTCAAGGTATACCTTGTTGGAAGGTTGGTACCTTCGTCCCCTTGAATAGGTTGGTGCATGTCCATCCCACTGCAAATGCATGACATGGGTTAATCGCCTCCTATGGATTTGGTATAAATCTGGCATTTGTATCAGGCATTAACTAATCAATCTTTTGGTGCAATGACAAACATATTCCAACAAATGGAATCATAGTGAGGTCATAGGTTCGAATCCAATGGTTGCGTTGGGGGGATTGTTGGAAGGTTGGTGCCTTCATCCCATTAGATAGGTCGGTGTTTGTCCAGCCCACCGTGGATTTGTGACATGGCTTAATCGCCTCTTGTGGATCTTGTATAAATTTGGCATTTATATCAGGCATAAATAGGTTGATCTTTTGGCGCAACGACAAATGTGTTCCAATAGACCTCAAAACAACCCTAAGAAGAAATAAAGTAATCTAATATGGCATCTATAGAGAGTGAGATGATCATGAGACCCATGACTACCCATGACTGCTATTTAGATTGAAAGAAAGAGAAAAATAAGAAGACCATGAGCCATGGTGCAACAATACTTCAAAAATATATCACCATAATCAAAGTGATGAACTACAAGTGCTTAACACCACTAAAGGTGTAATAATTATGAGGAAAGTCCCAAAAAAGTTACCGCATGTGATAATATATTAGAAAGAAGAGAAATGCAACTCTAACATGTTTGATGAAGAAGAAACCTCCAAAGAGGGGTACTAGGAGAAGAAACTGTTGGAATTGTTTTCATTGATTTCAAAGGGTAGTCATGATGGTCATTGTTGTCTATGGTCTAGCTCAAGAAGATTTTTTGAAGTTGCTTTGTATAGGTCTTGAAAAGTTGAAAATATTGTCAAGCAACATTATAAAAGTTGCTCAAATATTACGCAGTCTTGATGCAGGCCGTTTCAGAAGGTTGCAAAGGAATCAGATAGAAGATTTGGTATGGGTTTTTCGAGTACATCTTAGATTTATGGTCTACAAGTCCATATGATCAGGATTGAGCTTAGAAATGAATTATTTATATTCTTTGGTCTAGCTAGGGTTTCTCATAAAAACCCTAAGGGTTTCAATCATGTCGTCACACAGTGTTTTTATTTTTGTGTTGATTTGAAATAGGCGATAATCGGTTGCTTAAGTTATGACTTAAACCTTCAAATTCATTATATAATCAACCCTTCATCCCAGTAATTATCGGCTCAGTTGAGTATTGAATTTTCCCAAGTCTGATGCTTAATACTTTACCTAGCTTGATTGACAATGAAGATCTTAGATTAATGATCAATGGTTGTCATTGCATCACACTTGATATTCGTTGTGCATTTGTGATTCTCTCTAACATGGTTAAAAGTGCAACATTGTGGAATCATGCCATGTGTCTGGTGGGACTAATTTTTAGGCTCTCTACTTTGTTAAGATCGACAGACTGTGTGAAAGATGTTAGAGATCAACGGTTGATGTAATATCACATTTCCAATTTATTTTGACATAGCAATATCTATGATAGTGCGAAACTATGACAAGTGTCCAAAGCCGATTATAGCTCAAGGACTCTATGCATTGCATTTTCAAGTTTACAAGTGCAAGGCTAAAAGACGCCAAGAAAAAGAAATACGATGAAGATCAACTGTGTGCATTGAAGGAGAAGATTTGATGGTTATCACAATAGCATATTTTTATCCTAATTTGACAACTCCAAGTCTGCAATGATGTGATACAGTTCCATGTGTCCAAGATGATGTTTGTGAGACAAATGGCATATTTTTGCTTTTCTATAGAAGGAATGGTGGGTCCTTATGATGACTCTGTGAAATCACAGAATGGAAACGTGTGTCCATGTTGATAGGTGGCAACAATTCATTTCATCACATAGCTCCTATACATCACATATATCATTCTTAAAGCGTGAAGAAAAAATGTGCTAGGCATATAGTATGCAATAGAGATCTATGGTGCATATTCAAAGGAGTCTTGATCAAACGACAACGTTTTAAAGATGAAGTATACTAAATCAAGACAATTAGATCATGGTAGCAAAGGAATGATCAATGGTCAATATTCAAAGTAAGCCAAAAGATACTTTTAGAAGATAAAATTTGACAGACAGTGTAGACATCCAAATTTGGACACTTAATTTATCCAAATTTATCACTTTTCGTCTAAACATTCTCTTATCCGAGTTAATTAGGTAATATTACTATTATTTAATTAATATATTTAATTCTGCCAAATCCCTAAGGTATTTAATAATTAAATATCTTACCCTCCTTAATCCTCCTTTCATCAAATAAATTAAATAAATAATACATTTATTTAATTTCTCACATGTCATTTTCATCTAATCCTAATCCATCTCTTAATCTCTTCATTAAGTATGTGCACATGCCTAATCCTTGATTAGGATGTGTCACATCCTCCAACTTTTGCAAGCTAGCTTCTAATCCACATTAACCCCTAATTATCCTCTAATTACTAATTAGTTAAACCTAATTAGTACCTTAGTCAACTCTCCCCATCCTCCAAGAAATTTTTAATTCATTTTTATTCATCCCATGTCTCTCTCATCCCCATGTGAATTTTTAATTCACATTTTGTCCTTCCAAGGCTTCTAGAACCTTGGACTTGTCACAATCTCCACATGTGACCAAGTCCCACCTTTTTGGAGCCCACCTTTTATCTTTTAGACTTTCCTAAGAATGTGAATTTTTAATTCACACTTATTTCCCCAACCACCTTTCCTTTTCCCATGTAGATTTTTGAGAAATTCTAAAATTTCTCAAAAGTCCCTTTCACTCCCACTTGGGGACAAGGAATCCTTTTTGAGGAAATCCTCTCACTCCCCAAGGTGCTTGGAAGGTACTTGTCCTTCCTCCACCTCATGTACCTTTTTGACAAGTCACCTCCATCTCATATCCCCTTGGCCACTTCACCCTCCACATGTCAAGATGTGAGGGCTTGTGGGTTCTCAACCCACCATAGCCCTTCATCTTGACCTTGTTGGATCAATCTTGACCATTGAATTCTCTAGAGAATTCAAATTCTCCTATAAATACCCCCTCCTCAAGGGCATTTTAGAACACTTTTGTATTTTCATAACTACATGCTGCCAATTTGCATCTTTTGCCATCATTTAGCCATCTCATTTAGCCACTCAAGCAATCATCTAAGGAGCACACAAATCATTTCAAGCAAGGGCCAATCAAGGAGACATCAACAGCAAGGAAGGTGAAATTGTTTATATTTCGTTTTATCCATTTCCTTCTTGTTTTATCACTCCTTTGGCTAATCTTGAGGTGTCTTTGGTATTTTATCATTTGCAATTTTAAGTTGTTTTGCACATTTAGAGTAGGATAAATTCTAAGGTTCACATTTTTGGCACGCCCGGTGGGACCCACAAACGGGTCTTGCATTTAACCTCCCCTTTTGGTTAAGAATTTTGCAAGAAAAACTCGCAGAAAGGCGGTAGCGCCCTCTGCTTTACCGCAGAAAGGCGGCAACGCCCCCATTTTACCACAGAAAGGCGACAACGCCCTCTTGGCCACTGCAGAAAGGCGGCAGCGCCCCGTATTTGAAATTTTATTATCTTCTAACGCGTTTGTTGTCTTTAGGGATATATTTAGAGGGCTTTTCTAACATTCTTCTTGCAGTGGGAGGGGCACAACTAACTTTTTTTCTTTAAAATCTGACAAAGTTTGTTGCAGAAAGGCGGCAGCACCCCCTGCCTCACTACAAAAAGGCGGCAGTGCCCCATATTTGAAAGTTTATTTTCTTCTAATGCATTTTTTGTATTTAGGGATATATTTAGAGGGCTTTTATAACATTCTTCTTGCAGTGGGAGGGGCACAACTAACTTTTCTTCTTTAAAATCTGACAAAGTTTGTTGCAGAAAGGCAGCAGCGCCCCCTGCCTCACTGCAGAAAGGCGGCAGCGCCCCGTATTTGAAAGTTTATTTTCTTCTAACGCGTTTGTTGTCTTTAGGGATATATTTAGAGGGATTTTCTAACATTCTTCTTACAGTGGGAGGGGCACAACTAACTTTTTTTCTTTAAAATCTGACAAAATTTGTTGCAGAAAGGCGGCAGCGCCCCCTGCCTCACTGCAGAAAGGCGGCAGCGCCCCGTATTTGAAAGTTTATTTTCTTCTAACGTGTTTGTTGTCTTTAGGGATATATTTAGAGGGTTTTTCTAACATTCTTCTTGCAGTGGGAGGGGCACAACTAACTTTTTTTCTTTAAAATCTGATAAAGTTTGTTGCAGAAAGGCGGCAGCGCCCCTTGCCTCACTGCAGAAAGGCGGCAGCCTTGCTTCACTGCAGAAAGGCGGCAGTGCCCCACAGAAAGGCGGCAGCGCCCTTTGGTTCACTGCAGAAAGGTGGTAGCGCCCTCTGCTTCACGGCAGAAAGGCGGCAGCGCCCTCTGCCTTACCGTAGAAAGGCGGCAGCGCCCTGATTTCACTGCAAAAAGGCGGTAGCGCCCCAAAACATCACAGTTTGGAAGGTAAAATAGCCATTTTAGCTTCGTTTTTGCTTCCATTTTTTGTTATTTTCAAGTAGTAACCCTCTAACACTGTTTTGGCAAGGATATTGGTATTTTTTGCTAACGTTTTATAGCGTATTAGGGTGTAATTGATCAAGGACGAAGAAGAAGACAGCTAACATTTGCTTGCAGGACCATCTATTTGATCAGATTTTCAAAAACTATCTTTGTTGTTTTGAAACATAGTCTAATTAGGGGGAATAAACTTCATTGTTTGTTGTGATTGTTTGTTCTTGTGTTACCCAAGGGGGAATTGCTTTATTTTCGCTTTCCCCTTGCACTTCGTGTGAGCCTGGGGAATAGTTGGAAACAGTTAGTGTCTTCTTTTTAGTGGGACCTGCTTGGGGATTTCATCACCCCAAGGGACGATTTCAACCACACGTACCGGCAGGGTATACAAAGGGGGGAGAACGAAAGTTGTACCCCAATTCAGTCACGTCATAATTGGCAGAGCGTCGAAACTAGGGTGATACTTAGATAGACGTGAAGAGTTGGTCTGAGCCTTTCAGTATCTTGCTGGGGTTCCCGACTCACGTTTGTGACGGACTGGTGTTCACGGTTGTGCCTTACGTACCGAGAGTATATCGAGGACTCCCTAGAAGCCTTGTGCATCCTAGATTAAGACTTTGCCTTGCCATACCCTTAATATTAATCATAGGATTGTACTTGCTTGAAGTGTTTCCTTGTAAAAAAATTGTAAAATTTTTGATACTTTGGCCTTACTTTATCATTTTGCGTCCTTGCCATAGCCATTGCCATCAAAACCAAACTCTGTCTTACTGCAGAAAGGCGGCAGTGCCCCTGGTTTACTGCAGAAAGGCGGCAGCGCCCTTGATTTTACTACAGAAAGGCGACAGCGCCCCTAATTTTACTGCAAAAAGGCAGTAGCGCCCTTGATTTACTGCAGAAAGGCGGCAGCGCCCCTGATTTTACTGCAGAAAGGTGATATCACCCCTGATTTACTGCAAAAAGTTGTCAACGCCCCTGATTTTGCTGTCTACGCCCCTGATTGGCTGCAGAAAGCTGTCAACGCCCTTGATTTTTGTTGCAGAGGGGCGGATTTGCCCTCCTAAACACCCGAAATTGCCCCATTTGGATCTGTTTAGCCTCTAAACCATCATTTAATCATTCCCAACCATTATCTCATCATCCTAAGCCTCTGTTTTGTCACTTTAAGCCTCCTAAAACCTCCATTGGATCGGTTTAAACCTCCATCTTATCATTCCAAATCTTTGTTTAACCATTATAAATCCCCACTCATTCTCCACAATCATCTTCAATCTGCCCGTTCATTTTAATTTCCTCATATTTCATTCAAAAGTCCATACCCTCACCTAGCAAACATCATAATTTTACCATTTACATCACCAAACACCACTCATAATCAGCGCAGAAAGGTGGCGGTGCCCCTGATTCTACTGCAGAAAGGTGGCAGTGCCCCTGATCTTTTTGTAGAAAGGTGGCAGCGCCCCTATTTTACTGTAGAAAGCTGTCAACGCCCCTGATTTACTGCAGAAGGCTATCAACGCCCTTGATTTTGTTGTCAACGCCCCTGATTTTGCTGTCAACGCCCTTGATTTACTGCAGAAAGCTTACTACGCCCCTAACTTCCCAGGGCTGTCAGTTACAAACCGTGCATCAGATCAACTTCATTCAAAAACCAAAATTGCTCAATTTTTTGAGCTCTATCTAGTGGTACCTTTTGTTTCTTCCTATCTAATCAAACCAATCCATTCCTCTAATCAAATACATACAATCATCTTCATCTAATCACAATTATCCAATCAACATCATCTAATCATTTGATCCTATCCCATCAAACTGATCTAGTACTTTAATCAAATTCATCAAATCATCTACCCGATCCAATCATCCGTCTATTGAATCCCATCAAAATCCAAAGCAATCCCATCCAATCATCCTAATCTGAGCTTGTGTCCAATCTTGATCTGAGCTTGACCAAAATCCCGATTTGAGCTTTAATCTGTTCCCATCCAAAAAAAATTATCCATCCTCTTTATCCTATTATGAATCCTCATCCTCCATCAATAGTGGTCAAGGGAAACCCTAATTACGTCGACACTAATAACGAAAGTCTTGTTGATCAAGAGGTATACGACATAGATCCCCTTGACGCTATCATATCTAGTAAGCTTTCTCCACCCACTTTCCAAAATGCAATTACTCCTATGAGCTATCCTGTTATGTCTTCATCCATGCCTAATCATGCTCCTTATGCCACCTTTGACAATGGATATCCAAAGATCTTCTTCATCCCCATTTGTCATGTCCCCCATCTACATCATCCTATACAACATCTAGATCCTCTTATCCTACTTTTCCATCACAATATTCCTATTACAATTCTACATGTCCTCATCATAATCCTCTTCCCAATCTTTCCCATACTAATCCTACATCCACACCCTTTTACCTTAATCCTACATCCATACATCCTCATCCCAATCCATCCTACTCCTTTATTATAATCCATCCCCCACATCCTCTTGTCCTAGCTACACCACCTATATCCTCTTGTCCTAATCCACAATCCATGTCCTCCTATCTTAATTCACCACTCCAATATCCTTACCTTAACCCTCCATCCAATCCTAGTCCTCCATCTACTCCTAGTCCTCCATCCAATCCTATTCATCCGGCCCACTCATAGTCCCACATTCAATCCCATCCTCCATCTAACCCTAGTCCACCAACCATAATCCTCATCCATTTCTACCAATTCTAGCCAAGCCAACCATATATTCAAGTTTCTCACTCCAGAAGTTCTTCAAGGACTTATTACAAAGTAGCCATCCCCAACTCCACATCCTGAAGTCATGGAACCATGCCATCCCAATCCATCATCCACGGTCACTAGTGATGAGACCCTTCTCCATACCACACCTATTATTGATGTTACCACCCCTAGCTCTGATCAAACCATTGAAACCATTGAACCCCCATCTCCTGCCCTTCCAAGAACCATCAATCCATCAAGACACCCAATTCCAATCCACTCCCTCTACTCCTAGATCCACCCAAATCCAATCCACTCCTCCCACTCCTAGTAGCACCAAAACCCATTCCAATGAACCTCATGGATCTTCCGTCCCTCCATCTTCCCCACTTGAAGAGTCCCAACAAGAGTCCGTTATCATGCCATCCACACAAGATGAGTCATGCCAAGAGTCTAATCCAAAGCATGCCAACATGTCCCCTTCTCCAAATCAAGATCCTACCATCTCATCTAGTCCACCTCAAGATCACAGTCCCCCATCCGTTCCATCCCATGATCCCCTTGTCATTCAATCTTCCACCACTCCGTCTCCATCTCCATCGCATGAGCCCACTACCACAAATCCAGATCCTATCATATCCCCTAATCCCTCTCCTGATATCACCTATCCACATGCTGCTATCCCACCATCTCCCTCTCATGATCCCTCATCATCACCTAAAACTGCTATCCCTACACCGCTTGCATATCCCCTTGGTACTCTCATATTCCTCCATGGTGGTCTCCTCACAGAAGAAAAACAAAACATATACACCGACCCTCCTCTTCCACCTAATAATGAACTCGCATCATTCTTCCAGAATAACAAAAATCCTATCCTAGATCGAATGCTCAAGAGAATGAACTATCAAGGAAAAGGTTTAGGCCTTCATGAGCAAGGTATTACAGAGCCCATCCAAGCTAAAGAAAATTTGTATCTGCAAGGTCTTGGATGTACTACTCACGACTCGCAATCCAAAAATGTTGGTACAACCTCTAGATGTCCTCAACGAGCCTTTTCCAAAAGAAATGTCAGCTTTTTCCATCGCTCCACCAAATCATATGTTGCCATCCCTCCTCCTCTATCATATCACCTCAAAACAATCGTCCATCTTCCTCCTTCATCCGCTCCATCCATATTGGGTCCTTATGTCCCCTCATCCCCCATCCCATATCCTCCAAGTCCTAAGTCTATTTTGGGCCCTTATATCCCAAAATCACCTCCCCCATCTTGTCCTATTCATCCTTTCATCCATCCATCACCTATCCATGTCGCCCATCATAACTATCCCACTCTCATGTTCCCTAATCAGGATCAACAAAGGCACGTACCTGTACATCATCCATCCACATATCATCCTAAAAATCCTACCTCCATCCCTCCATTCACACCCATCCCATTGCTACTAAAATCACTTTGGTTAAAGAAAAAAATGCATCAATCTAAACATCCACATGAATCAAAAGCTTCTCATGTCCCCTCTAAAAGACATGTTAAAGCAAAACAAAATCAAATCCAAAATCCAAATCAAATCCGTAGGCCACAAAGACCCACCAAAGCAAAGATCAAAACCATGTGGATCCCAAAGAAAAAAGATGCAATGCCATCACATGAAAAATTAGTAAGAACATCCAAAGTCGCTAATCCAGAAGCTAATCATACACCCCTTTCATCTCCTAAGTCTGTTTTGGGTCCTTATGTCCCAAAATTCACCATTCCATCTCCTCCATTATCTCCACATTCTCCATCCCTTAATCCTATTATCTTTTCACATCCACCACCACATGTGCCAATGTTGGTCCTGAACACATCTCCCCATCACATATCCACCCCATCATTTTATCCATACCCTTTCCAGCATCCCACCCATTATCCCATGTATCAACCCCATCAAATCCCTCTAATTCATCCTCATGCATAATCCATTTATCCTCATAAGGTTGTACCAACATCCAACAGTCACTTCAAACATGGGCTCATAACACCTTGATCCTTATCACATGTCTTCTAAATCTGCTTATCCACTTCCTTATCCTTACCCATCTCCTTTCCAAGATGACTTCCAAAAAAGAACAAATAGTAAAGAGAAATAATTCGTCCAATGGTGAAAACTTGGCAAACAAGCGCCTTGGATAAGTACCATGATGAAAACCTGGCAAATAGGCGTCATGCGTAAATCCCCATCCGCACTTGGAGGCAACTTCCTCATATGCATTCCCTCCATCCGCTATGCTTCTAGCTATGCAACCTGCCTTCCCATATCCGCCCCTCATGAACCCCCCATCCCACCTATTTCCTCGTGATCCTACCATCATATCCCATTTATCTCCCATCCCTCCATCCTTCTTTGTGATCTTGATCAAATAGGGCACCTATTCATGCATGTTTTGGACAATCTCTTGCATACATTCCTCTTCATCCATGCTCTATCATATTCCTTAGTCACCCATCCTATCCTCATCTATATTCCTTTTATCTTCCCATCCACCGCTCTTCCATCCCTCATGCCTCATATGACATATCTAGAGTAAGACCGCTTCCTTTGTGACATAGTCCTTAGAGACACCATCTATCATAACATCCCTTCCTCTCCCTATCCATCTATCATAGCATCCCTTCCATCCCCCCATCCTTATATTCCTATCCATCTATCATAGCACCCCTTCCATCCCCCCATCCCTTCATCTCCTTATCCATCTATCACATCATCCTTTCCATCTCCCCATCCTTATCTTTTTGTATCCATCTATCCTAGCATCCTCTTTTCATCTCCAATCCTTCCGTCTCAACAATCTATCACAAAGATCCCTTCCATCTCCCCATCCTTATCTTCGTATCCATCTATCCTAGCATCCCTTTCATGTCCCAATCCTTATATTCCCATCCATCCAAACAATCCCTCCCATCCCCCATCCCTATCTCTCTATACATTCTTTCATCTTTATCCTCATACCATCTCACAATCCCTTGTCATTGGTATCTGGATATAGGCCTCCCCCCCATGCAACCCAATGCCATTTATCTCATCGTCATCACCCCTACTTCTCTTTCACATCTTTCCAATCTCCTATCACTTTTCATCACTCATCTATCTATCATATCATCCTCCCAAGTCATTTTACTACTTTGGATAACTATCCCATCCCTGAGCTTTATGTGATCGTCATCATCCTATCCAATCCAACAGGTCTACCCTATCTTGTCGTATTGGTCCCATCTTTTTATCCACTTATCCTATCATCATCCTATCATCCTTTATCCATCGTTTTGCCTTTGGTCTTGTCGAACTACGTGGCCCATGTGCTTTCACATGGGAAAGGTCAATCATTTGATCTGCCCCTGGGGTTCCATTATCGATCTTCATTGTCCACTTTGCTCTTTCATCATCTATCATCAATCTTTCTCCTTTTGTCCATCCTATCTCTACCATCCATCAAGGTCTCCATCTTGGTCAGCCATCCACCTTTCATCGAACTACGAGGGCTTTGCGCTTTCACGTAGGCAAGGCTAATCTTTGATCGGCCCCTGAGCCCCTAGGTCTTTAGGGTGTGTCAGTCTCGTGTCTTGTCTTCCTTGTGTCATGTGGTCAATCCATGCCCTTATCTAGCTAGTTCTTAACAAACAAGACCCACTTATATCAGGAGATCCAATCAATTTTTCCCATCCCGCATCATATCAATCTTTTAATTTAGTATCTATCATCGGTCTCAACAGGATGCATCCTTCCTAACAGACCTCATCAATCCCATCCATCCCCTTGATTGATCCTATGGCAAAGGACGTTTGAAATTGATTGTGATCTTTTGATACTTTTGGCTTTTGTTTATCATTTGAGCTCCCTATCATCACTTGTTATGGTCGCCTTGATCCATCATATCATGGTGTGCTTTGACTAGTCAACATAGGGGTGTATCTTGATCTTTTGTTTGTCTTCTCGGTTGTCCCACGTAGTACCCACCAAGATCCCTGAGGTCTTGTGTTACGCTAGGGCATCCTTGTGTGCTTGTGGTTATCCCAATACCTGGCTCGACCAAGGTCATCGTGACTTTGGGGTGTTGGGATAGCCTTCTTGTTTGTTATGTTTGTTTTATGCATTAGACACTAATCCACCTTGGTTCCACATACCCTCGCGCTTGGTGTCTTATGCTATAGCAAAAATCAGTGCTCCAAAGATGGAAAATTGCATTTCATTTTCCATTTCATCATCTTGCATGCATCCCCCATCCTTTCATCCTTTTTCACAATCCCCCCATCCCTCCATCTTTTTTCCTATCTTTTTTTCCTATCTCTTCATCCTATCTCTTCCTCCTTTCTCTTACATCTTGCATTCTTCTTTTCTTGCCCCCCCGTCGGGTTGGTTTCGCCCACTGTCGGGAAGGCTCCACCCCGGCCATTGCCAGGCGGTTCGCTGCCGGGCGGCCCGCCCGCGCAGCGGGGCCGTCACGGGCGGCTCGCCTCAGTGGTGGCTCGCCTCGGCCAGAAGGCTGCCTCCGCTTCTCGCCAAGGTATGGCCCGCCTGCCCGTTAGGCGCTCACGCCGGGTGGCCCGCCCAGCGGGGCAGCTCCGTGTCAGCAATGGGGCGTACCCGCCTCATAGTGGGCACTGGGGCTGAACCGCCCCGCCCAACTTTTCCCCCACCTTCCACTAAATTTTGACTTTTTTTTCCAAACCAAGTCCGACCCATTTTCTTATTTTTCCTAACGAACAAAACCCATTTCTTGAAATTTTCAAAATTAATTTTTGATTTTTACATCAAAACTTTCGGAGGCCATAACTTTTGACTCGGGTGTCCATTTGAGCTAAAATTTGACGGGTGGTTGCGTTATGAGATAACGAGTGGATTTCCAATTGGTTTCTTTGAAAGCTGTTGGAACCCGTTTTGACATATTTTTGGGGCCTCAAACTTTCATCTTGACCCTCAAAATCCCAATTTAGGGTTTTTTTCCAGCATTTTGAAAAATTGTTTTCACTCATCACTCAAAATGCATATCTCAAATTTGGGATGTTAGTTGGCAATTCATCCTATCTCAATATTGGGTATTTCTTGGAAAAAAATTGGACTCCTAAAAGTCTATCCATGAGGTTTCCTAAAATGGCAAAATTTGTCAATTTTTGAAAATTGTCAAATCGGGAAAAATTTGATTGTCAACACTTTACGCCCTTTAAACCCCGGAAGTCAGTGTAGAATCAATCCAATCATATCCTTCAATCATTCTAGTCTTAAATCCAATCCTCATCTGAGCTTTAATTTACTCCCACTCTGAGCTTAACCAAACCCCTAATCTGAGCTTTAGTCCATCTACAGTCCAACCCTTTGGATATCGAACCAAATCTTAAGATCCTTCTCTCCATCTCACATATCAATCTTCCCCTCATCTATTCAATCTCGTACAAATGACCTAATCAAATCCTTGGTCTTGTCCCCAGTCTCGTTACTAGCCTTGACCCATCATCATCATCTATTAGTATCCTTCCCTATCCCTATAGTGTTGTTTTGGGATGTATCCTTCCCTCATCAACAACACTTTCATCATCATCATCTATTAGTATCCTTCCCTATCCCTATGGTGTTGTTTTGGGATGTATCCTTCCCTCATCAACAACACTTTCATCATCATTATCGGGAGGTATTCTTCCCTATCCTTTAGTGGTGTTTTGGGATGTATCCTTCCCTCATCAATACCACTCAGTGGGATGTATCCTTCCCTATCCTCGTGTTGTTTTGGGATCATTCATTCCCTCATTGAAAACACTTCATCCATCATCAACCCATTTTGGCTTGTACCTTGACTGGGGCAACATCACCTTTTGAAATCCATTTGTGCTTCATCCATCTTCTATTGCTTCTCCTTCTCTCTTACCCATCACTTTGCATCATCTTCCTCATCTCCCCTTGCATCACATCATCTATTTCGAGAGCACATCCATGTTCTCTTGAACTCGCAAGTCCTCTCGAGGGGGCATCCTTATCCCTACTCTTCATCTTCCCCCCCATCGTCTTCCTTCCTAGTCATCCCTTTGATGACTGGGGCATCTGTTCTAATCTAACCATCTTCTTCTAGGTTCTATATTTTAATATTCTTTGAAATGATGCTACTTCATAGCACCATCTCAAAGAGGGGCAAAATGTAGACATCCAAATTTGGACACTTAATTTATCCAAATTCTATCACTTTTCTCTAAACATCCTCTTATCAAGTTAATTAAGTAATATTACTATTATTTAATTAATATCTTTAATTCTGCCAAATCCTAAGGTATTTAATTAATAATTAAATACCTTACCTCCTTAATCCCCTTTTCATCAAATAAATTAAATAAATAATACATTTATTTAATTTCTCACATGTCATTTTCATCTAATCCTAATCCATCTCTTAATCTCTTCATTAAGAATGTGCACATGTCTAATCCTTGATTAGGATGTGTCACATCCTCCAACTTTGCAAGTTGGCTTCTAAATCCACATTAACCCCTAATTATCCTCTAATTACTAATTAGTTAAACCTAATTAGTACCTTAGTCAACTCTCCCCATCCCCCAAGGAATTTTTAATTCATTTTTATTCATCCCATGTCTCTCTCATCCCCATGTGAATTTTTAATTCACATTTTGTCCTTCCAAGGCTTCTAGAACCTTGGACTTGTCACAATCTCCACATGTGACCAAGTCCCACCTTTTTGGAGCCCACCTTTTATCTTTTAGACTTTCCTAAGAATGTGAATTTTTAATTCACACTTATTTCCCCAACCACCTTTCATTTTCCCATGTAGATTTTTGAGAAATTCTAAAATTCCTCAAAAGTCCCTTTCACTCCCACTTGGGGATAAGGAATCATTTTTTGAGGAAATCCTCTCACTCCCCAAGGTGCTTGGAAGGTACTTGTCCTTCCTCCACCTCATGTACCTTTTTGACAAGTCACCTCCATCTCATATCCCCTTGACCACTTCACCCTCCACATGTCAAGATGTGAGGGCTTGTGGGTTCTCAACCCACCATAGTCTTTCATCTTGACCTTGTTGGATCAATCTTGACCATTGAATTCTCCTATAAATACCCCCTCCTCAAGGGCATTTTAGAACACTTTTGTATTTTCATAACTACATGCTGCCAATTTGCATCTTTTGCCATCATTTAGCCATCTCATTTAGTCATTTTGCACATCTAATCTTGCATTTAGTCACTCAAACAATCATCTAAGGAGCACACAAATCATTTCAAGCAAGGGCCAATTAAGGAGACATCAACAGCAAGGAAGGTGAAATTGTTTCTATTTCGTTTTATCCATTTCCTTCTTGTTTTATCACTCCTTTGGCTAATCTTGAGGTGTCTTTGGTATTTTATCATTTGCAATTTTAAGTTGTTTTGCACATTTAGAGTAGGATAAATTCCAAGGTATACAGACAGTTATAGAGATGAAGCCAATTTTAATGTATTTTTGAAGAATCATAAAAGTGATAGTTTCAAGGGACTACAAAGCAATTAGAGTTTGTGTAACTATGAAAATTTTTATGTTGTGGTCAGGTTGTCAGTGTAAGTGGTTGCTGAATATAGAACCTTGGCATATCATGTGTATAGTGGAGATGTAAATGCATATCATGTAGATACAGACGTTACTAAATTGAATGTGTTTCAAGTATGGCAGAGTATATCATGATAGACAAAAAGATATCAATTTGATATATATATCTTAGTTATGGTGAATTAAGAGAGGTGTAGAATAGAGGAAGTGTGTCTAGATTAATGAATTGAAAAGGTGCATTCTTAGGTTGAAGAAGAACAAGTATTAACATATTTGAAATTATAATGTTGTAGAGGTTGGTGCCTTAGAAAGATTTAGTTGGTCCTCACTTAGGTGTGCAGTGTACCTTGAGGTTGGTGCCTCAAAATATTGTCTCAGGTGTGTAGTGTACCTGGATGTTAGTGCCTTAGAACATTGTCTTGGGTGTCAATGTACCTGCAAGTCAGTGCTTACAAAATATATGTAATATATTTTATTGTGAGGTTGCATTAGGACAATAGATCCTAGTAGCTATTCTCACCATGGTTTTTCCCACATTAATGGGTTTTCCACGTATATCTAGTGTCTTCTTTGTGTGTGATATTTTGTGTGATCTTAAATCTTGTCTACTATTTTAATTTGGTAAAAATTTGCATACACTGATTCACCCCCTCTCTCAATGTGTTGGTGTTCTTTCAACAGAAACCAAAACCAAAACAAAAGGACTTGGTTAGATATAAGGATAAGAATAAATTTGTTCAATAGTAACAAGATAATGTATAGATACCACAAAAGGGAAACAACACATAAATGATATAAAAATGAAGATGACGATAAAGAAGAAGAGGAAGAAGAAAAATTATTCCCCGATAAATGTCAACATGATCAAATAGTAGAAAAATCTAAACAAGTCATCAATAAAGAACAAAATAAAGAAAATTATTTTTAGAGGGAGAAGCCTCCACACTTAAACAAGTAGCTTGTTTGACACAAAAAAATAACCTAATTGAAAAATAAATAAAAAATTGTAAATATTGGAATAAACAAATAACCCAAAAACCTCAAGTTAGAAGAATGACCAAAATAATAGATCATGGAAAACTAGACCACTAATGATCAACACATATATTGGTCATAATAAAATCAAACAAGTAATGGTCGATCTAGGATCATATGTAGATATTCTCCCAAAGACAGTATGGAAATAACTAGGCAAACCAAAATTAGGAAGCACACCCTACAACATTAGCCTAGTTGATGGTGTAGAGACTGAAAAATATTTTGAATGATATCATACACTCGAATCAGGTATACTAACATCATTTCCTCTTGAAACCCATCCCCTTTTCACTTAATTAATTAAATTATCCTAGCTAATTAATTAATGGCATCATTTGCTTCTATTAACCTAATTAACTTCATTTGGTTAATTCACCCCCTTCCATGCTAACACTTTGTCCTGTTAAATTAAATAAATCAAACTATTTAATTTAAATCCCTGAATCATCTTATTTAATTAAATAACCCTAAGTTATTTAATTAAGTGTCATTCCACGTTTCCCTCATTCATTAAATCACTTTATTTAATGAATGCCATCTAATTCTTCTAAATCCCCTAATTGTATAATTAAAATTGTTTAATTATCAATTAAATCTAATTCCCCCCCACTTGTAAGGGAATATTCCTCTTTTGCACATTCCTCTAAAAAAAAGAAATATTCCCATGGAATATTCCTTTGCACAATTTAATTTAGTTTTAATTAACTAAATATACTTTTCCTTCACCCATGAGAATATTCTAAAGAATATTCTCTTTCCTCACTCATTTGAAAAAGGGGAATATTCCTTTTACTCAGAAAACTTAGCTTCTTGAGCAAGTTAACTTGTGATCTTTTGTGCAAGTTAACTTATGAACTCTTGGACAAGTTGAAAGTGTGTTTGTTTAAAGGAATGTCAACCCTTGATTAAATATCATCTTGCATTCTCATCTATTGATGAGAATCCATGATCCATGCCTTCAATTTCCTCCATCCTTGACCATTGATTAACTTTTTCAATCTCAACCCTTCATTTTTCATTTGCTTTCCTATAAATAAAGCACTATTTAGAGACAAATGGATCCATCTTTCCTGAGCAAACTTATGTTGTTGAAATCACTCTCACACTTATCTCTTAGTTCATTTTAATTGCATTAATTAGCTTTAAGCTTCCATTAATGGCTTCCATGATCACATAATGCATCCATTTAGCTTGTTTAATTAATTAGGGTTTGGATATTTTAGGTTAGAATCCATTTAGAATTATCTTAGAATTTATATATCTCTATTATTTAGCATAAAATCATGTTTAATTAGCTTGCATCATGCTCATTTAGATTAAAATCATGTTTACATACACATCTCACAACCATTCCATCAGTTTTCTTCAATAAAACTGACTGGGGCAAGCTCATTTATCCACGAGATTGGGAAAGGGTCGTCATTCCACATCAACGTGACACCACTCCCACAACGGGATAAGTTTCAGATGGATTAGAGTATACATTTAAACACTTTCATAGTTTAGAATGTTTTGTTTTGATAAAATTTTAGTTTCACTTTCATTTGAATGATCCTGTTGAGATTCGATGTTAGTGGCTTCATTATGCTTCGATTCTTCATGGATCAAGCATAATCGACCCATGCTAATCCGTTCAATCACATTCTGGTGCTAGAAGGAGGGCTTGACCGATCAAATTTAATCAATTTCTATCTTGAACTCTATTTTTTTTTTACTTTTGCAGGAAACAACGACGCCCAAAACAATTTCAGTGACGCCTTTGTTGGGTGTCGCCATATAGCAACACTTTTTAATATCTTGATGTTGATTAAACAAACGACGACACTAATAATTTTTAGAGGTATCAAAATTTTTAAACAACGACACTCTTCAAAATGGCAACACTATTATCGTCACTATTTTCTCTACAGAGCGATGCCCAACTTCACCAAAGCGACGCTATCATGAATAATGACGCCCAACTCTAGGTTTTGCAAGTTGGATGATACAAAGAAAAGTGAAGAAGCATTCTCATTTTTGAATCTTATAATTGTAACAAGCATTTGACACTTTTGGGGCAATTATAACCCACTTATTATGCTTTTCATTTCATGCTTTAGGACCACACTAATTTTCATTTGGGTTTAAAAAAGAATGCTCAAACGGGACTAAAATTGAACCATCACTTCATCCTCTTACTTTGTGTTTAAAATTGAACAAGGCAACTTAACATTTCATTTGGTGCATAAAATGAATTCATCTTAGCTTTAGGGGTTAATATTAATGACTGTTTGTTTTGTTTTGATTTACATCTTTGTTATTGAATGCATATGCAATTCTCTCGTGCCACTCGACAATCTTGAGAAACATAAACATTCCTTAACACTTTGTATAATCACCTACATCTTTCAATTTGGATTAAAAATGAATCCCTTGCTAGTGTAGGGAAAAGGTGTGGTGTGTGTTCTCTCCTTATTTCATGCAAACTAGGATGATCGAACTACAAACGTACTTCCTTGCTATTGTTTATCTTTAGAGGGCATGCCTACTTGCTTTAAAAGGAGGGAATGACCCAAGTGGTAACAAGTTAAATCCAAGCTCTTTCAAGTCACTATATAAAAATGTGTTTGTGATGAAAGTCACAAACAATAGGTGTGGATGCGTCATACTGACAAGTGTCACCCTTTGTATCTGTGTAATATGTTAAAATCTCTTATTAGGAAGAGACTGGGAGGCCTCTTGATAATCTATAATCTTGAGCTAATCTTGTTGTGTGTATGGCTACCTTAAACAAAAGCCCTTATTACAAACTACTTGTTTAGAAGCCAAAAACCTTTATGCTTGTTGGTGCAGGAACAGTCATTCCGACGCCACCCCACATTTGTACTATTTAGTGTTGAAACAGAAAAATCCTTAGGATCTTTGGATCTTCAAGATTTTGAGATTTGGTGGTCCCGAGAAGTGTGTGTCGTGGAAGGGAGCCAGTGTTGCAAAATCTCTAATTGTTCGCATTGTCTTAGTGTTCGGGGAAATCTGAGTGGGGATTCAACAAGTAGTATCTTTTGAGCCTAGGATGGTAAATTCTTGTGAGTTAGTCTAATACTTTGCTTGGTTCCAAAATAGTTCAAAACAAACATTCACAATCTTCCTCAAAATTTCAAACCCTTTGGTCTAAGTATGGATACCTTTTGAAATAGCCTTGGTACTAATGCTTGTCCTAAGGATTTTTATCCTTAGAGATTTCAAAATATCTTGACTTATATCTCAATCCATATTTTCTAAAGTTAACATAGGCAACTATGGCTTGAACTTCATCCTTTTCACAAAATGGACATTGTGAAATTTATGATGTTTTTGGCATAGACATCTAGTTTGAACTTAATCAAGACATGTGTTTGTGGTCAAACAAATTCACTTGAGCAAGATAAATTAACACAATTGAACCCCACATGACTATTTGGAGACTGATTGCTCCCGTTGAACAACCTAATCTTGAAGGTTCTATCATTCAACCAAAATTTGAACTCATTAACGAGGAACAAACCGATATAATTAGTAGTTTGAGTAGCTTCACTTTTGAAACAAAAGAAACACCCATTCAATGGAGAAAGAAAACAACAATCTTAGATGAAGAAGAGGAACAAGGTGAAGGATCATACTACCACCACCTACGTGGCAATAAATATCCTCCTTTTACATGATCCTAAGTTTCTCTAAATGATCTCACGCAAAATCAAAATCCCCAAAAGAAGGTCTACCGATCATCATTTTAAACTTAGGAATCATAGTCAAAAAGCTATCAAAAGACACCTTTTAGCACTTTACCAAAATCAAAACCGATTGTTAGAAAACTTTTATAAACATGCTTCAAGGAACAGTCCAGAATTGTATGCATTCTTTTGGAGTCAAAACCCTCGTCTTTTTTAGGATAATGCACTTCTCTAAATCATTGAGTCTTTAGGAGTGGAAAACTTTAGGGGTATAGCATGTTTATCACTACCTTGGTCTTATCAAACAAAGATTCACTCTAAGTCAACATTGGGTCAAACATTTCATTCACCCCTCCATCAAAATTTTATCCTTCACTTCACCAAACTTTGCAAGAATTTCAAATACACCAACACCTTTTGACTTAAAACATTTAACAAACCAACCCCTAACTTTGCTATTTTATATGTGAAATGTATCATTTTCCCTGCATTTAGGTAAGTTATTTATCATCTTTGAACTAGTTCATCTTGAAGGTCATGAGTCTACCCTAAAGATTTCCAAGTTCATCAACATCCTTTATCCAAACATCAAAACATTAAACTTAAGTCAAAAGTGTTGTCCCAAAATAGTTGCAAAGATCACTCCCCATATCACCCACATTTTCATCCCCCATTATCATCATTGCTCTAAAAAGACTTAGAGCATCCCTTTTTCCTAGATTTGAGTCAACTAGATAGTTCAAACATTACAAATCACAACATAACTCTCCTAAAGGTGACCCAAAATTTATGGTAAAGACAAGATCACAGCACAAGAAAATCATGGAGAAAGCCAAAGTCACATTTACCTCAAGTGATCCAAATCCTCTAGAATTTGATCTAAAAATTTAAGTTACCCCATCACAACAACCATCATCTTTGTCACGGCCATATGGGATTGAAGACATTACAAATAACATGTTTCAACTTACTAGGGAAGAAATCATGGAACATCAAGCCTTTGAAAATGTAGCTCTCATTTCCCCATCATTTGTTGTGTTGGAATTGTTGCCTCAATCTCACAGGCTGAAACCTCTAAGAAAGCATGGTCGCTGTGACTGGTGAGATGTCTGGCCGATCTGCTAGTTGATCCTGAACTGTCATTGTGACCTCCTGAATGTCTTGGCAATCGGCATCTAAAACCTTCGGCGTAACCTTAGACTGTCAGAATGATGTCTCGGCGACGATAGGAAGTCTTGCCAATATCAGCGTGACTTTTGGTCTGTCTGGCCGATGTGGAAATCGGTATGACTTTCTCCTATCGGCATGAAGTCTTGGCGAACGGGAGATGTCTCGCTGATTGGAGTCATCGGGTTAACGTGGAAGCCTCGGTAAGAGGTCTTGCTGAAGGTTGATTGTCTCACCGACAGTGTTACATTCGGGTCATCGGGGTAACATAAGGGTTCGGTAGGAACTCTTGGTGACTGGGAGATGTTTGGCTGATAGAAGTCTTTGGGGTGAAATGTGAACGTTCGGTATGAAGTCTCACCGACAGACGTTTATCTCACCGATGGTGTGGGATGTGTTTGACATGACTCCTAGCGAAAGGTGGTCACGGGATAACCTGGAGACTTCGGCGTGAAGGCTTAGCGATAGGTGTTGGTCTTGCTGATGGCTGTGTGACTTTGGTGTAACATAAGAGGCTCGGTGTAACCTCTTGGCGACAGCGGTAAGTCTGGACGACAAAGCTACATGTGATCGGGTGTTTTCGGTGAGACTCCTAGCGAATGGAGTCATCGGAGAAACACAAGGGCTTCGGTATGAAGTCTCAGCGAATGTGGAATGTCTAGCCGATGGTAGCTCTTCAGTGTAACTTGAAGGCATCAATATGATGTCTTGGCGAAGAGTGATTGTCTCGCCGATGAGGCAGTCTATTGTTGGTATGACTCTTGCCGACTAATTATTTGGTGCTTGGTATGACATAAAGAGCTCGGTGTGAACTCCTGGCGAACTCGTTTGTCTTGCCGATGGGAATCCTGATGTCAGTATGACTCTTAGTGACTGCTCGGTAACATCGGTATAACATGAAGGAATCGGTATAATCTCTTGGCAAAAGATGATAGTCTTGCCGATGGGAATACTCTTGTCTATGTGACATGTTGAGTTCGCTATGACTTCTCGGCGATAGCGGTAAGTCTTGCCGACTGTTGGGAATTTCAGAGTGAACTTTGAACATCGGTATGAAGTCTCATCGAATGGAAATTGTCTCACCGATGAGAATGCTGAGGTCGATGTGACTTGGGAACTTTGGTATGAGGTCTTGGCAACACGGCGATGTCTGAGCGATAGCTTTCTGGACTCAGAATAATGTCTTGCCGATAGTGAAGACTCTTGGCGATAACGACGGATGGGCTTTGTGGCATCGGGGAGACACAGTTAGTGTCTCACCAACATGACAACACAAGTTGAACGCCCTTGACCATTTGAAGACTGTCCTACGTGGTGCGACTTGGACCAATCTGAGAGAGCAGAATGTGAACCATTTGTTGTGAGACCGTTGCAACCGTTTCTATGTGGAAGGGAAAACTCTACACGAGGAAATGGAAACATCTTCGATGATAATGATGTTGAGCTAGAGATTGTTGTCTGACAGTTGGAAATGAATTGATTCACAGAGGCTGTCGAGAACGAATGCATATATGTATGCATTGGACGTTCTAAAGAAAAATTGGTAGAACCGAGAGAGAGGAGAACAAGGTTGATGAGAGCCTGAGAGAGTGAGGGCCGAGAGGCTAGATTGAGGCCGAGGCCTTGAGGCCTATGGTCTGATGGTTTGATCAGATGATACAGCTTGTATCCAGAATGAACAAGATGTAATCTCTAAAAAAGCTATGAGCTTGAATTGTATTGTAACTTTCTGTTGCTGAATAATACAATGGCTCGATCTTTGGAGTGTGGGGTTTTTTATCCGAGAGGATTTTCCCCACATAAATCTTTGTGTTCTATTTTATGTCTTATCTTTCATCTGTGTTCATTCTATTTCTAGAATATTCCATTGCTTGTTGTTGAATTTACATGTGCTTCTCTCAGAAGGATTAATGTGGGAAATAAATTGTCTGCTTCCGCTTTAGGACATAGTAGTACATGTCTTTGAGGCAACCTAATTGAAATTAAAGTTACCGAAGGCACTACTGTTCTTGGAGGTTTCAATAAGATACCCCGCCTACTTTCCCTTACAAGTGGTAGCAGAGCCTTGTTGATGGTTCTGGGTATTTCTCCTGTGAAGATTTCTCAGTTTGTTAGGCTAGAAGAGATCTGGAGGAATGGACCAATGTATTGATCCTTTGGTGAGTGGAAGTCTTGTGGTATTCTGAGATAGCATGCAGCTTGAAGGATGGTCAAGATGGAAAAGGGAGTTGATCATGATGTGATCTGTGTCTCTTGGTTGGTAGCTGTATAACCTTGGAGTATGAGGTGGATTTTCTTACTATGTGGTTGTGTAGCAGTAAAGCTTTCATATTGGGCGTCTGTGTGATAGGATCCTGGGTGATATGGAGAAGCCTAGGTTGTTTCTCAGCCATGGAAGAGAATGCTTATGCTAGGTGGTGTTTCTTGGTGTTGGAAGGCACGGTTTCCTGATAACCTCGAATACATAAAGGCTATGGAGTTAATCATCAGATGATTTGCAAGCTTCTGAAATAGCCTTTCTCTCTTTCTTGTATGCATGTACATGTTGGTGGTTTAGATTTGGCTTGAAAGGGGCCTGGATTTCCTGAATTGTTGTTTCCTTTTTAAAGGATTTTTTGTACTTGCATGGCTCTGTGGTTTTGCAAGTTTTACACGGTTAAGCAAAACTTGTGGCCATGTGGAGTTGTTGTTAAGCTATTTTCTAGACCCTGGCTTTTTGGGTGTTGCTGGATGAGATAGTTGCAGTTCTGCATGCATGCCTGGTGCATGGTTTGAGGAGGTGTGATTTCTTCTCTGCATGGGAGTGTTGATACGTGATTTGTCACTCAGCATTCCTATGGTGATGCATGTGGGTTCCTTGATTATGGTGCTCGTTGTGGACATGATTGGAAAATTAGATTTGGCATGATCTAGTGTTTGAGTCATGTTGTCTACGTGGTTATTCTCTTTGATATCTCAGTGTTGCAGTTTCCAATGCGATGATGGGTTTGCATGTTCGATGTTTGTGATCTAAAAGTTATGTGGTTGATGGATTAGCTACCCATTGGCTACAGTGAGATAACTTGGATGTGGACTATCTTTATCCATGAGATTGATTCATTGGTGGTGCAGATTTGTTAGCTGGCCTTGTCCTTGGTCACTTGTGCATTGGTGTGATTGCTTTGAGATGAGAGGATGGATATTATTGAGTACCTGAATAGTCAGTTATGGGAACCTATAGCAGGTGGTCATGATGCTTGGAGAGCTCAGGTGTCACGTTTCAGTGGGAGCTCTAGCAGTGACTGTGGATTCATCACATGGTGGTGAATAATCTTCTTTGGTGTTGCAGATGTTTCTTGGGGGATCCCTTAGATCCTGTTGCTGTAGAAGGGTTCTCTCACATTTGCATGAACATTATTTGAAGATGTGCAACATCTTGTATCCATGGAGGACGCTTGGAGTTTTTGGCTGAGGTGTTGGTGGTGCTTGACAGGTGATGTTGGTTTTGAGTCTGTTTGCTTTATGTCATGGTATACTCTTGTTTGTGCGCTGGAGTTTTGGCATTGTGCATTGTACTTGAGACTATGGTGAAGTCACTTGAAGCATGGTATCTCCTAAGGGGATATGTAGATCATGGTGTCATGATAAGTTCCTAATTCAAATGATTGGAGCTTTGACAGTGGTCTGGTAATTCTTTGTGTATTGGGTGCTTTGATTATTTGCTTGATACTTCGTGATAGTGCAATAATGCAGTTGAAGTTTAGCATGAGATGATTGGTTGCTAGTACTCATGGATACATGGAGAATAAGGTGAGGTTGTTTTTCTCTTATGAGAGAATTGTTGTTGATTGGTATTCTTGATGAAGTTTTTCAGCAGAAAGTCTAAGAAGCCTACACCTTATTTGAACGTAAGTTCAATAGAGACCTATGAGGAGATTGCTCTTGGATTAGTCATGATGGCTTGTATATCTTGAAGGATTATTCTCATTCCCACTCTTGGTCTACTCAAAAGTTTATCTGAGAGGTATTTGGCCCTTTATATCTTTTAGATGTGTTTAATGTTTACTTTCATGATATGGATCTTGAATTGTTTAATGGTTCTGGAGGATTCATAGTGGAAGTTGTACAACTTCTTTTATCTCCTTGAGTTTCTGTGTTTATTTACTGATGAGAATTGGTAGGAGATAATGTATGGGCTGATTTCCTGAAATAGGAAATGAAGTAGCTTGATTTTCTTTTGGGATGAGAAGGAGATCATTCTTGACACAGCTGGCAGTTAGAAGTGTATGTAGGAGGATGTTCTACAGGAAGATGATGTGCAGAGTTTTCTCTTTGTGGCCGTGAAGGTTTGTGGTGAGAGAAATGTCTCTTGTAGCAGTTTGTTGCAAGTTGTGCATATCATTGTGGATATTTCCTTGGTACTACATGGTTACATTTTCTATGTGCTGTTATTGGTAGACTTGCAATGCCTTTGATCTTTCAGATCTGGATTACTCAGGCAGTGGGAGTTCTTGTAATGTGCCTTGTCTTCTTTGACTGGTTGGCACTTGGAGCTTATATTTGTTGTTAATGAGATTGTTATGATTTGGCATGTGTTTACTAATGTTGATACTTGTGAGGTATGTGAGATTGGATGGCATAGCACGAGCTGTGGGTGCTATTTTCAGTCGTGTGGGTTTATCAGTTGGATGGAAGCAATCAATTTGATTGTTGTCCTAGCTGATGATTGTTATCTTGTTTCTGGAGAATGACTTCAATGTTGTGCTCTATTTGAAGCTTTGAAGTTGATATCACTTTTGTATAGCATTTGAGCACAGTGAAGTGGTAGTAGTATCTCGTTGTTGACATCACTGGGATCTTTTGCTTGTGTTCGTTGGACTAGTGCTTTTTCACCTTGGTGTTGTTGCCTGAATGGTGGACATCTTGGATGTCAGTGCAGAAGTCTTGATGGAGCATGAGAGCATGTTTTTGGTCTATTTGGTTTCCTGGAAGGCTGTGATCAGTTGCATTTTGGTTGCTTTGTTGGATAGTGAGTTGCAGTTGGATGCCTGATCTTTGTTGCAAATTGTTTAGTGGACTGTTATTTGTGAAAAATTGTTGGCCTGGTGTCTTGAGTGTTGCGGGGTCTAAACTGGTAGAGCTAGTGTGATCTCAGTTTCTGAGTGCTTTGGAGGTGCCTGTGTGATCTTCGTCAAGTGGGAGATTTTTAGAATTGTTGCCTCAATCTCACAGGCTGAAACCTCTGAGAAAGCATGGTTGCTGTGACTGGTGAGATGTCTGGCCAATCTGCTAGTTGATCCTGAACTGTCGTTGTGACCTCCTGAATGTCTTGGTGATCGGCATCTAAAACCTTCGGCGTAACCTTGGACTATCGAAATGATGTCTCAGCGACGATAGGAAGTCTTGCTGATATCGGCGTGACTTTTGGTCTGTCTGTCCAATGTGGAAATCGGTATGACTTGGTCTTATCAGCATGAAGTCTTGGCAACCGAGAGATGTCTCGCTGATTGGAGTCATCAAGGTAATGTGGAAGCCTTGGTAAGAGTTCTTGCCGAAGGTTGATTGTCTCGCCGACAGTGTTACATTTGGGTAATCGAGATAACATAAGGGTTCGGTAGGAACTCTTGGCGACTGGGAGATGTCTGGCCGATAGAAGTCTTTGAGGTGAAATGTGAATGTTCGGTATGAAGTCTCAGCGATAGACGTTTGTCTCACCGATGATGTGGGATGTGTTCGGCATGACTCCTGGCTAAAGGTGGTCACGAGATAACCTAGAGACTTCAGCGTGAAGTCTTGGCGACAGGTGTTGGTCTCGTTGATGGCTATGTGACTTCGGTGTAACATAAGAGGCTCAGTGTAACCTCTTGGCGATAGCGGTAAGTCTGGCCGACAAAGCTACATGTGATCGGGTGTTTTCGGTGAGACTCCTAGTGAATGGAGTCATCGGAGAAACACAAGGGCTTCGGTATGAAGTCTCAAGGAATGTGGAATGTTTGGTCGACGGTAGCTCTTCGGTGTAACTTGAAGGCATCGATATGATGTCTTGGCGAAGTGATTGTCTCGTCAATGAGGCATTTTGTTGTTGGTATGACTCTTGCCGACTGATTTTTTGGTGCTCGGTATGACATAAAGAGCTCGATGTGAACTCCTGGCAAACTCGTTTGTCTTGCCGATGGGAATCTTGATGTCGGTATGACTATTAGTGACTGCTCGGTGACATTGGTATAACATGAAGGCATCGGTATAATCTCTTGGCGAAAGACGATAGTCTTGCCGATGGGAATACTCTTGTCTATGTGACATGTTGAGTTTGCTATGACTTCTCAGTGATAGCGATAAGTCTTGCCGACTGTTGGGCATTTCAGAGTGAACTTTGAACATCGGTATGAAGTCTCATCGAATGGCGATTGTCTCGCTGATGAGAATGCTGAGGTCGATGTGACTTGGGAACTTTGGTATGAGGTCTTGGTGACATGGTGATGTTTGAGCGATAGCTTTCTGGACTTAGAATAATGTCTTGTCGATAGTGAAGACTCTTGGCGATAACGACAGATGGGCTCTGTGGCATCAGGGAGACATAGTTAGTGTCTCACCGACATGACAACATAGGTTGAACACCCTTGACCTTTTGAAGACTGTCCTCCATGGTGCGACTTGGACCAATCTGAGAGAGCAGAATGTGAACCATTTGTTGTGAGACCGTTGCAACCATTTCTGTGTGGAAGGGAAAACTCTACACAAGGAAATGGAAACATCTTCGATGATAATGATGTTGAGTTGGAGATTGTTGTCCGATAGTTGGAAACGAACCGATTTATAGAGGCTGTCGAGAATGAATGCATATATGTATGCATTGGACGTTCTGAAGAAAAAGTGGTAGAACCGAGAGAGAGAGGAGAACAAGGTTGATGAGAGCCTGAGAGACAGTGAGGGCCGAGAGGCTGGATTGAGGCTGAGGCCTTGAGGCCTATGGTTTGATGGTTTGATCAGATGCTACAGGTTGTATCCATAATGAACAAGATGTAATCTCTGAAAAAGCTATGAGCCTGAATTGTATTGTAACTTTCTGTTGTTGAATAATACAATGGCTTGATCTTTTGAGTGTGGGGTTTTTTATCCGAGAGGATTTTCCCCACGTAAATCTGTGTTCTATTTTCTATCTTATCTTTCATCTGTGTTGATTTTGTTTCTAGAATCTACCATTGCTTGTTGTTGAATTTACATGTGCTTCTCTCAGAAGGATTAATGTGGGAAATAAATTGTGTCTGTTTCCACTTTAGGACATAGTAGTACGTGTCTTTGAGGCAACCTAATCAAAATTAAAGTTACCGAAGGCACTACTATTCTTGGAGGTTTCAATAAGATACCTCACCTACTTTCCCTTACATGTTGCACAAAATTTGACACAAAGCTTCACAAATCCATCACTAGGGCTAAATTAAACATCCATTCCTAGTCTTACAACTAGCCTTGCTAAGGAATTTGGCCATACTCTTCCATTTGAAAGAAACACACTTGTGGGTACCCTTGATACCAATCCTCCATCCCAAAACACCACTTAGACACCTACCTTCGGTGCTCCTCCCATTTTGAAAGATCCCAAACAACCATATAAACCCCTTGAACTTAATTACTCTACAAAAACCTCAACATATCAAGGACACCCCTCTTCATCCATACCCATGAGTACCACAAGTGTTCCCACCATCATGCAAAGTACTATGGACCAAGTGTCACAAGCAGATCCAAAAGGGAAAGTAAATACCCTTACATAGATCCAACCCTTAATACAAGTAGGGACATCTCTATCTTACCTTCCAACTAGTTCATCCATACCATTGGTTTCACAAAACCCATCTATCCCATCCATTATCAACCCATCACAAAACAATCCCTTGGTCATAAATCCTATTAACCTAAGTAATACTTTGTCTACATCCCTAACACAAGGAAATCCTCAAGACATGGGACAAGGAAACCTTTTTAATCAATGGACTCAAGGTCCTAGTGTGCCATTCCCATCGCACAATCTAATGGCACCATCCTCATCTTTCCCTAGAGTCACCTTTACCATGCAAAATCAAATGGGACCTCAGACTTACATTCTTCCACCTCAATCCACCATCTTACAAGGAATGGTAAACCAAGGGAAACCCCCACCTCTTACCAACAATCAACTACCCACTCACAACATCAACACCCACAACCCATCACAAATGTACCAACAACCACCTGATCCTACATTACAAGCACATGCCTTAGCCTTACAACAAGCACACCAAGCTTATCAACAAGCCATCCAATAGCAACAACAAGCAACCCCAGTAACACAACAACAACAACAATAGCAAGGATCCCTAGCAGCACAACAATAGTAGCAACAATAGCAAGCAGCCCTAGCAGCACAACAATAGTAGAAATAACAACTATCAGCCTTAGCACAACAACCATGTCAAGCCCATCAATCAACCTTAATAGCACAACAACAATAGAAGACCCAACAACAAGCCCTAGTGGCGCAACAACAACAACAAGCCTTACTAGCCCAGCAATATGCCCAACAACAACAACAACAACAAAATTTCCTATTATAATCCTCAATAGAACATCGTCAATACAAACACGTTGGGAACATATACATCAACACCTCAATCACCTTCACAAAATCTCACGCCACCATACACCCCATACAACACATCCTCATATCAAAATCCTACGTACAACCCATCCATCATCCCACCATATGTTCCCCCAACAAATCCACAAGATGATCTAGCATCACATCTTAAGGCGTTGTCACAAGAAATGTAGGACCTTCAGATGGGCAAGACAAAGAAGCCCCATACATAGAACCTATGCCCATATCCTTCGATCGAAACATCACAATGGTACCATTCCCTCTTGGCTTTGAAATCCCCAAATTTGATAAATACAAAAGGAGAGGAAGTCTCGTGGACCATGTCAAAGAATTTAATGTCATGTGTATGGAGGTTGCTTACAATGATTCTTATTTAATGCACCTTTTCCCCCAAAGTCTAACAGGTCCTGTCATGGATTGGTTTTCTCAGTTGCCTCCTGGTATCAAAATTTTTCAAGAAATTACCGATAAATTCATTGATCACTTCTCTTTTAATCTTGACATGGACGTAAGCCTAGAAGAGTTGTACACTCTCAGAAAAAAAAAAAAGGATAAAATTTTGCTAATTTCTTACAATGGTGGAGACAAAGAGCTAGTAAGAGCAAATGGCCTCTCCCCAATGAACAACAAGTGGGGATCATCATAGGAAATCTAGATCCAGATCTATCCTTACACTTGAAAATGAAATGCATCACATCTTATGACAAGCTTGTCCCTATAGCCCTTAACATTGGGAGAGCTATAATCTCACAGGGGAATACCCAAGCTTACAAAGATAATCGCCCATCAACTAGTTCAAACGACAAGCCTTGCATCTAGGCTAATAACAAAAACATAATGAATGATGGTGTGGTAGATGCTAAGGTGGTCCTAAGTTCTCCTAGGCCAAACAACAACCAAGTTGCTAACATTCAACCAATTGTGCAACAAACAACACCCTCTCATAACAATTAGATCAACAACACCGAATCACAACAAAGGAAAACCCCTAACAAGAACAACTATCCTAAATGCAAGTACACATAGTTATGTGAGCCCATCGAGACCTTCATGAAGAAATTGGTAGAGTCAAACCTGATAATGCTTCCCAATTTTGAAAAATACCAAGAACCACAAGAGAAACCATACTAGTACGACGAGAACGATCTTTATGACTTTCACAAAATTAAAGGACACAAAATGAAAAACTGCATGAGGCTCAAAAACATTATCCAAGACCTTATATAAAATGACACCATATCTATTGAGGTACCAACCAGTAACCAAAATCTTAAGATATACAAGAACCCTATGCCAAATCATAGCAAAGGCAACAACATTGGAAAAGCTAAATATTACACAAACATGCAGCATACCTATTCAAATGTGGTCACTTCTTGTGATAGTGTCATCACTTTTGTCACTATCAAAGGGCACAGTGTGGAGTATGGAGTCACCACACGATGTGGAAAAGTCACCATCTAAGGTATCCCATTCCAATCTAGAGCACAACCTACTCATCCAATGATAAGTACCAACAAGTATAATCTCTTAGAGAAACTTAAGAAGACCCCCGCATAGATTTCTATCATAGAACTATTGAGGCTATCACCCGCACATAGGGAAATCTTAGAGAAATATTTATCAGAGTCATTCATTCCTGAGGATATAGATACTGATCAGTTTCAAGCTATGGTGGGGCATATCACTAATCACCTTCTCACCTTCTCACCTTCTCGAAACAAGACCTACCATCACAACCATCTCATAACCGTGCTTTACACCTTGAGGTTATCATTCATAAGAACAAGGTTAAAAGAGTCTTAGTAGATGGAGGTGCTGGTCTAAAAATTTGCACCCTTCAGTTGATCAAAAATTTAGGCTATTCAAAGGATACTATTGAGAAGACAAAGAGCACCACCATTAGGGCATATGACGACCAAGAATGGGTGTCACAAGGCATCATCGCATTACCCATCCAAGTGGCCCACCTCATTGTAGAAACTACATGCCAAGTGTTAGACCTAGAACTTCCCTACAATATACTGCTTAGTCAACCCTAGATCCATGCCTTAAAATTTGTAGCCTCCACCTACCATCAATGTGTAAAGTTTCCCTTTGAGGGGAGAGAAATTACCATCCATGGAGATCCTAAGCCTTTTTACTACTACAAGAATCTTGAAGCCAAGTTCTATAAAATCCCCCAAATACCCAAGAATGACAATGTTCCTACACCATCTGCCTCATTTTTTGACCCATAATCCCTTACATCTACCTTTGAAATGAAGGCACTTATTGTGCAAAGCATACCCGATATCAAGGCAGTGATCCAAGATGATGGTTGTGGAAACTATAAGCTAACGAAGGATACTTTTGTGTTGGGAAAGTTGCCTCTTTCTCCCAAATCTCATGGGAAACCCACACCTAGTAACAACATCCCAAAAAATATCAAAGTGGCAGCTACTACCTTCACCAAATGGGGGGACCTGAACAAAGAAGATATTAATGAGGAACATGTCTCTAAACTACTATATCCAGATGAAAGACTTGTTCCCATTCTTCCCATAGAAGATGACAACAAAGGCTTATAGCTAATGAGAGCATGGGATATACCAAGAATGAGAAACTGGGATAAAATGACAATGGTTTGCTAGATCCTATTGTTCCTCAGAAACATCCAAAGAATCTTGGCCTAGGTTGTACTACTAGCAAGGTTACCCTTATTGGCAAAGGTACTTTTGCTAAACGGGTCGAGGCTTCTTCTAGGTTACCTACATCACATGATACTACGCTAGATGACTTCCCCCTTGATGTTGTTGACCTATTTGAGAATAAATCCCTCTTCATGATATCCACATCAACCTTCACCCTAGGCAACCAACCAAATGAAATACGCCTAGTATACCCGTAACTCATTTTTTTGGACCAATAAGGACCACTGATTCTAGATTTATTCAAAAATGATGAAGTGATCTCAAAATTCATGGGACTCTATGAAAACTTACCATGGATAGATCACAAGGCAAGTTTTGACATAGAACTAGACATAGGAGCATACTATGGGGAGACAATTGTGTGCTTCAATCACAAAATTGATAACATGCAACTGGCTTGCAAATCGTTAGTGAAAACCACACTGTGGCACTTTCTGATCCCAAAATGGTAAAAAGAAATGACGTATCCGAGGGTGAAAACCTCTCTGAGGTGCCCAAGGATGAGGGATTCAGTCTCCCCCTTAGTGCAATACATCTAGAGAAATCAACAGTCTTAGCAGAAAAGGTCACTCCAGTCAATGTGGGAATAAAAGAAGCACAAAAGATAACTTTCTATGTCAAATCCTTGTTGGATGAAGAACAAAAGAATCTAGCAGCATTCTTGAAAGAGCGTAGAGCTAAATTTTCATGGTCATACACAGATATGCTAGGGCTTGATCCAAAAGTAGTTTTGCATCATCTAGCAGTCTATCTTGAAGCCAAACCAGTAAAGCAAAAATTAAGGAAGATGCACCCTCAAATAGCACCCTTGGTCAAACTTAAGCTACAAAAGCTTCTTGACATTGGATTCATTCGACTGATAGATTATCCTGAGTGGGTTTCAAACCTGGTACCAATCTCAAGACCCACTGGGGGCATCAGAATATGCATTGATTTCAAATATTTGAACAAAGCATGCCTGAAGGATTATTTCCCTCTCCCTAACATCGACATCATAGTGGACTTAACAACTGGCAATGAAATTCTATCACTCATGGATGGATTTTTAGGCTACAATCAAATCGTGATTGCCAAGGAGGGTCAACACAAAGCTGTATTCACTTTTCCATGGGGGACATATTATTGGAATGTGATGTCATTTGGTCTAAATAATGCAAGAGAAATCTATCAAAGAGCAATGACCTTCATCTTTCATGACATGATCCACAAAATAGTTGAAGATAATGTGTATTATATTTTAGAAAAATCAAATAAAAGGAGTGAGCACATACAAGTCTTAGGACCCATCTTTGACAAGCTTGAAGAATACAAAATACGACTAAACCTGAAAAAGTGTCTTTGGGTTTACATAAGGGAAACTTCTCGATTATATTGCCTCACAAAGAGGGATAGAAATTAACCCAACAAAAGTAAAATCCATCCTAGACATGGAACCATCGCAAACATTCAAGCAAATGAGAGGGTTACAAGGAAGATTATAGTCCATCAGAAGGTTCATAGCACAACTATCAGACAAAATCTATCCCTTTTCGCATCTTCTCCATAAAGGAATAACTTACAAGTGGTATGAGAAGTGTGACAAAGCTTTCCAACATATCAAGGACTATCTATTGAATGTTGGGAATAGGATGCCATTTAATTTCAATCCTAAACATTATTTCATGTATCTCCTAAGTCCTTGGAAAGTGCTCCCCAAACACTAGGATTAGAAAGAGATTAAATAAAGATGTAAATTGATATTTGTAATTAATTCTAAATGATATGAACATGTGGGGATTCCCATGAAGAGCTCCTACAAAATAGGACCACATGGGGCACCCACATGGAAGGTGGAACTCACCTTGAGTTAAGTTAATTGTTTGGAGAAAAAGATAACACTTCAGTAATGCATGTAAAGATCCTAGAAGTTAGGGATTGATGTTTACATGCATGGAGTTCAGTTCAGTTTAGTTTAGTTATGGTTCAGTTATCTTCAGTTGCATGTAGTTAGTTTGAGTTGCATGTTAGTTGACTTCAGTTGACTTGAATTGCATGCTAATGACTTACTTTGCATGACAGATAACAGGTGACTACTTACAGTTAATAGGGGATGATCAATCATGCATGGTATTTGCATGAATGGTGGAGAGATATGTTGCAGTTAACAGAGATTGACTTGAACCCACCTTGGGCACCCAAGTTGGCATCTTGGAGTTAACACTTTTGAATGATAAGATATTTTATAAGGCTGAGTTAAGTGGGCCCATTCTTGGGCGCCAACTTTGAGGATAAGCTTACAAGATATCTTCGGAATCAACGTTGAGTTATGACTTCAATTTGGGACATCCAAATGGATGAAGGACTTGTTTTGACATTGTTCTTTATGGTAGAACTCTACTTGCAAAGAATAGGCATGGGTTTTGTGAGATAAAGCATTGTGCTTTGTAATTGTGAACTTTTTGGAGTTTACAAGGCTCATTATTGTCTATTTATTGTAGCAAATTAAAGAGAGTTAATCAGATTTTATTGCAGGTTGTGAAGAAAAATTGTAGAAGGAAAAAGAAGCATCTCAAGGAAGGATTGATAAATAATTATTGTAATCTTGTTCTAAGGTTAAATAATACAAGCACTATTGATTCTTGATGGAGTTTTTTCTGAAATGGTTTCTCCACAGTATATGATGTGTAACTTCTTTCTTCTGGTCTTATTCTTCTACAATATTTTGTCTACTTCTACAAATGGTAAAATGAATTAAATAGATAATCATCCACAAAGAATACTTAATTAGATCTACAACTACAATATTTTTACAAATTATTAAGCTACACAATTACCTCCATTTTCAACATTTGGTATTAGAGTTGAGGTTGGGTAGAGTTTGGGACGCCTTTCTCTTAAAAGTTTGAAGGTTTTTTGGTTGTAGTGGGAGCTTTTACTATTGTGTTATTTCTGATTTTGGAAAATAAGTTTGTTACAATGAGTTTTAATTCTCATTTAGATAGTGAAAGATTCAATGGATCTAATTATGAGATGTGGAAACTAAAAATGAAGGATCTCCTTGAAGAGAGAGATCAGTGGTTAGTTGTTGGTAATGATACAAAGTCACCTACAACGATGTCAGATGAGGATTGGGCTAAGATTGATAAGAAGGCAAGAGGGACCATAATATTATGTCTTGTTGATGTTGTTCTCTTGAATGTTTCAGAAGAAACTACTGCATATAAATTGTGGAAGAGAATAGGTGATATTTATCAAACTAAAAGTCTTACTAATAAGTTGTATCTGAAAAGACAATTGAATTCTTTAAAGATGAAAGATGATGATTCTGTTGCAAATCATTTGAATTCTTTTAATTTGATTCTAAGTTAGTTAACATCTGTAAATGTAAAGCTAGAATATGAAGATAAATGCATATTGTTACTTTGTTCTTTACCAAAATCTTGGGAAAATCTAATCGTTGCTATCAGTGGTAGTGGTGCAGATCCGAA
This sequence comes from Sequoia sempervirens, assembly GCA_007258455.2. Classification (NCBI taxonomy): domain Eukaryota; kingdom Viridiplantae; phylum Streptophyta; class Pinopsida; order Cupressales; family Cupressaceae; genus Sequoia; species Sequoia sempervirens. The sequence continues at coordinate 19,572,556 of VDFB02000363.1, forward strand.
GATGGACAATATAATTCCTACTCTCCTATCAAAGGAGATCAGGAGGAATTCTAAAACAAAAATCCAAGATTCCTTGTTTGTAAAAGGTAGGCCTAAGAAAAAGGAACCTAAGGGAGACAAGGAAGGGAAGGGTAAGTCAGAAGGACAGAGTAAGGTAAAGTATTGGAACTATGGTAAACCAGGACATGTGAAGAAGGATTGTAAGAACAAGAAAAAGAGTTCTAATTTTTCTATAGAGGAATCCTTAGATGATGGTAACCATGCTTTGATCATTTCATGTAAAAATGTTTGTGATGACTCTTTGCTTAATGTTAAAAAGTGATCTTCATGAGGAGGATGGTAGTCATGATGCCATGTGTAGCTCATACCATGGTTCAGTGGGAGTTGTTGGCAATGGCGTGGATGCATCATTGGTAAGGTTATCTTCATGTGATTGGGGATATGGTTTTTTCTTGGTTTAGAGTGGTTGCTATTATGTCATGGTTTACTCTTGATATGCATTTAGAGTTTGGCATGGTACTTGTTCTCTTGAGACTAGGATGTATATATGTTATGGTGCATGTGATCTCCTAGTAGGAGATGGTTAGATCATGTTGTCATGTTTATGTTCCTAATTCATGATTGGAGCTTTGGCATTGATCTTGTGTAGTTCTCTTAATTATTGGGTACATTAATCATTTGCTTGATTACTTCATGATAGTGCTATGTTGCATTTGGAGTTTGGCATGGATTTGTTGGTTACAGGTCCTCATGGATACTTGGAGAAATAGGTGAGGCTTAAGTTCTCTTATGGTAAGAGATATATGTTGGAATGGTTACTTGTAAGAAAATATTTTTCAACAATAAAGACCGAGAAGCCTACACCTTGGTTGGACGTGAGTTCAACACACTCGGCGGTTTCACATGCCTCCAAAGAGGCAGTTTGGTTACAGATACTTGGGAAAGATATTGGTTTTAATTGCAAGTAAGTTAAACTTGAATGTGATAGTCAGAGTGTTATTTGTTTAGCCAAAAATCCTATGTATCATGCTCGTACTAAGCATGTTGATGTTCGGTATCACTTTATGCGAGAAATGGTTGAGAGTGGGAAGGTATTAATTGAGAAAGTTGACAATTTAATTAATGTTGCAGATTATCTTATGAAACCAGTTCCTATAGATAAGTTCTCTTGGTTTTGAGTATTAATCATTTGCTTGGAGCTTCATGATTATGCAAGTTTCATTTGAAGTTAGCATGGATTGATTAGTTGATGCAGGAAGGCCATTGGCCTTGAGTCCTATACTTGATTTATAATGATTCCTTGTTTAGAATAATTACAATGTATAATGTCAAGTGGGAGAATGTTGGGAATAGGATTCCATTTAATTGTAATCCTAAACATTATTTCATGTATCTCCTAAGTCCTTGGAAGGTGTTCCCCAAACACTAAGATTAGAAAGAGATTAAATGAACATGTAAATTGACATTTGTAATTAATTCTAAATGAGATGAACATGTGGGGATGCCCATGAAGAGCTCCTACAAAATAGGAGTACATGGGGCACCCACATGGAAGGTGGAATCCACCTTGAGTTAAGTTAAGTTTTGTTTGGAGAAAAAGATAACACTTTAGTAATGCATGTAAAGATCCTAGAAGTTAGGGATTGATGTTTACATGCATGGACTTCAGTTCGGTTCAGTTTAGATCAATTCAGTTTAGTTTAGTTCAGTATCAGTTCAGTTTAGTTCAGTTCAGTTCAGTTATCTTTAGTTGCATGTAGTTAGTTTGAGTTGCATGTCAGTTGACTTCAGTTGACTTGAATTGCATTCTAATGACTTGAGTTGCATGACACATAACAGGTGACTACTTACAATTAACAGGGGATGATCAATCATGCATGGTATTTGCATGAATGGTGGAGAGATGTGTTACAAAGAGGGATAGACCAGGGAAACTTTTCAATTATATCATCTCACAAAGAGGGATAGAAATTAACCCAGTAAAAGTAAAAGCCATCCTAGACACGGAACCATCACAAACATTGAAGCAAATGAGAGGGTTACAAGGAAGATTACAGTCCATCAGAAGGTTTATAGTGCAACTATCAGACAAAATCTACCCTTTTTTGCATCTTCTCCATAAAGGAATAACTTACAAGCGGTATGAGAAGTGTGACAAAGCTTTCCAATAGATCAAGGACTATCTATTAACACCTCTAGTACTCATTCCACCAATACTGAACAAACCACTGATCCTGTATATCTCGGCGACATCAGCAGCATTAGGTGCTCTTCTAGCACAACATGATGAAAAAAAAAAGGAAGAGCTATCTACACATCAGTAGGACCCTAGTGGTCTATGAAATGAACTATTCATCCATTGAGAAAGCCTACTTAACATTAGTTTTTGCTTCTCAAAAATTCAGACACTACATGTTGTCACATCAAACAAGCTCATTGCAAAAATTGATCCATTGAAATACCTGTTATCCAAAGCAATTCTCACTAGGAGAATGTCCAAATGGGTGATGATCTTAACAGAATTTGACATAGAGTATGTAGAATGTAAGGCAATCAAAGGACAAGTGATTGTAGACCAACTAGCAGAGGCACCTATCTATGCAGAGAACCCACTGATATCTAAATTCCTTGATGAATTAGTGTTCCTTGTCAATCTCACAAGTTAGTGGAAGATGTACTTTGATGGATCATTCACCCAACATGGATTATGAGCAGGTGTTCTCTTTATCACCCCTCAAGGCGATTGCATCCCAAAGTCATATAGGCTATTATTTCCATGCACTAACAACATCGTTGAGTATGAATCCCTAATCATAGGTCTAAGAATAGTGGTCCAATGGCAGATACAAGAGTTGAAAGTCTATGGGGACTCACTGCTGGTTATCAACCAAGTCAATGACGACTATCAAACTAAGGATAACAAGCTTACTCCTTGAAAAAAGATGGTAGAGAGTCTCAAAGACCTTTTCATAGATATAACTTTTGAGAAGATTCCTTGCATGAACAATAGAGCACCAGATGTTATGGAAACAATCAGATAACTATTAGACAAGACAAACAACGTCCTACAATGCGAATTCTTGGTAGAATAACTTCTTGTACCAACTTTCAAAATCCCTAAATTTGAATTCGTGTGTGTCATTATTGGTCTTGGATCCCCATGGTATCATGACATATTTACTTACCTAAATAGAGGAACCCTCCCATCCCATATCACCTCCAACCTAAAAAATACTTTTGTTAAAAAGGCATCCCGATTCGTGATTCTAGGTGATACCCTTTACCATCAAAGCATCGAAGGGAAATTACTATGATGTCTTAACCAAGAGGAATCCTTGACCACTTTAACAGAAGTACATGATGGCATATGTGGTTCCCATTCTAGCAGTATGAATTTAGCTAATAAATTATTGAGGATAGGGTACTACTAGCCAATCATGGAAAGAGAAGTTCATCAGTATGTGCAAAAGTGTTTCCAATGTCAATAGCATGGAGATCTAATTCACACTCTAGCTCAAGAGTTACAACCAATGATCACACCTTGGCCTTTCTCGCAGTGGTGACTTGACCTCATAGGAAAGATCACTCCAACCTCATCCAATGGTCACAAGTTTATCATAACAGCCACTGAGTATTTTACCAAGTGGGTTGAAGCCATTCCTATAACCTACATAACAGGGAAGCAAATTTCTAAGTTTATCCTGAACTACCTCATTTGCCATTACGGTGTTCCACAAACCCTTATCTCATACAATAGAACACCCTTTAAGAATCAGGATGTGAAAGAGCTATGTCAAAGATTCAACATCCAACACCAATTCTCTACCCCTTATTACCCCCAAGGCAATAGTCAAGTTGAGGCTACAAACAAGACCATTATGAAAATCCTAAAGAAAACTATCAATGAAGTTGGTTGTGAATGGCACCTACAGCTAAATCTTGCACTTTGGGCCTATCAAACTAGTATCCACATGCCAACAAGTGCAACCACTTTCTCCTTGGTCTATGGATCAAAAGCCATTTTGCCTATTGAGGTCGAGCTCCCATAACTATGAGTGTCACTATAGAACTTGACTACCGATGAAGAGTACAAAGTATCTTGGTTGAATGAGCTAGAATTCTTGGATGAGCATCGTCTTGATGCCCTTAATCACTTACAAGTATATCAAAACCGACTAAAATGGAGCTATAACAAGAAAACCAAATGTTGGTCTTTCCAGGTAGGAGATCTTGTCCTAAAGTAGAATCAGAAGAACCTTCCTAATCAAGACAGTAAATGAAAGTTTGATCCTAACTAGTTAGGTCCCTTTGTCATCACAACAAGTTATGGATTAGGAGCATACCAATTGTCAAGACCTAAAGGTGAACCCTTGCAGGAACCAACTAATAGCTTGCATCTTAAAAAGTTTTATGCCTAGTCTTGAAGGGTATATATCTAAAAATACAAAAAAATTTAAAAAAATGATCAAAATCCAAAAAAATGAGAAAAAGGATTGAAAACAATAAAGAAAAACAATTATCCTCTAGTGAAAACCACTTCAGTGGTGCTTTGGACAAGTGCCTTGGTGAAAACCTGGCAAACAGGCACCTTGCGTAAAATAAAGTACCTTTATGCATCTACGGCTCTTTATCCTATCATTCCATCCATTGCATCGCATCCTTCATCCTATTCCATCCATCACCCATACCCGTCTATATCATAGCTTGATGTTGTGAAGTATTGTATCCCCTTTAGTACTGCTTGGCATATTCCAAAGGTTAGTTTGTCTTGCTTGTATCAAGGTAGTCTAGCATTTCACATCGGGAGAAATTTGTTATGGATCAGATCAAGTTCTTGTATATCTTAAGGGTTATCAAAAAACACCAAAAACATTCATAAAATGTTCATCAGAAAATCCAAAAAACATTTGCAAAATCTTGTACAGCTAAAATCCAAAAACATTTGAAATTTGTAAAGGCAAAATCCAAAACATTCAAATCACATCAAAATCCTTAAAAAGGTTGAACATCAAAAATCCAAAAATAGTACCTTGTTGAACTATGTCATCTCTGAGCTTGAATGTAGGAAGGACCATCATTGATGTGCCCCTGAGACACCCTAGGTCAGTCCTTTAGTAATTTTGTCATAATAAACTGGCATTCCATCAACTATTAATATCTCATCTTCAATAATTCGAGTTAGTAAAACTATGTGGTCTTTGTGTGTATAAAGTAGGAAAGGCTCGCCTTTGATCAGCCCTCAAGGCCCCTAGGATAGGTCTTCTAGGTTAGGTTCTTGGTCGAAACTCGAAAAACCCCTAAACATTCAAATATCAAAAAAGCCTTAAAAATCCAAATATTTAGAAAACAAAAAAACATCTAGATAACAAAAAACACAAAAACATTGGAAAAAAATTCAAAAGACCTAAAAATCCTCAATTAACAAAAAACATAAAAATCCACATAAACATTCATAAAAATACCAAAAAAAACCTCAAAACATTTGCAAAATACCAAAAACATTGAAATATTCCAAAAAATCTAAAACCATTCATCCCATTTCGCTTTCACCCATAATAAAATTCATCCATAATAAATCAATCGTCATCTTCAACCTTTGGAAAAACAAATAGAAAGTAGGTATAGCAAGTTGTAAAGTGAGAACCTAAGTGTCACAATCTAAAGTCTAGGCCATAGGTAAACAAGTCAATGGAGTTTGTATCAATGGCTTATCATAAAGCTCATCATCATCCTAATCAACCCCTTATCAACATGTCCTAGGATGTATCCTTCCTACAATGGGCATCAATATCAGAAATCACCTTAGCTAAATTCAACTTGCAAGAGATATGGATAACACTGACTATTTTTCTTTGATCCTTTCTTATGATATATCTTATTGACCCATTCCGAGGACCTCTCGATGATTTCTATAAAAATGATTTAGACATAAAGGAATGGGGAAACGATCATTATCTTTTGTTTGTTGTGCTTGTGGGTATTCTTTTAAAATAATATTGGTGCATACTTTCTTAGTTGTGTGTAGGGAAGTTGTTTGGAGTAGATTGTTGACTATTATGTATGCTTTGGTCTGATATATTCTAACCTTCTAACTTACATTCCAACGAGGTTTTCGTATGTCAAGATGTGAACAAGAACTATCCTATATGTTTACAGAGTCAAATTCCATTGTAACACTAGATACCAAGCCGTTCTAGTTATTAATACCTTGACGCATCATGTCTATGTGTTATATCAAACAATAAGGAACAACGAAAAAATATCAATCCCAAGATATGAGCAAATCATCATCATCATCATTCATTTCTCATCACCATCTCTAATAAAGTCTCACTGGATCATAGACTTGTTGGATATTTTGAAGCAACCATCAAAATCAATGGTCAATCATCTTGTTTCTTCTATCTTCTCTCCACGGTCACTTGGTATCATGACAGTCAACAAAAACACCATCACTGCATCCACCCTACATCCACAAATCATCAGCATGCATGCATCTCGCATAATCATAGCATATCATAAAACATCCATCATAATTATCATTTAAGTTGTGGTGAATAATATAGATTTGTTATTCTAAGTATCTTAAAATTATTGTATCACATATCATAAACATATTGCATTATCATATCATAAGCATGAACACCTGCATTATCCATGCATACATCTACATGCATCGCATCATCATATAATAAATTGCATAGAAAATTATTCCAAAAAGAATTGCATCCATATCATTTGCATACACATCACATAGGCATATCATATCATCCATCTCATAATATATCATGAAAATATACTAAAAAAGAATATAACATTGCATTCCATATCATATACCATCGCATATTGCATATGCATAAATAAAAGAATTGCATCCATACATGATAATATATAAGCATCTCATAATCATATCAAATGCACATCCATACATTCATAGGCATGAAATAAAATGAACACATCACATCATATCGAATCTATATCATATATATATCAAAAAATGGTGAATGTCATTATACAATATTTGAATTAGTGTATGTATATCAATCATAAGTACAATATCCACAATGCTATCAAAAAAGAGCCCATGAATGTATATTTGTGTAAAGAATCAGGCAATGATCAAAAAGTGTTTGTACAAATGAGCTAGCCCTGATGGCTACTCCCCTCACCAACCTGTCTCTTTGGTTGATCCTCGGCCCTAAGATGTGCTCCACTCCTCTGTGAGTAATCCGACTGTCTGAGCACCGTAGGGACATCTTTGTGGTAATTCATCTGATAGTAGGCCACCTCGGTCACATCCTCTTTGTATAATTTGGCAGATACTATCTACCCCTGGGCTACAACTGTCATGGTCTCTAACTGTTGATGCCGCCCAACCTCATGTACTAACTGCATCTCGACAGTCTATCTAAGTTGCCGCTCATGGTCTCACTCCACCGTGATAGCTTGTACCTACTGCCTAGCCTAATCTCTCTCAGTAGTGATCACCAAAATCTACTGACTAGCCTAATCCCTCTTGCTCATAATCACCTATACCTTCTGTTGTAGCTATTGAATCTATAAATCATGGGGATCTGGACCCAACTGTGGTGGCTACACTAGTTGCTATTGAATCAGGGGCTATTGTGGAGGCTAATGATGCCCTAGTGGTGCTCTTGGGACCTATCTATCCTACTAATCTTGGCCATCCTAGCCATCATTTCCTCTGATTTGACCTCTACCTCTACCTACACCCCTCCCTCTCAGTCTCCCTCATGGAGGTGCACCCCTATATCTGTCAATCAGTGAGGGGGTGTGAACCATGCATCATATGCAAACATCATTTGAGAATCCACTTATCCCTGATTATATGCCCATGGTAGGGAAACCAGTTGTTGAAATCCCTCTACCACCTCATGGGCTAGGATCGTAGGTCCCCATGCTACTGACTCTCATGCTGACCTAGCGAAGATGGCGATGCATGCATCATCTAGCCTATCCTTCATCTTTTTGAATTGTCTTACCACCCTATCTAGCAAGTATCTCTCAATGATGGTATGCTCTCAACCCTACATGTATCAATTCTTCCAAGTGAAGAAGAGCTACTAAGCATCATCATACCATACTAGCATCTGAAGCTAGGGTCACCATCTAAAGACTGTCATATCATCGATGAACCTGTGCCAATAGGGAATCCCAAGCTACCCTGTGTGTTGTAATATAATGGCACCCTTGTACCTCCAAACAACTGGGTCATCTGCTCTATGTTCATCATCTAAACAATCAGATGAAGCACAACAATGTACTCCCAAGCCCAAATGTGCAGTAAGGTGACCCTTGTGCCAATCACCCTGCCATCATAGTATACAAAATCATGCATATCATGGTATAAGGAGGCCAACATCACTGACCCCCAAGCATACTAAGTCCTATGAAACAACATCCTGTGCCAAGCTAGGCTTCATCCCAAACTAAATCCTCTGCTTCATCGATTTGGAGCCACCAATCCTGAGATGATCACTACAACAATCAATCTAAAAGTGGGCACCCAACCTCTATACATCTCGAGGTCTATCTAGGAAGTGACTAGAACGATGTCCTCCAAGTCCATCACCTCATGGAACGCATCGTAACCGGCGTTGGAATCATATATCACACGCTCACCATGTATCATCAAACACAATATTCGCCATACATCCTCTAGTGTCACTATCCCCTCCCTAGTCGATAGGTGGAACGACGAGGTCTCACTGTGCCATCACTTGCACAAGGCGGTCATCATCGCCAAGTGTGTTTGGGCGACGAGCATGTATGCAACATACCCTAGACCAATCTTCCCCATGTGTTCTTATCACAACTCAAATAAATCACCAAGTTTGGACAAAACTGTGGGTTGGTGCTCACAGGACATCAAAGGTGGGATAACCTCCTGCACCCACGAAGCACACGACGTAAAAAAAAAAAAAATTGGCTAGGTTTGGAATTTTCATCCTCAAAATGACAATAGTGTTGCTATTTACGATAACGTCGTTGTAATTCAAATTTCAAATTGTGACGCATAAGGCATTTAAAATGTAAATCACAAGTCACATCGCTAAATACATATGTGTCATGATTTAACTTTGGCAAAACCCTAACCCTAATTTTCAAATCAAGAGAAGCATTGCTAAACACATATGTGTTGCGATTTAGAATCTAAAACCCTAACTCTAAATTGTGAACTGTGTCGCAATTCACATATGCATTGCTAAAATTTGAATTAGCATTGTTGGTTCTCAAATTAGCATCGCTCTAGAGCGATGCCACCAAAGTATAAATTTCAAAATGCATTAAATGCACCAAAAAGTCAAATTTCAAATCAAGTTTCAAATCACATATGGTGGTCCTGTGCCTAGAAGCCTCTGGTACTCTCAAACCCAGTCGTAAATGTGTCATGGGAGCGCTCATCGTACCATTTCATCAGAGGGTCAAAGCTCAAAATGCAAGAAATAAAGATGGTGTGAATGCACAAATGAATTGAAAGTGACCCTTCCTCACCTATTTATGCTTGCAAATTGGGGTTTTTTTCCCTAATTTAACCATCAAGCTAGGGTATTTTATTATTTTCACCAATTTTTCCAAAATTAACCTTATTTTGCATCATTTTTTGAATTTTTGGCATGCTTTTTGCATTTTTGGCATGTTTTTTGCATCCCAAAGCCTTTTCAGACCCCTTGGGCAACATTTTAACCTTTGTCGAGAAATCAACCCAAAATTTAAAATTTTCACTCAATTTCTCAAGGGGGTAGGGAACCAGCTTATTCCTTCCACTGGGGCAACAATGGGGCATCCAAAAATTAGAAAATTTTCATTTTTTGATTTAAGCAGCAACTTTTCATCTGAAGAGTATCAGTCTTTGAACTGAAGCAACAAGTACCTCGCTTCAAAGAGGGGTAAATGTAGACATAGAAAAATTTCCTGAATGATATCATACACTCGAATCAGGTGTACTAACATCATTTCCTCTTCAAACCCATCCTCTTTTCACTTAATTAATTAAATTAGCATAGCTAATTAATTAATGACATCATTTGCTTCTATTAACCTAATTAACTTCATCAGATCAATTCACCCCCTTTCATGCTAACACTTTGTCCTGTTAAATTAAATAAATCAAACTATTTAATTTAAATCCCTAATCTTCTTATTTAATTAAATAACCCTAAGTTATTTAATTAAGTGTCATTCCACCTTCCCCTCATTCATTAAATCACTTTATTTAATGAATGTCATCTAATTCTTCTAAATCCCCTAATTGTATAATTAAAATTATTTAATTATCAATTAAATCTAATCCCCCCCCACTTGCAAGGGAATATTCCTCCTTTGCACATTCCTCCGAAAAAGGGAATATTCCCATGGAACATTCCTTTGCACAATTTAATTTAGTTTTAATTAACTAAATATCATTTTCCCTCACCCATGAGAATATTCTCAAGAATATTCTCTCTCCTCACTCATTTGAAAAAGGGGAATATTCCTTTTTCTCAACAAACTTAGTTTCTTGAGCAAGTTAACTTGTGACCTTTTGTGCAAGTTAAATTATGACCTCTTGGACAAGTTGAAAGTGTGTTTATTTAAAGGAGTGTCAACCCTTGATTAAATCTCATCTTGCATTCTCATCCGTTGATGAGAATACATGATCCATGCCTTCAATTTCCTCCATCCTTGACAATTGATTAGCTTTTTCAATTTCAACCCTTCATTTTTCATCTGCTTTCCTATAAATAAAGCACTATTTGGAGACAAATGGATCCATTTTTTTAGAGCAAACTTATGTTGTTGAAATCACTGACACTCACACTCATATTTAGCACACATTTAGTATCTTTTAGTTCATTTTAATTACATTAATTAGCTTTAAGCATCCATGATCACATAATGCATCCATTTAGCTTGTTTAATTAATTAGGGTTTGGATCTTTTAGGTTAGAATCCATTTAGAATTAGATTAGTGTTTGTATATCTCTATCATTTAGCATAAAATCATGTTTAATTAGTTTGCATCATTCTCATTTAGATTAAAATCATGTTTGCATACACATCTCACAACCATTCCATCAGTTTTATTCAATAAACCTAATTGGGGCAAGCTCATTTATCGACGGGATTGGGAAAGGGTCACAGTTCCACATCAATGCGACACCACTCCCACAACGAGATAAGTTTCAGATGGATTAGAGTAGAAATTTAAACAATTTCATAGTTTAGAATGCTTTGTTTTGATAAATGTTTAGTTTAACTTTCATTTGAATCATCCTGTTGAGATTCAATGTTAGTGATGAAGGACACTCCCCTTACAATCTAAAACTCAATAATGGCACAAACAAAATGCAAAAAGGAAAGCAAATATTTTCTGTTATCACTTAAATGAAAATGAAATTACATCATTATATTTTCCATCACATGGGCTTTCTCATTACATAAATCTACAAGTATGCAAATCCGAGCCACCATCTACACTGCTTCGGCCTCCTTTCTCTAGCCCCCCTTTACATACTTTATTTGGAAGTTGTAACCGCCCTAGAATCTTCTGGAAAGTGTAACCACCCTAGAATCTTTTGGAAAGTGTAACTTCCTCAAGAAGATATTTTGCAATTTTATTAATTCTTGGTATTACAACTTCGTGGGGTGATAACTTTTGATCCAACTGTTAGATTTTCTATTATAATACCTTTTCGGAAAGCTCTCAGAAATTCATCTATTAGAAAGTAGGGCCTAAAGGCTATCCACTTTTGTTTTCCACCAATTTTCAGGCCCATCTGGAGCCTCTAAGTGCCTCAAAATTGACTTTGAAGATTTTACTAGGATTTTCAAAAATTAAAATTTTAATCTCTCAAATGATGAATGGTATTGAAGTGATTTCTTTGCCATTAGCTTCAATTTACCATTCTGGAGGTTTGTGTAAGATTTCGTGTCCAACTATGCATAAATGCAAACTTTAAAAAAATAGTAACCCTACCAAAATTAGCCCTTATTGAAGAGAAACATTTTTTTTTTGGTGATACAAGATTGCTCTTACACCCTGGATGCTCCTGCATCAGTTAGTGGCTTTGTTATGCTTCAATTCTTCATGGATCAAGCATAATCGGCCCATGCTAATTCATCCAATCATAGATGGATCATCAATGAAAGGGAGTGATGAACTCAGAAAGCCTTCCAAGAACCAATATGCACCTTCAACATCTTACGTTTCTTTTAAAAAATCAGATTTTAATCATCTTGATACAAGCACATACTATTATGCCATAAAGTAGAAATAGACATAGTTAAATTCCCATGCATTAACCCTTAGAGGAAAGATGATGTAGTTTCAGATCTAAGAAAATTTCAGCAACATAACAGCATATAAATTAACATTTAAGAATGAGAAACATAGAGAACAAAAGAAAGATAGAAGAGAAGAAAACACGATATATGTGGGGAAAACCCTTTCAGGTAAAAAAACCCCACCCTCCAAAGCATTGAACCAATGTATTAATCTACAACAATTCGGTTACAATACATTTTAGGCTCGTAGCCTTAACATGGATACTGCATCTTGCTCTTCTGGAAGAAATCTAATAGCATAACCCTGCAATTAAAAATTCTCCTCACACAACTCCTCTCACAAATGCCCATATTTATAGAGCATCAAGATGGACGCCTAGAAATATCACTTGTCAACATCCTCTTCACTGCATGCATGCAAACAGAAAGGATAACATGCAAGGCACCTATCTTCACCTGCTTAAGCAACTAGCATAAAATCTCAACATGCAACCCATTTGTCATAAATTCACTAGACTTGACTCTTATACTGTCATATAAGCTGTCATAGTTTTGTCATAATCCGTCATAGCAGTTGTCATGGTCCAACTCTTACAACTTATGATAAATTCCACTAAAATAGCTTACAATAGGGTCCACAAAGTGGGATTCCTTTTTCCACCAATTCATGATGCATGTCATCCTAGTCACTTGCCATGTAAGTTTCCACCTTACCAAAGTAGGTCCCACAAAGTGACATCACAAGAATAACATAAAATAATACATAGGCTAAAATAATTAATTAATTAACAACATTAATGATAGGATTTGCAAAGGTTGAGACACCTTAATCCCAACATTCTCCTACTTGTTGAAGACCTTTCAAGAGCCAAAAGTCAAACATGATTTTAACTACTAGGATCCAAACAACAACATCACAACCATCCATGAAACCACATGAACCTCCAACATGCTTTCGTGAACTAACAAGATACCTGCAACAAATCCAAGATGTCCACCATATCAGACAAGAACTCATGTCATCCTCCAACATGCCACCTATGGAAGAAAAGGAATAATCCAAGGTGTATATGCAACAATCCAAAGTGAACAAGCATCAAATCCAAGTGATAACAATGGTTGTGGGCTACTATAACAACTCCACTATGCTCACGAGCTAAAAAAAAGCTCAACCAACTCCAATCCCATAACCAAAACACAATACTGAAGCCAAAGAATCCACCAGAGAACAAGATAAACCATCAACTAGAACAACAACCAAAATAGGTTTCCCTCATCCAACTGATAAACCCACCAGATCAAAAATAGCACCCACAACAAATGCTAGTCCATCTAATCTACCATACGACAAGGTATCCAAAACATTAGTAGAACTTATTCCAACAACAAATACAACCCATAAACTGCAATCACAAGCTCCATGTGTCAAACCCGTCAATGAACATACACATCTAGGAACTCCCACTGCATGGGTAATGTCAAATCTGAAAATAGAGCATGGCATATCAAGCCTACCAATCAACACTTATACTAAAGTGTGGCTAAAAATTAAGTCATGTAGTAACAAAGAACAATCAAAATGATCTACACACACAACATAAGATGTTGCAAAGTCTTTAAAAAAACATGTCACCATAACTCTCCGAAGTGCACCACATTGAACCATTGGAAACCTCCAGGAAGAAGCCATAGAACAAAGAGAATAGTTGTAAATCATATCCCAATCATGTCCTTCTATCAACACCTCAAAGTGCCAAGCTGTGCTAAGTAAGATCTCCTTCATAACCCCAAAGAAGCCTCAACAACATCCAATCTCATTAGATCAAACATAACATATATATCATATATCCACATAAATGTAAACTTCTCAAATCAAGAAGATCAAACTAATCCATTTCCCATCTCAGGAAATCAACCCACTACCATCCCCTATGATCATCATAAATGAAAAAGTAAACCCAAGGAGATAACCATGCTATTCATCCCTCACAATGAATCTTTCAAAACCATAGACTGGGTGATCCCACAATATTGGTTTACAATTTTTGGCCAAATTGGACATTGAATTGAATTTTTTTAACTAAATCTTCACTTTCGGGCACCTATAGCGACTAAACCATGAGGAATTTGAAGATGATGCAAACTAGTGATTTGTGAAATTTTGTTTGTAGATTCTAAATATATTTTTTTCAAAATTTTTGGAATCAAATCGCACTTCTTTTTCCATCTCCTTCAAAAACTAGTTTTTAATGGTACACACCATTTTTAAAGAGTGACATCATTGGCTATCACGACTTTTTTTCTATGAAGGATAAAATTCTAATTTTTTCAAATTTAGATTCATAACTACGATATCTAGTGCATGGAATTGGTTTCATAGCATTTCATTGAATATATTTTTGTTAATTAAGTTTCAAAGTCAAACCTTTTACAATTTAGACATGATTCACTGGCTAAAGCATAACTTTTTTTGTATGTATCAAAATTCAATTTTTTTTGTTGGATCAAAGACATCAATATATAGTGCACTGATATTTTTCAATTTTTTTTTGATAATTTGCTATTTTGCCACATGTGCAAAACAAAGAGCTTGATTTTCAGTGAAAAACCTATGTTTAATCAAACTAAAAAATAAAATACATATTAAAACCAAAACATATTAAAATTATATTCGATAGATAACTCATTCTGAGGACTACCATCATCCAGTTGGGTCTATGAGTCTCCTCCATTTTCATCCTCAACTTGAGCTTCGAAGGGAAAAAATTTACAAAAAATTGGTGTAAGAGGGGGAGAAGGGGGAAAAAGGGGGGTTCGCTCGAACCCCCCTTCGAGCGAACCCCCCTTGACCTTTTGAATGAATGGGGGTTTGCTCGAAGGGGGGTTCAATCGAACCCCCCTTTTTACAAAATTTCTCTTATTTTTTACTATGGGAAACATGAAAAAAAATGGGGTGTATACACCTAAAATCGGTCAAGACAATAAATTAATTAAATACTAGTTATTTAATTAATGACCCATTTTATTTCATCTACTTATAAATAAATTCTCAATTTATTTATATAGTTCACACTTTTCTAAATTCTTCATCTTAAACCACATTTTTCTAAATTTTATTAAATAAACAAATGTCAATAGTTTGTTGAATTAAATATCTTCTCACTAAGTTTGAATAATTCCAAATTCAAATTTAGTCACATGTCTACAACACTTTTTGGCCACATCATCAATTGTCACATGTATTTAAATATGTCTAATATTTAAATTGCATTATTCTCAACCAATTCCATAACAAACTTTAGACACTTGGCAATCTCACACATTTTATTCTCTCATACATTTGGCATGTTGCCCTTGGTCAAGGGAACATCCTCCATGATTCTTCCATCTCCACCGTTCATCTCTCGTGTTGAAATATTGATCGTTGGTTCCTACCACATCACAAGATGCTTTGGAAATCCTATAAATACAAGCCCATTCTACAACATTTAACATCCCATCTTGAGTAAACTTATTATGTAGGAATAACATTGGAGCATTTGGAGCATTTAGAGTTTGGGCATTTAGAATTGTTTTATCATTCTAGTTTAGAATCATGTCTTAGTTCATATTTTCATTTCCCTTATCATCTTAGCTTTTATACAACATTTGAATCATATAATTTAGTATCACATCCATTGTCATATCACCATTACCATTTATAGCTACATTTAATATCATGGCATCAATCACCTAGTTTATACTTCATGTAGGAACTTAGATTCTTGCATTTACAACATCTTGTTTCTTAAGTTGTCATCCAAACCAGTCATAGTGCATATATAAATCTGAGAGCACTAATGATTTAAAGGATCCTTGAGAATAGAGAACAATGGAATGGTTTTAGAGATTTGTTTTGGTGCAATTAGATTAGTTTTATGATTCAAATCTTTCATGTAAAACGTTTCATTGAGTTTGTGTGTTTATTTCTAACTCTCACAATTCACATGACAACATTTTGGCGCCCACTGTGGGGCCTAGCCCCTTTTTTATTAACATTTCTGGAAAGTTGTTTCACAAATTCTGGACATGAACTTCTTTTAGCGTGACTGTGAGTTCTTTTGGCACATTCGAAAAATATTTTAGCGCATCCAGTATATCTTTCGGTGCATCCATCATTTGTTTCAGTGCATTTAGGGGGTTCTCTAGTGCATTCGATATTTCTTTTAGCACATCCATCAATTTTTCTAGCACATTGGATAGTTCTTTTAGTGCATCCATCAGTTTGTCTAGTGCATTGGATAGTTCTTTTAGCGCATTGAAATGATATTTTAGCGCATCTGTCTAATTTTGCAAAATGAGAACTAATTGAGGTTTTCTATTTTGTAGGTGCATAATACGCTGGTCAAAGACAATCTTATGCAACTATTGATGATGTATGCAAGGGTTGGAGTTGTTTTTAATGCTTTCTTTTGATTAAATTAGGAACCTAGTTTAATTAAAAGGTTAAAGAACCCCTTGTCTTTTGTGCTTGAAGTGATAGGCCTATGCTCTCCCCTTAACTAGGTGACCAGAATTCTAGACTCACTATTTTATGCTTTATTAACACCTTTAGAAGGCCTATCGTAGTGGGAAAAAGTACTCACCCTACAGGAACAACCTAAGTGGGAACAACCAAAGCCAAGTTTTCCAACCCACTATAATGAAAAGCGAATTTGGGGAAAGTCCACAATTCGACGGTAGTGTGCAAGATAGCCATCCACAAAGTCTTTGTTCTAAAGGTTGGGAGGTCTCCTAAGGGAGTTTATCTATTTTCCGCACTGAACGGAAACCCTTACTACGAACCTTAGTGTAGAAGCTAGCCGAGTTAGTTTTTGAACACTTTCTATATCACAGTGCAAGGGGAGGGAAGAATCTTCCCCCAAGATACTCATCATATAACCATAAGGGATTACTGGCCAAAAGTGGAGGATTTAGCTTTGGTTAAGACCTGGGAAAGGAAAAAACATGGGTTCCCTCTAGGGGTGACACGGTTGTGTGAGCTGACATGGTTTTAAGATGTGGACTATGGTATTTTAAGTGACCCTTGAGAATAGAAAAGTGCTTGAATTATCTTCTCTTGTGTTATACTTGTGGAAATCGAAAGAATCAGACCAGATTCTTGAATACACACTCAATGTTTAATTCCTAGGTGGAAACAATTGTTTGAAAAATTGTTGTGCTTGAAGTCATATTTCATGAAAGTCATCCATTTAAACACCCAATTCCCAAAATTTACAAGCTGGAAACCAAGCAAAAATCCTTGTTCAGAAAAACACACCTTGGAAACATTTAGATTCATAAATTAAGAAGCAAAACAACTAGACAGACTTGCAAATGCACAAAACATTTCCAGATTAGCGCATCCACCCTTTGTTTTAGCACATTCACTGCATTTTCTAGCGCATCTGTGCAATCTTGTAGCACATCCATACACTGTTTTAGCACATATGTGCAATCTTGTGGCGCATCTATACACTATTTTAGTGCATTTGCAGATCCTTTTAGCCCATAAACTTCTAGAATACCTAGTCAAAATCACATACTCAAGAGCAGTGTGGCACATCCATGTCTTTTTCTAGTGCATATAGTGAGTTTTGTAGTGCATCTGAGTCATCCTCCAGTGCATAGAATCCATATTTTAGCACATACACCCTTTGTTCCTGCACATTCACATAATCTTTTAGCACATTGAGTCAATATACTGGCGCATTCATTCACTGTTTTAGAACACAAAGGTAGTTTTATAGTGCATTTGTGTAATATTTTAGCACATCCAGGCTCTATTTTAGTGCATACAATAAATGCAAAACCCGAAAGCTAAATTTATCCCTTGTTTGACAGTTTAAACTAGAATTCAGAATCTTTTCCAGAACAAAATCATTTCTCAGTCACACCAGAGTCTTAAACTTGTTAAAACTGACCTCTACAAGTGGAATTCTTCAAACTAAACCAAGATCTAACATCTCAAAGTGCCTAAATTATCAAACTTATGACACCTTTGATTATTAAGCCAAGTTTCATCATCAGGATTTGTCATCCTTTCATCATGAAACTAAGATGTATAATCAAATTAAACTTAGTCTTATCAATAGAATTTGTTATTCTATTTGAGTTAGTTTTCATCCTTGGCACTCCTCCAAACAAAGATCAAAGTTTAGTTAAATTATAACACTTGTATGCCTGATCAAACAAGATTACAAAAGTAGAAAATCAAGGAAAAAGAACTTGAAACTCAAAACATCGAAACACAAAACATCGAAACGCAAAACATCAAAATTCAAAACATCGAAATTCAAAACATTGAAACTCAAAACATCGAAACTCAAAACACCATGGTTGAACACGAAGAAAATCCATTTCACAATGTCCACAACACTAAAAGTGAAGAAATAACTGAGGAAGACATCCAAAATGCTAAACAAGATCCAAATTTCCACAAGTGCTTAGAAAATATTTTTGAAAGAAATGGGGAAAAATACTTCCTAATGCTGGGTAATCAAGGTATCAAACTTCCACCTGACTTTGATAATAAATTGAAAGCACCTCCTAAAAAACCTGAAAATGATTCACAAGATATAGAAAAAGTGGTTGCATTAACTCATCAAATTAAAGACCTCCAACAATAAATTCTTGACATGCAAAGAGGAACCACAAAAAGATATTTGATACAAGAAATTTTCTCATATCCTTTTGATCAAAATATCAACATGATTCCTTTTCCCAAACATTGTGAATTCCCAAAGTATGATAAATACAATGGTAAAATAGATCCAATAGATCATGTGAGGGAATTTAGAACCATGAGTCTTGAATTTGCACATGAAGAAACTTACCTGATGAGATTGTTTCCACGCAACTTAGGTGGACAATGCCTTGAATGGTTTTCCAAACTTGCACCCCCAATTAAAACCTTTGAAGATTTGGTTAACAAATTCATCACCCAATACTCTTATAACATGCAACATGATATAATAATGAAAGACCTTTGCAACTTGAAACAGAAAAAGGGTGAATCGTTCCTCATATTTTTGCAAAAATGGAGAGGTTGTCTGCAAGATATTCTCGTCTCATACCTGAAAAGGAAAAGATGGAATTTTTCATCGAAAACCTAAATAATGAGATGAGCTAATGATTGGAATTACAATGCCCACCTACCTTCAAAAAATTGATTGAAAATGGAATCAAGATCGAGGAGGCTTTGGTCAAGAGAGCAGTCATAAAAATTTACAATGAAAACAACTCAACAAGTTCCTCCAACAATTACAACAGTGGTGATAAACCAAAGTTTTGGAAACAAAACAAGAATGTTGGAAATAATGATGGTGCAGTTGAAACCCAAAATGCAAAACCAGTATTCAACTTGACAGCAACTACCAGCAAAACCAATCAGAACAACAATCCAACCAACAACCAAAATGTCAATCAAAACAACAATCCAAGCAATGTTGAAGCTAAACCACCACCATATCGAACATCCTCAAATCGAAGAAGATTCACACCTTTAGGACAATCATTAGAATCAACATTAAAGGAGCTTCTTGCATCCAAGGTCATAACATTACTAGAGGCAAGAAATTGGGAACCACAAGTTAAACCTTCATGGTGGAATGATGCACATTATTGTGACTTTCACAAAAACAAGGGCCACAAGACAAATGATTGCATGCAATTGAAACATTTGATACAAGGCTTGATTGATAACATAACATATTTTTAGAAGGACCCCAAACAAACAATGATCATGGAGCATTCAAGAATCCTCTACCAAACTACAAAAAAGGGGAATCTCCTTCATCAAAAACCAAAGGCAAAAACGTGAACTATGTTTATGATTCTACCATTCATTGTGTTGAGATAGTTGAAGATAAAACCAAGGACATCGAAATCAAGGGCCAAAGAAACATTGTTATAGCTAAAACTCATCACCATGATATCAACACCAAACCACAACGAATTAATGACATTGTACCAATAAATCTGATCACAAACATTGCTACAAGTGACAATCAAATTAATGTCATTAAAATCAAAGAAAAACAAGACAATTCACCAATCAATGCAATCACAAGAGGGAAAGCCAAGGTAACATTGAAAGGAGTTGATGCCTCCTCTGCATCCAAAACAATTGTTGCTCCTACAACTCAATATAACATAGTTGATCAATTGCAGAAAATACCAGCACAAATATCCATATTGAAATTGCTCAAAATCTCACCAGCCCACAAAGAAATCCTAGAACAAGCTCCAGTAGCCACCATGGTACCAAATAATCTAGAGGTTTTCCAATTTCAAGCTATGGTGGGACACTTGATTGCACCTCATTGCTTATCATTTTCTGAACATGATGATGTGTCAATCACCCATCCACATAATGTTGCACTCCACATCGAGGTTTTAATTCACAAACATCGCGTCAAACGTGTTCTAATAGATGGTGGAGTTGGCCTAAATATCTACACTCTCAAACTTGTGCGTGCACTTGGATATTCAGAAAAGGCTATTGATCCTAGAAGGAAAATCACTATAAAGGCTTATGATGAAGATGAGAGATCATCCCAAGGTTTGATTGCTTACCAATTCAAGTAGGACCAGTTTTCAAAGATATAATATGACATGTATTGGACAAAGGGTTGACATACAACATACTATTGGGACATCCTTGGATTCATGACATGCAAGCAGTACCATCCACATATCACCAGTGTATGAAATTTCCTTTCAATGGGCAATAAATCGCCATTGCAGTTGATTCCAACAATCCCCAATATTGCAACACACTCAAAACAACCCAAGACACTTTTGTGCCACATAATAGGGAATCTCCAACTCCAAGCTTATCAAACAATGAAAGACAACTAAATTCCTTATCAAAGTGGATTGAGAAAAAGGACCAATCAAAGGATAGGGGTGTCAGTGATTCCACTCCATCAAGTAACAAAATTACATCAAATTCTTCGTCAAATCAACCCGAGGTAAAGGATCAGTCAAAAGACAAAGGTGTTGGTAATTCTACGCCACAAAATCAGGAAGGTCAACTCAATGCCTTATCAAAACAAATTGAAAAGATCCAATTAAAAGACAAAATCCTGGGGGAATATTCATTGAGAAATCCTTATATTTATGACAACTTTCATATTCTCCTAAGTCATATGGGCAGTCATCCACATCAAGACAATAATCTTCACAACAAACCATGCTCTTTGATGGAAAGTTTGTAAAAGCGAACACTTTAGTGGATGAATCATAAGACAAGGAGGTTTTGAACTGGTTGTACAAGGATGAAGAACAATCACAAGCATCAACTTCCAATGTACAAACATAGTAATATGGAAAAGGGAAGACAATCCTAGAAAAGATGGGATATGAGGGAAAAGGTCTTATCGATAAAAGAAAAGAAGGAATCATAAAACCAATACAACCTATCACAATGCATGCCAAAGACAAAATAGGACTAGGATGCAGAGAAGAATCAAAAGAAGAAACCAGGCAGAAGGTTGTTGAGAGAATCCTTCAATTGAGAGATAGTTCTGAAATTGATTCTAATGAGTATGAATGGGATTCCCTCTCTTAAGAGTCTTGTCATGATAAGGAAATTGATGTGATACAAAAGTATACACCAACACGTATAGAGGGACAGAGCTCGAGTTTGAGACCACTTGAAATTGGATCACAACATATCGATGACTTGAGTGAAGACAATCAGACTTCAAACGAGATAGATACTTCAAAAGAGAGTAACATCATAGACCTCGACATCACTATCAAACACCGTGATGATATTTCCATCATGACACTTACCCATTTTAACCTTAGCCAATCTGACGATTCCTTTCCATTGGTACACCTTGAACTAATTGACTGGGACCAAATTGAGTTGCTTGATCTACCTACCTTTCCAAAAAATGATGCCATTGTGAACTTCCTCTGTTTTGATAATCCCGAAACATGTTCCATCTTTGAATCTCATAACGAAGCTTCACACAAGGGGAGTGCCAAATCTCTCAGCTACAAAATGAATGTCAAAAATTGATCTAATGGTGAAAACCATTTCATGGCAGTATTAGATCAAGAAAAAGTAAAAATAAAGAGCACATTTGATGGTGAAAGCCTCTTTGAGGCACCAAAATATGGGAGATTTGACACTCTTCCTGAACACTATCATGAGAGATATTTAGTACCGATTGAGTCTACACAATCCATCAATGTTGGTATAGTGGAAATAGTGAAGACACTACATCTAGCAACATCCATGATAGAGGAAGAAAAACCAAGCTTCACTAAATTCTTTGAGGAGAGACAAATCAACTTTGCTTGGTCATATGATGACATGCTAGGCATGGATCCAGAGCTTATCATGCATCATTTATCATTACCACCTGGAATAAACCCAGTGAAGAAAAAGTTGAGAAAAATGCATCCCCATATCGCCCTCTTGGTGAAAGCTGAATTAAAGAAACTATTGGATGTGGGATTTATCAGACCTATTGATTATGTTGAGTGGATATCAAATATTGTGCTAGTTTCAAAACTAGATTAAAGTATTAGGATATGCACGGATTTCAGAGATCTCAACAAGGCCTACCTGAAAGATGATTTTCCTCTACCTAACATTGACATCATCGTAGACTTGATAGCTGGACATGAAATTTTATCGCTTATGGATGGCTTTTCAGGTTACAATCAAATAAAAATAGCACCTGAAGATCAAGATAAGACAACCTTCACATGTCCTTGGGATACTTTTTGCTAGAACGTAATGCCTTTTGGGTTGAAAAATGTAGGAGCCACATATCAGAGAGCGATGACCACCATCTTCCATGACATGATGCATACCTTTATGAAAGACTATGTAGATGGTTTATTGGAAAAATCGTTCACTAGAGAGGGACATCTAGAAATTTTGGACAAGATCTTCACCAGACTAAAGAAATTCAATGTGAGGTTAAATCCCAAGAAAGGTGTATTTGGTGTGACATCAGCTAAACTTTTGGGATATATTGTATCAACTAAAGGCTTTAAGGTGGATCCTATGAAAGTCAAAGCCATCATGGAGATGCATCCTCCCAAAAATATCAGCCAAAACAGATCTTTACAGGGACGATTCTAGTCTATCAGGAGGTTCATCGCACAACTGGCCAATAAAACTCATCCTTTCAATCATTTGTTACACAAGAACGTTTCTTTCAAGTGGGATGAGAAATGTGAAGTTGCTTTCAATCAACTCAAGCAATATCTAATGTCACCACCCATACTAGTACCACCAACCGAAGGAAAGCGATTATTACTCTATATTGCAACAACAAAGGTATCTTTGGGTGCTTTACTGACATAGGAAGATTATGTGGGAAAGGAAAGGGATATTTATTATATCAGCAGAACCTTGAATGGCTATGAGATCAACTACACCTTTATTGAAAAATCTTGTCTGATGGTAGTATTCGCTACTCAATAACTAAGACATTACATGTTGAATCACACCATCAAATTCATAGCCAAAATTGATCCATTGAAGTATTTACTCACCAAAGTTTCCCTAACAGGAAGACTGGCCAAATGGGTAATGATATTGAGCGAGTTTGATATTTAGTATGTGGAAAAAAGCAACCAAGGGCCAAGAAATAGTAGATCAACTAGCGGAAGCACCATTACAAGATGATCATTCAATGAGCATTGAATTTCTAGATGCAGATTCCCTTACAGTGTCAACACAATAATGGATGTTATACTTTGATGGATCTTATATGCAACATGGATCAGGTGCAGGTTAATGTTTCCCTACACTAACAACACAACTAAGTATGAAGCATTGATCATTGGAATGAAAGTAGCAGTCGAATGGAAGATCACAGAGTTGCATGTCTATGGTGATTCCCAACTAGTCATAAACCAGGTGAATGATGATTACCAGACAAAAGATGACAAATTGATGCCATATAAAAGAATGGTGGATGATTTCAAAAAGTACTTTGTGGAAATCAAATTTGAGTAGATTCCTAGAGGTGACAACAAAGTTGATGATGTTATGGCTACCATTCCTCTCTCTTACAAATACCTGAAAAATGATCTTATTATGAATTCATGGTGGAATAATTGTTTAACCTCGCCTATGATAACGCCAAATCCCAACTCATATACCATCTAGCCGAGGTCGATGCTTCTATCTATAGGAAAATCTACACCTATCTCAAAGAAAATACCGTACCACCAGATTTATCCTGAAACAAAAAATGAAAAGTTTTATCCGACAAGCAACTTGACATACCCTAATAGCCAATGTACTTTACCAATGAGGTCTTGATGGTACTCTCCTTTGGTGTCTTGAACGTAACAAAGCTGAAACCGCTTTACGTGAGGTTCATGACAGTATCTGTGGCACACATTCAAGTGGACTAACTTTAGCTAAAAAACTCCTATGCTTAGGGTATTACTGACCGAATATGGAGGAGTCTTTTCAATATATCAAGAAGTACCAGAAATGTCAAATCCATGGAAACCTGATAAATGCACTAGTGCAAGAGTTGCAACCTTTCGTATCCACATGGCCCTTTTGTCAATGGGGACTTGACCTCATAGGAAAAAATCACCCGTCATCTTCCAATGGACACAAGTTTATCATTAGAGCCACATAGTACTTTACAAAGTGGATTGAATTTGTTCCCCTAACCATTATCATAGGAAAAAAAATTGCATCCTTCATCCTGAATTACATCGTATATTAGTATGGCATTCCTTAATCCATTATCATGGATAATAGCAGACCTTTCAAGAATCAGGACGTCCAAGAACTTTGTAAGAGGTTTCATATCCAACATTAGTTTTCTACACCTTACTATCCTCAAGGAAATGACCAAGCAAAGGCCTCAAACAAAACCATCCTAAAAATCCTGAAGAAAACTATCAACGATGTTGGACGTGACTGACACGTTCAAATGAACCCTGCTCTATGGGCTTATCAAACCAACATCCACAGCCCGACATGAGCCACACCCTATGCTCTAGTCTATGGATCAAAGGCCATTCTACCTATTGAGGTTGAGCTACCATCACTTCGTGTGTCACTAAAACAGATCATTTCAGATGATGATTACAGAGTGTTTAGGCTACAAGAATTGGAACTATTGGACGAGCTGATGGAATCAAGGAACACTGAGAGGGGGATGTTAATCAGTGTTCTACAAAATTTAACTTTATTAACTTGATCTTTAAACCCCTTATATTATTGAACCAAAAGAAAGGTGCAAGAAGACAATGCAATCAACCACAACACCATAACAGAAGGATTTTTTTTATGTGGAAACCCTATTAGGGGAAAAACCACGGTGGAGGCTAATCCACAATATAAGTATACTCAAAATAAGTGTTTAAAAATGGGGAATGCACATGCATTCAGGCACACTGCCTAGAGCTCACTGGTAAAATACAAAAGGCTTACTGCCTAGAAGAAGACTAATTTTCTTACAGTCATCAATACGAGGCCCTATGATTTAAGGATAAGATAGTTCATACATCGAAAGATATTCCTTGAGATCCACAATGAAAAATGATAATAGGAAAATTACATATGAGTCAATCTACACAACTTTTTCAGATGCCCTATTTTAGCTTAGACAGTTAACACATATCTTCAATCTGACTTCCGGTATAAGCAAATACTAAGGTGCAGATAGGATTAGTGACTAGGGTTGCCATCAATGACAACACCAAATGACTTGTGCAGTGTCTCTTTCCAACAATCTCCCCCTTTGGCATTGATGGCAACACTTAGTGAAAAATGACTAAGTGTCAAAATCAGTACCAATTTGAATACATTGCAATCCTCAAAGCTTCAAAAATATTTAATCACAACTCCCCCTAAAATGAATAAGGCATTTTTCACTGTCCCACACTCCCCCTTTGACATCAATGGAAAAGATGGGAATCCGCATACCAAAAATCATACAAAATTTCTATGAACAAATTCTATATGTACAATCATGCTTCTCTAACTTACATGGACTGGAATATGTATGCAAAATTGTTCTTCAACAGGCTTAAACTAGTGTCCCAACCCTTTTTGAGACTCTCCAAAATAGT
Source organism: Sequoia sempervirens (assembly GCA_007258455.2). Lineage (NCBI taxonomy): Eukaryota > Viridiplantae > Streptophyta > Pinopsida > Cupressales > Cupressaceae > Sequoia > Sequoia sempervirens. Next base: position 19,598,938 of record VDFB02000363.1, read on the forward strand.
CATGTGACCACAAAATAGGTAGGATTGCATCTTTGCTAACTCAAGATTTGTCGAATCATTGACAACCATAGCATCATGTGCTTCCTTCAATGCACTAAGCATTGTCTCCATTTTAGGACCAATTAGTCCTCTAAGCTCACATATCCTTTCAACAATTCTATCTTTTTCATGCTTCAAACTTTTAATTTTGTCAAGCAAGGATATGACTTGACCTTCTTGCTTACCCATAGAAATGGTTAGAGGATCAAAGGCTTGAGAAATATCTGCTAACTGTTTCTCATATTCCTTAATTTTCTTCTCAATGACCTCAGTGAATTTTGACAAGGATAAGCATGACTTGTAGATATTTACACCCTCAAATAATGCACCTTGAATGTTCTTTTCATAGGTAGCTAATAAGAATTTATCATTAGCAATCATACACTTCAATCTATTGAACCTGTTTGCATCAAATTCTTTCTGGACTTTATCCTCAACTGACTTTTCAAGAGACTCAAAGTGAGTACTTACAGAGTTGATGAGTTTCTTCAACTGACCGGAGGGAGAATTAGATAGGTCCTTGACATGTGTGGGCATGATCTTCTCCTAGATACTGGAGGCAAGACTTAGCAGCTCACTGTCTTCATTGTGAGATTTCAATAACTCCTCCCTTGCCTTGGCCTGAGCAAATGATGCTACCTTCAGCTTCTGAATAGGAGATAGAGTGGCCAAGTTGATAGGACCTTCGGCCAATTTAGGGTCAAACTCCTGCTGTTGTTCTTCTAAAAAAAAATGTACAGCCTTTTCAGTGTCTCTTGCTTCCATAGCAACCTCCTTTGCCTCAACCTTCTTTTCCTCAATCATAGATTCTTGCTTGGCTTTAGGAATCTCTTTTGCTTCAACTGACATAACTTTAGGAGTTTCAGTCTCCATGAGAATTTTAGTATCTTGTGTGTCTAGAGGATTCTAAGTGTCCTCAATTGTGTCTTCTTTCACTTCTTCAATTTCCAGACCAGATGGAACATCTTCATCATGAGTTTCTTCATAGACAATGTTATATCTATTCTTCAACAAAACTACCCTAAGAATTTTCTCAGTGTCTTTTGCTACTTCCCCAGTCTGCTCGATCATAAGCTTATTCACCCTTGATTTGCTCTTAAAATCCTTTTTAGCATCATTGAGGATTTTCTTCATTTCTTCTTTTGACATTACCAGACATAGATTGACAAGTATGCATTCTCTCATTTGTTCATCTTCAACTCTTGCATTTACTTTCCTCATTTCTAAGACTTCATATAACCCTTTAGGTAACTCTAACAATATTTCTATAAGATTCATATTGAAAATATTAAAATATTTTATTGTGGCTTCTTCAAGAGTTCTTTGACCGACACTATCAAAAGTGTCATACCATTCAGAAAGTGGTTTTTTCCACTTCCTTTATAGTCATACCTGATCTATCAGTTTTCACCTTTTTCTTTGCTTTCTCTTCACCGAAGGGCTTGTCCTTAGAGACTTTTGATGCCTTTATGCCCTTATGCTTGATTTATCTTACTTCTTCATTTGATTTAGTTTCTTGATCATCTTCAACAACAACATAGACTCTTGTGCTTTTTTCCTTCTCTTCCGAATGTCTTGAATTGAGCTTTTACTGGGCCTGATTTCTTTGTAGGACCGAATTATTGGGAATAAGGTGTTTCAACCTTAGAGTCCTAAAATTGAATTATTTAATGTATTATTGTATTTATTTGTTTTAATTAATTGCCTACAATGTCATGTCATTAAGTGGGACCCATTGGCTGGGTGGCATCCCCGTTGGAGGTGACTATATGACACATCTTCATCACATGTGAAGGTAGGCGTCCCATCTTGGAATCATGGACCTAGGACAAGTGATGTCATCTTATGACATATTCTATGACACGTCATAAGGTATATTTTGAATGGAGAAAGTGTGGTGCCTTAGTGGGGTATGACAAAAATGTGAAAGAATAAGTGTGATAGTCATGTTTGACTTATTCTTTGTTTGTTGAATGTGTTGAAAGTGTGACAACTTTTATGGCACATGTTTTATGACATTTGTAAGGAATTTGTCATAACACACTATAAGCATGAACTAGGCACCTAAGCTTGGGAGAGAGGTTTTGCATGTTATGACAATTGTAAGAGTCGTAAGAGAATGTTGTACAAATGTCCAAATCATGCCTATGGTGTGAGATATTTTGCCACATGGGTTTGGATGCCTATTCTCTTCTAGAAGCCTCTCAAAGCTTGTATCTCCTATAGATAGGATTCCTTGCATTGTAGAATGCATAGTTTGATTGCAGGTATTGAAGTGTTGTTGGATTTCCTCCATAAGAGAAAGATGTAGTCTCCATGTTAAGGCTGTGAGCCTGCAAGTGTATTGTAACCCTATTGTTGCAAATTAATACATTGGTTTGATGCTTTAGAGTGTGGGGTTTTTTACCCGAAAGGGTTTTTCCCATGTATATCTTGTTTTCTTCTCTTTTGTCTATCTCTCTTCTATCCTTTGTGTTTCCCATTCTTGAAATGTTAATTTACATGCCATTATGCTGCTGAAATTTTCTTAGATCTAAAACTACAACAACTTTCCTAGAAGGGTTAATGCATGGGAAATTAAACTATGTTTGTTTCCACTTTAAGGCATAGTAGTATGTGCTTGTATCAAGATGATTAAAATCTGATTTGTTTTAAGAAGCATAAGATACTGAAGGTGCATACTAGATCTTGGAAGGCTTTCTGAGTTTGTCATTTCCCTTTCACGAATGAGGGTGTAGAGCTCCTTGTAGATCTAGATCTGGTAGAGGATGCTACCAGACTAGCTGACTCAATTCTAGCAAGCTCCCTTCTTCAACTTATTCTCTTTTCTTCCTAGCTTACCCCATTACTTCAACTGATATGTCGATGCTTTCTACAAAAGCTTCAACTTCCTTTTTCACCTTCTAAACTATCATAGGCTTCTTCAGTTGTGCATGCACTTGCATATTCTTCTCGTCAAAGGTACCAAACCTTTCTTCTGTCGGATCCTGAGGTTTACTCAACAAGTGTTGGGCATACAACTCCAAAATGTGTTCTTCAATCTCATATCCCATAGGCATTATCCAAACTATTCTAGGTTCTATTGCTTCCATCAAACACTAATCAATGTCAACCATGAAGAAAATAGTGTTCTTATATTTTTCCACAATAGATTTAGGAATCCTTTCCCTAGCTTATATTCCACTCTGGAAGCTTTTGAAGTAACCCCAGCTAGCAGTTTTCCTTGCTTTGCTATCACCAATTCTATATAAGATGTCTTTGATTTGAAGAACTACCAATCTATCACCTTCCTATTGCACTTTACCAACTCCCAGAACTTCATTCATGAAGTAGAAGAATAGACATAACATCAGATTGCCATACTTGAAAGAGTTCTTGTCCTTGATTTTACCAAGATTTTTGATTAGCTGGCTCCAGAGTAACTCACATAAGTCATGTTCTGCATTTTTCTTGACCATTTGATAAGCTGCATAGATTGCAGTACCAGATACAAAGTTATCTCGGCTAGAGTGATAGATTTTATATCCAATAACCATAGAATCAAATCTTACATCCAAGTCAATGATGTCATTAATTGTCATGGCTCTTTTGTCGAAAACGAAACTGTTGCTTTAGTGACTATTTGGTTCTTCACAGATTTCAATGTGGGAAACCCACCGAATGAATTTAGACCAGTAATAATGCTTATAGCTTCTCTTGTGATCTTGAAGGGTTGATTTCACCACATGAACTTAGCATGCACTCAACTTATTATGTATTGGACCCATTCATTTTCATCGATCATTGGAAACTTCACAATTTGTGTGAACTTCTTCTCCTCCAAAGTCTAAATTCAGGCCTTACACAGAGATCTCCCACAATGTGATTTGTGTATAGATTTAACAATTGGAAGTTTCCTAACTCCTCAACATTCACATGAATATATTCCCTAATATCTTCAATGTGCAAAACACCATATGGAATGGAAGAAAATGCACCTAATGGTTCTGTCTCAATGGATTTGAATGGGTGTCATTTGAATTTTGGGCGGGGTCTATCCTTATTATCAACAACTAACAAAGCGACCATTTTCAAAAATTTCAAGTTCACAAGTTTTGTAGATAAATACCTTTCGTCAAATTAGGGTTTGTTTTCCAAATCGCCTTTAGAATTGTATCTCGCCAAAGTTCTCTTGCAAAGCTCTCCAAACTTCTTTTTCTAGAAATGCAATGTGACGAATGAGGAATAGAAGTAACCTTTTATCATTCACACACCTAACTTTTTGTCGCAATAAATGCTTTTGCCCTAGGTCTTCTAGATACCCTATTTTCATAGTCTATGAAAGAAAATTCTTCTACAAACCTTCAATTTTGCATAAGTTCCCTCCACAAGTGTTCCCAAAACATCTGTAGATCATTAATGCAATTGTTGTAATTTGCCACATTCTGATACAAACTACCAGCAGGGGTAAAATATTTTCTTGAGAGCTCCCCCTAGGCCAGAGGCCTTAAACTAGTTCCTGGAGGAATTTCCAACACCAAATTCTAGTGCGGATTCATTTCCTACATCAGAAACACTCTTCTTCAACCATTTCTTCTTCATTTGATTGCTGATCTCATCCGTAGTAACTTTTCCTTTTCCCTTATCATCCTTTTGCATGTTTTTCCGTTTGTTTACTGGACCCTTCCTTCTTCTACAAAATCTTGCAATGTGACTAGATTTGTTACAATTATAGCACACTACACTTCTTTGTCCAAACCAATTACTCCATTGATTTTCTCTTGATCTGCACTGGTTAGCAATATGGCCAAATCTATTGCAGGCATAACATCTGACATTTCTATTGAAAAAGGTTTTTGTCATATTTTTCCATTCAATTGACTTATGACCATACTTATTGCAATTGAAACACTGTCTGGAGAATGATGGAACACTTGGATTCATTCTACTTCTACATTGAGCAGCCATATGACCAAATTATTGCAAACAAAACAGTATCCATTGAACTTTTGAGCATTGGGTTGTCTTACTGGATACCTTCTAGCTTTGCTCATTTGATTTCCTGGCCTAAATTTCCTCTGACTAGATTCAGAGCTTTCTCCTTTCTCATATCTAAGACCTTGCTTGTCACTTCCAATCTTCTGACTTTCAATTAGTTTATTAAGCTTACCTGAGCTGATCTTGAACTTCTCCTTGTATTCATTTGTGGTAGCAAGTTCATCCCTAAGAATAACAATCTATCTTTCAAGCTCTTCTTCATTGTTTCTAGATTGTTGCAATTCAAGCTCTAGCTAATTGAATCCACCATTAATTCTATTGCATTCATTAGATCTTTCTTTCAAGGACTGAGTAAGATTCTCTTCATTCTTCTTTCTCTCTTCAATCTCCTTGGTCATCCTCGTCACAATAGATTCCATCTCATGCTTTAGGATAGCATTATCTTTGGTGAGCTTTTCACATTCTTCTATCTTTTCCTTCAAGGCTTGACTTAGGTGTTCATCTTCCATGCTTTTACTCTGTTTCTGCTTGAGCTGATCATAGAGATCCTTTCTCTTTTCCCTGGACTTATTGATTTGATCTTTCAATGATTGAATGAATTTCTCAGCATTCATGAGGCCTGCTTGCAATTCTTGGACTTCAGATTTGGACTGATCAAGATCATCTAGTGCCACCAAAAGTTGTTGTTGAAGACTGTCAGAATCCATTGAATCACCTTCCTGGATCTTCCCCGAGCTATTAAACATCTTCCGAGGAACTAAGCTTTGATACCAATTGATGGAATCAAGGAACACTGAGAGGGGGGGTGAATCGGTGTTCTGAAAAATTTAGATTTATTAACTTGATCTTTAAACCACTTATAGCATTGAACCAAAAGAAAGATTCAAGAACACAATGCAATCAACCACAACACCATAACACAAGGATTTTTTTACATGGAAACCCTGTTAGGGGAAAAACCACATTGGAGGCTAATCCACAATATGAGTATACTCAAAATAAGTGTTTACAAATGGGGAATGCACATGCATTCAAGCACACTACCTAGAGCTCACTGCTCAAATACAAAAGGCTTACTGCCCAGAAGAAGACTCATTGTTTTATAGTCATGGATATACAACTAGAGTGGATGAACTATGAGATAGGATCTACTAGTGCCTGATTATAGTTCTGGTTAAGCACATTGACAACATTCTTCACAGTCTATCTGATTCTGCTCTTGAAACTCTATTGCTTTAATTTGAATCACCAATCTTTGTTCTGCTCAAGTGAAACTGCACACAATCAATCTATAATCCTTCTAACTTTCACATCACATCACAACACATCACAAAATTATATGAATAATCGATTATATATATCCACAACTAAAGATTAGAACAACTGCATTTCGGCTTTAACAAAATATGAATATGTGCACAAACTATTGGCTCAATCCATAAACAATTATCAATGCAAACTAAAAAATGTTGTCCAAAACATAGTAAGGACCCAAAACATGTCTCAAACATGAAACACCTTAAACAATTATGCCTTGAATATCCGCAACATGCTACACTCATCTAGTCGGCCTTTCTGCACTATTAGACTAAAAATCAATAATCGAATCTTCTAACTTGCACACCAATCGATATGAGGCCCTATGCTTCAAGGATAAGATAGTTCATACATTGAAAGACCTTCCCTAAGATCCACAACACAAAATGATAACAGGAAAATTACATATGAGTCAATGTACACAACTCTTTTGGATGCCCTGTTTTAGCTTAGACAGTTAACACATATCTTCAATCTAACTTTCGGTATAAGAAAATACTGGGGTGCAGATAGGATTACTAACTAGGGTTTCCATCAATGATAACACCAGATTACTTGTGTAGTGTCTCTTGCCAACACGAGCATTTTGAGCATGCAGTGGATCACTTGAAACCCTATCAGCAGAGGATCTCCAAAAGTTACAATCACAGAGTAAAACCAAGAACATTTCAGGTTGGTGACTTAGTCTTGAAAGAAAATCCCCGTAATCAACAAGATTGAGAGAAGAAGGGGAAATTTGAACCAAACTGACTAGGTCCCTTTGTCATTGTATCAGTCTTCAGATCAAGAGCCTATCAACTACCTACGCCTAAAGGGGATTTGTTTGATGAACCCCTCAACAACCTACATCTCAAGAAGTTCTACACCTAATTCATTTAGTGCATCGGCAAAAATCCTGAAAAAAAAAAAAATCAGAAAAAGTCCTGAAAAAATGGTTACCTTGATAAAAACTTGGCAAACATGTGTCTTGGCAACAACAAAAAAATTGAAAATTTTGAAAAATACAAAAAAAATCAAAAAATCAAAAAATCAAAAAATCTGAAAAAAGTGCAATAAAAAAAACAAGTAGTGAAAATCTGGCAACATGCGCTATTTGTGATAGGTTAGCTTTTCCATGTATTTGAGCATGTCGGCCATTCGCTTTCACCATCTATCTATTGATCATCAGAAAGCATCATGTACATATCTTGGCGTTGCGGTCGTCTCTCACCCTAGACTAGGGGCAAAATCCTGAACTCATTGGGGGCAATAAACTTTGAGCTTAAACCAACAGACAAAAATAGTAAGACAAATGCAACAAAAACAATGATCATAGTACAACCCAACATTGAACATCAATCACCATCAGTAACACATCAACCATCCAAATCAAACAGCCAAATCGATCAAATCAAAGCAAACTTGAAATGGATGATGTTCCTTCTGAATCATGGCTTTATCATTTTAGCATGAATGTTCAATTGTTGTACTTTGATTTTTGTTATCATATCTCTGGAGCAACTTGATGATGTATCGAACTAGAGGATCTTGGAAGGAGTGTGATTTTTCTTTGTCTACTATCTATGAGTTGATCATTATTACTATGCAAATTGTCATGGGACATGCTCTACAAAGTATCATTGATGAAGGTAAAAGGGGACTGCTGGCGCGCGACTGTTCTTTGTGCACCTGTGGCCTGTGAAGGCCGGATTGCATGCTCAGATCCGTTGGTGCATGCCATTTTTTCCTGGTGGATCAGCGTTGGCTGGTCTTCTGCTTGGGTGGGGGGGGCGTTTGTTGTGTGCAGGGGGAGTTTTTCTGCTCGGTTTTCTGTCCGTTTTTGCATCTTTTTGGTTGCTGGCACCTTTGTTCCCTGTTGGGGTTTGGTGTGGGGTTTCTCCCTTGCGTTTATTTGCATGGGAGCCCTTTGGGATGGGTTTTCTCCTTCATTTTTGGACGACGGTGGTTTTGGAGGACTTGGTTTTTGCTGCGTTTTGTTCTGCTGTGAGGTGGAGGCTTGTTGCGGGAGGTTGGGTGTGGTTTTCATTAACAGGATGAATGGTGTGGAGGAGGAGAAGGGAGACAATATTTTGTCGGAGGCCGGTGTTGGGATTTCTTCTCATGGGGGCTTATCTAGGATTAATGGCTTTAAAGTGCATAAGGTGAATGGTTGTCTAGAGAGGGCCCAAACACGCCCAGTGGTTGTTATTCAGAAGGAGGCGGTGGTAGAAGATCTTGACTACTTCAATAAGCATGTTTTAATTTGTAAGTTTCTGGGAATGAGGGTTTCCTTTCCTTTCCTCGAACCTTGGATTTGGAAGACTTGGAATCCAGAGGGGGATTTTGAGATTCTGCTTGCTGCAAATAATTTCTTCTTGGTGGATTTCTCATGCATCTCTGATAGGAACAAGGCTTTTGAGGGCGGCCCTTATTTCTATAATCAAGTTGGCTTGTTCATTAAACCTTGGCATGCTGGTTTCATTTCTGCAGAGGAGATGCCGACGAAGGTCCCGGTGTGGGTTCGCCTGCCTCGTCTTCCGTTGGAATGCTGGAGGAGTGATATTCTTCAATCTATTGCAATGGCGCTGGGTAAGCCGATTGGCCCCTCTCAGCAAACTTTGGACAAGCGGATCTTTTCCTATGCCCGCGTTTGTGTGGAGATCGACTTGAGCCAGCCCTTGTCGGACTCTATTGATTTGACAGTGGGTTCTAGTTCGTGGACACAACCCCTGGATTATGAAACCTTGCCGTTCAGATGTCATTTATGTCGGGAGTATGGTCATCTCCTCAGGAGGTGTCCACGTGCTTCAGGTTTGGGAAACTCAGGGAATGGGAAGACTGCTCCAAACACAAGACCTGAGAAGGAAAAAGGTCCCATGCAGGGAGGGACTCCGGATAAAGATGGGTTTGTTTCGGTTAAGACACGAAATAAAGGTCGGGGGATGAAGAGGACTTTCCAGGACTACCAAGAGGAAGGGGTTTTCATCAGGTTTGATGCACTGAATGACTTAATTCATGAGGAGGGGATCTCTCCTGACATGCATGTGGAAGCTAACCCAACTACCTCTCAAAATTCAGAGCCTATGGCTCTTATGTCTTTAACCTCTGACCCATTGTTGTCTCGAGGGGATGCAAAAGATTCTTCTTTTCTCTCCCCTGAGGTGGGGCTTGGGGATCCGTGTGCTGGCACTGGTACCTCTTTGGTCTCTGATGAGGTAGGAGTGGGCTCAGCTGGAGGGTCAGGTTCTGGAAGTTCTGCAAAGAGTAAAGTGTATGCTTCACTTCTTTTGGGTGTGCATCAAAAGTCCCTGAAAAAGAGTACTCCTGATAAGACCCAAAGGGTGGGTAGGAAGAAAGATCAAGAGAAAGTTAAGTTGGCTGGTGAGACGTTGGTTGAATCTGGGTCGGTGAAGACTTTAGACGCTCACTTTTCCCAGCCTTCGAGATGATAGTGCTTTCTTGGAATGTGAGGGGTATGAATAGCATCCCTAGACAAAAGGCTATTCAAGATTTGGTTCGTGCTCATTCTCCGGATTTGGTTTTTCTCCAAGAGACGAAGCTTTCTGTTGATAGTATGATGCAAAGTGCTTCCAAAATTTGGAATAGAGGTTTATGTCAGTGTGTGGGGGCGATGGGGAGCTCTAGAGGTCTTGCCTGCTTCTGGGATCCTCGACGAATCTCTCCTATTTGGTGGTTTTCTAGTAGATTCTCCATCTCTCTTGTCGCGGTAAGTTTGGAGACTGGGGAAAGAGTTTTGCTGTCCAATATCTATGCTCCATCAGATCTTCCTGGTAAGAGTCTTTTATGGTCCCATATAAACTATTTGAGATCTTTGGATCCCTTTTTACCTTGGATCATGTCAGAGGACTTCAATGCTATTGTCTCTCTTGAGGAGAAAAGGGGGGGTGTGCCTCGTCTGGATGCATCCTCTATGCTTCTGATGGAGAACATGGCCCGACTTCGGCTTGTGGATATCAAACCTTTAAATGGCATGTTCACCTAGAATAATAGGAGGCTTGGAGAAGAAGCTATTTCTGAAAGATTGGACAGGTTCTTGGTATCCAGTTTTTGGGTTAGTGACAAGTGGCTAACAAGCTCGAAAATTTTGGATTGGCGAGGATCTGATCATTGGCCGATCATGTTCTCTGCTCGCTTGGCTAGTGGTTCTAAAAAGAAAACTTTTAAATTTCAAATTATGTGGCTCAGGGAGGAAGGTATTTTTGACTTAGTGTCTAATTGGTGGATGGAAGGTCGACCTGCTTTTGGGACTGCCATGTACTCTTTTATGAAGAGGCTCCAATATGTGAAGTATAAGCTAAAGTATTGGAATAAGCATCAGTTTGGCAATGTGTTTCAGCAAAAAAGGGTTGCCCAAGAGCATCTGGACTCTATTACCAAGCAGATCAAGGAGCATGGTTTGGATGTGACCTTGGGCAGGTTAGAGGATGAAGCTGTCAAAGCACTAGAGGAATGGGAGCTTCGTGAGGAAATCTTTTGGAAGCAGAAGGCTCGTATTGATTGGCTCCAAGAAGGGGATAAGAATACCTCCTTCTTCCATAACTCGGTAAAGGCCAGAAGACAGGGGAATATTATCTCTTCTCTCCATTCGTCTGAGGGAGCTATTCTTTCTTCCTCTTTGGAAATTTCTAACGAGGCTGTTCATTTCTTCTCTAATCTTTTTTCTGAAGATACCCCTCTGGCCATTGAGGAGGAAGACTCTATCTTAGCTTGTATCCCTCCTTTGGTGACAATGGATATGAATGCTTCTCTTATCCAGCCAATTTCTCTGAAGGAGTTAGAGGATGTGGTGTTTCAGCTAAAGAAGGGGAAAGCCCCTGGTCCTGATGGATTCCCTGCCGAGTTCTACCAGGAATTTTGGGAAGTGATCAAGCTTGACTTGCTAGAGGTTGTGAAAGAATCTCTAAGGAATAAGCAAATGTTGAGAGCTTTGAATGCCACTTTTCTTGCCCTTATTCCAAAGCGTGAGGGAGCTGACTCTTTAGATCTCTTTCATCCAATTGCTCTATGTAATGTGGTGTATAAAATCATCACTAAATTAATTGCTAAGCGCTTGAAGCCTTTGTTAGATAAGCTAATCTCAGAGGAACAAGGGGGCTTTGTAGCAGGTAGACAGATTTTGGATGGTGTTGTGATTGCGGCGGAGGCTATTCATTCTATGGCCTCCTCAAGGGAAAAGGCTATGTTCATAAAATTGGACATGTCAAAGGCCTATGACAGGGTCAAATGGGGCTTTCTGATCAAAATTCTTGGAGCCTTTGGGTTCAGCAGGGAGTGGATCGATTGGGTCATGTGTTGTGTAATGATGCCCTCCTTTTCGGTTCTCATAAATGGGGAATCCTCTGCTTTGTTTGGTGCCTCGAGAGGTCTTCGACAAGGAGACCCTTTATCCCCTTATCTGTTCATTTTGATGGCTGAAGGTTTGGGGAGGTTCATTAAGTCACAGGTTGCAGTTGGGCTTTTACATGGTTGGAACTGGAATAATTCCCTTGCCCTGCAAACACATCTTCAGTTTGTGGATGACTCGGCATTGATGGGGGTTGCTAAGGTGGTGGAAGCTGTTGCTTTTCGTCAGACTTTGGATTGCTATTTGGCTGCCTCGGGACAACGTATTAATGAAGGTAAGTCTTGCATTTACTTCTTTAACACCCCTAGGCGCATTCAACATCGCATTGCCAGGATTTTAAGGTTTCAGGTGGGGAATCTTCCCTTTACCTATCTGGGTATCCCTCTTGATGTGCGCCCACCTCCTAGGCGTTTCTGGCAGGAGGTAATTGATAAATTTCGAGGACTGGTTTTTTCATTGGACCTATAGATGGTTATCAACAGCAGGCAGAGTCACTCTTTTAAAGTCTGTTGTGCAAGCTCTTCCTATTTACAGATGCTTTGTGATGACTGCCCCTTCAAGTTTCATCAAGTATTTTGAGGGGCTTTGTAGGCAATTTCTTTGGTCAGGTAATCTCCTCTCGAGAAAGTGGAGCTTAATTAAGTGGGAAGTGGTTTGTCGACCGAAGCAGGATGGTGGCTTGGGATTGCGTAGAGCGGATTGGAATGGGCAAACGCTGGCGGCTAAGTTGTTTTGGCGGTGGTGTTCACACCAACATCAGACTTGGGCCAAGATTCTAACCTTCAAGTATATTGGGGAGGTGGATGGTGCTGAGGTTTCTCGCTTTAGTCTTCTGGGGAAAGGGTCTATGATCTGGGATACTCTCAAGAGGGGAGCTCCATTGGTTAAACAAAGCCTATTCTGGATTTGCAATAGAGGCTCTGATGCCCTCTTCTAGCTTGACTCTTGGGATGGCTTCCCGCCTATCCTCTCCTCACATCCTCACTTGGAGACTTTAAGCAGGATTTTTGTTCAAGCTGGCTGGAGCAGAGTGATGGATTTCAAAGCCCCTCGGGTCTTGGGGCAAACTATCATTTATCAGTGGAAGGATATGCAAGAGTGGCCTTTAGGTGGATCTTTGGAGGATAGGAGGGAGTTATCCTCTATTTTGGCTGCTAGAGTGTGTTGTTCACTACTTGGGAGGGATGTGTTGGCTTGGGGCTCAGATCCTAAAGGGAAGTACTCTGTTGCTTCAGGGTATCGTGCTTTGGATAGACAGGCTTTAGGCAGTGCTGAGGTTCCCTGGTGGAAAAACATTTGGAATAAATTCTCCTGGCCAAAATGCAACTTCTTCTCTTGGCTTGTGGTGTATGGAAGGTGCTTGACTTGGGACAACCTTTATAAGAGGGGTTTCCAAGGTCCCTCTTTTTGCTATCTGTGTCTCAAAGATGTTGAGACTGTTTCTCATCTTTTCTTCCAGTGCCCCTTTGCTAAAGCTATTTGGCACTTTTGGTGGGGGGCTTGGAACATGTCCTGTCGACATCCTTCATCTCTTGGCGAGTTCTGGCAGAATGTTGGACCTACTACGACAAAGACTTCTTTTTTGCACACTGCCTAGTCTATTGGCCCTAATCTTATTATTTGGCAGATTTGGTTGGAGCGCAATCGAAGGATTTTTCTAGATAGGAAGCTACAGGGGGGCCAAGTGTGGGCTCGAATTCTTGGGGCTCTTCAAGAGACGTTACAAGCAAAATGTGATTTGTCTACTTTGGCTGATCCTGGGGATACTGGAGTGATTCAGAAGTTGGGGATTTCTGTTGGTAGTATGGGAAGACCTAAAGTTGGGCGGGGTAGGTGCTCTAGAGGGAAGGTCTTCAAAGGAGGGCATTGGTTGCTTCCTCCCTCTGGTGTCTTGAAAATCAACACTGATGGGTCTTCAAGAGGTAATCTTGGGCATGCTGGTATTGGTGGGGTGGGCAGAGATAGTTCTGGAGTGGTTGTTTTCTTTTTCTCTGAGTATATGGGGCATCACTCTAATAACCTCATGGAGGCCTTGGCGATTCTTTCGGCTTTGAGGAGAGCTTTTGCTCTCGGCTGGAATCAGATTATATGTGAATCTGATTCTCAGGTGGTGGTTGACTTGATAAATGGACGACACTTCATGCTGTTAGTTGGCAGTTAGCGGTAGTGGCAAAACAAATTGCCAACCTTGGAGATCTTCTTGATTCTGTCACCTTTTCCCATATCCCTCGTGAATGGAACAAGGTGGCTGATGGGCTGGCGAAAATAGCTTCTGAGAAGAATGGGACGTGGTTGGTGGATGACTGGGACAGTTTACCAAGGGACCTTGCCCAGGACTTGGAGGGTTGGGTTACTGAGGATGTGAAATGTTGCCTTAATGATTCTTGATCTCTTGCTTGTTGTCTTGGGGCCTTTGGGGCTTTCTTTTGCCTAATGCTTTGTACTTCTCTTGTTGATTAATAAAAGTTTTTACCCCTCCTTTTAAAAAAAAAAAAAGTATCATTGATGAAATTCTGAATTTGCATAGGAAAATGATTAACTCTTGTCTGTTTACGCAAGAAATGCTCAGGTCATCTCGGTTCAATTATACCTAGATGCTTGTGTTAACTTGCAATATCAAAAATCATGGAAGTAGTACTCAGGTCATCATGGTCTAATTATACCATCGATGTTTGTACTCACTTTCAACATTTTAAAAGCTCAATGATGATAAAAAAGAACGACAAATCGGCTATTACGATGACAACCTTTGCATATTAGATCTGCATAGTTAAGTTAGATTGTATCCGTGTTAGTTTTTACATCTGTAGTTATGGGGTTTCCAAAGCTAGAACAATTTCACGATGAGGTTATCTCTCTTATTAATGGATTGAGTACATTTGACATTAAGCAAAAACACATCAGCTGCATCATCATTTGCATACATTTGAAAGCATTCTCATATCATATATACATTATCACACCATTCATCCATTTGTGCATCACATCATGATATCCACATCAGAAAACACAAAAATAAGTGCATTGCATCTCATCGACATAATCAAAATCATTTCATCTATTATTAATGGATTAAGAACACATGGTCCATTAAGAAGATTGAAATACATATTTAACAGAGTAAGATTTCCAAGAAGAAAAAGTTGCAGAGAAACATGACTAGTCAACAAGGATATAATGCCATTGTTATGAACATCTAAAACCAGTAGTGAAGATGAATTTGTTATTACTCAAATCCAAGACTGACAAAGGACTAACTGGATCAACATAATCATCACATGAATGTACATAACAATCCCATATCATTTGCATAATCAAATCCATCTCACATAGCATAAAACATCATTCATAAAGCATATAGAATCAACAATCATGCATCATTCATATATCATCATTGCATATATACATAATCATTACATAAGCATCACATCAACATCATATAAACATCATAAACACATAGAACTATGCACCATCATATGATCATTCCATCCATTCATTCACTCATACATTAACATTATCATGCATTCATTGCATCATCTATTTGCATTAGAAAAGTACAAAAACATAAAAAGCATCACATTTCATTTGTATAATAAGATCCATCACATGTATCATATCGACATCATCCATAAAGCATATAGAATCAACAATCATGCATCATTCATATACCATATCATCATATAGAACATCACATAGCATAGAAATTAAATGCATCCATCATAGTAAACACATATAGACACATAGATCAATCACCATCATCGCTGCATATCATATAACCTCAAAATCATAATGTCAAATGTACAAGGATATCCAAATATATAAAGAGATACATCAATATCAAAAATGGCAGTGTATCATAATGTCTCGAATCAAGAAGTACATCATCAACTATCTCAAAATGTAGCAAATCTATCATCATATATTAGAGCTATGTCGCGCTCCCCCAAGACAATGTCGACATCACTAGACCAGTGCCTCCCCCACCAGACAGACCTGCACCAGGATCTCTTGGATCTCTCAGAAGCGACTGTGTCACACCCCTGCTGGTAGTCCTGGTGTGTGTGCAACTGCCAGATTGGGTAAATCTCTCTCGACACTCTAGTGGAATGACCTCATGATACTTTAGTCTATAAAACTCTGCCTCCTTGGCAAAGCGTCGCACCTCTCGAAAGTAATTTTTTATACCTGTGACATTGGCAACCCTCTGCAATCTCTCTGCTACACCCTCTGCATGCTCAACCCACTGTCTCAAAGTGTCCCTCTTTGTAGTGAGTGTGGTAACCTGTGCCTATGTCTAAGCCTAGGCCTGAGTCTATGCCTGTAATAAAGCCTGTACCTGCTCTAGCTGACCCTGCAGTGTCTAAACCTGAACCTGTAAAGCAACTATTTGTGTTTGTTGCTATTGTGAGGGTAGCCTAATCTCTACATGCTATTGGGCTACAACTACCAATGATCACCTCTTGCGAGGCACTCTGAAGTCTCGAACATCCAGACTTGGTCCTCCACCACCCTCATCTCCTCCACCACTCTCACCTTCGTCTCCATCCCCTCCATCATCTCCATCTCCATCCTCGCCGTCACTACTCTTTGCCTCCTCCTCCTCCTCATCTCCCCCCTTCTCCTCGGCCTGCGCCCATGTATGACTGCCCTCTCCTCATCATCTAATAGTGGCACTGGCTCATCCGAGCTTGAAATCCATGGAAAGGGGTGTGTAAAGAAGTACTACGTATAATCCTCTGATATCGGAGCCTCAACAATCTTTGGATGAATCTCCCAAATGATGGCCTATAGACCCTGGTACTCCTGCATTGCAGCATCATAGGATAAACATGACCCCCACTCTGTCACATCCATCTACCACCACGCATAATGTGCCACTCCATGGGGCATACCTTAGACCCGACCATACTATCTTAGCACCCTCCATAGCAAAAATATCTCAATGATTAATTGGGTCCACCCAATCAAGTACATAGACTGACACAAAAATGGCATCTCAGTGTCATCCTCTGGCCATTGCTCACAATCAAGGTAGGGCCGCCATGTCACTGTCTCCAAATCATCAAGTACTCTCCTATAGTATTCTAGTTTGCCCAGCTTAGGCTAAGCAACTAGACCTGCATAAGCATGAACATATGGTCTCATGGTGGGTCGTTGTCTGTCTGCAACTGGACGAGTGACCGCTATATGCTCCTACGCCCATATCTGAAGCAATGTGACTTTAGCTGATAAATTGGCCCCATGAAGATAGACAACTTGGTGCAAATCATGGTACAAATGCACAAGCATGCAACATCCCCATGCATATCTGGTACCCTGGGTGATCATGCTCTCAAGAATCTGGCCCCATCCAACTAAAAGTCACTTTGACCTACAGTCAAGACAAAGGAACCCTCTAATGAATTCGACAAGTACACTGGGAAATGTGGCATAAGCATCAACCATCTCTCTCTAAGGAATCTCGTAGCCACATATCTGATCATCCTCACATACTCTCTTCAACGCATCAGTCCCGCCCTACTTAGTAGAATCATATAATACTAGCTCTCCCACAAGAGGTATCCACAGAATCCAATAGACATCCTCTGGGGTCACTGTCATTTTGCTTGTGGGAAAATGAAAGGTGTTATGCTCACTATGCCACCTCTTTGCTAAAGTTGTCAATAGACCCCTATTAATCCTAATCTGGGGCATATCTATCAGAGAGGACAATTCGCGTCATGCAATAATGGCTACCTCAGCCGGCGCCAACTAGGGTATCAAATCCAACGTCCTAGGGAAACACTCTCAAAACTGTAGGACTGTCAACGACTCCTATCATCATAAAAATTTGTAAACTAGTAATCTTGTTAATCAATCAAAATCAATCAGCCTACCAATCTAATCAACTCTAGTGAGACTTTGATCAAATCTTGCGAGCATCAATCTATTATTCAACCTCGCCTATCATGAGGTTTATCAATCAATCTGTCATTCAACTTTGCCTATCATGAGGTTTATCAATCAATCTATCAATGCACCTCACCTATCATGAGGTCAATCAATCAAACTATCATTGATCCTCGCCTATCATGAGGTCAATTATCAATCACACTATCATTAATCCTCTCCTATCACGAGGTCAATCAATTAGTATCAATCATTGAATTTCACCTATCATGAGATCAATAAACATCTAATCGATCAGGATCATCAATCAAAATCAAATCAAAGGCTGACGTGATCGCAAATCATCAAAATCAAGGAGTTTACTAGCAATTATCTCATTTTGTGTTGGATGCGCTAAAACAGTGACCCAAAGCACTAAAAGGATGTATGCACCAGAGAAGTTTATCAATGCGCTAAAACAAGGCTTTAATGCACAAACCTACCATATGCGCCAAACAATTTTATGGATGTGTCAGAACAAAGTCCCTATGTGCCAAAGCAACGCATGTGCTACAACATTGATCAAATGCGCTAAATATTTCTACAAATGTGATATATCATTCTATGCACTACATCATCCTATCAATGCGCTACTGAAAATAATCAATGCGCTAATCTAGTGTATGTGCTAATCTATTAGCCTTATGTGTTAAAAATATGGTCCTATGCATTAAAGTATCAGATGCGCTATTATAGTCTATGAATGCACTACATTAGTGCCTAGACGCGCTAGAAAATTAAAACTGAATTCAAACATGGAAAAATGAGGGAAAAAAATTGCACAATTTACGAGGAGGTTTTTTGGGGTACATATTGGAGGTTCGTACGCTGCCGAGTGGTTGTGATGTCTGATGCGCTTGAATTGGTGTGTATGGTAAGGGATCGCCACTTTGCTCAAAATTGCTAGATTGCTCAATCACTCTCAAATCTCCAAATTGAAAATGCACAAATGAAATGCAAAATCACCCTTTTAACCTTTTTAAGGATAATTAATAAGGATTTTTGTGGCATTGATTTATTTTATTTTCCAGGGGGGGCTTAATTAATCATTTCATCACTTGGTGGCTTAAACGCCATTTTCGGGAGATAAATCACTTTTGGATCATAAAATTTTGAAATCATCATCAAATCATCAAAAAAATTTAAAAAAAAAAAAAATCTTAAAAATTCAAAAATTCATCGATTTATCTCCCAAGGGAGCATATATTTGTTGTCACCTGAAAATCAGTGTCTGGGGCATGAAAAAAAAAAATTGTCAGCATCAACAACAAATTTTTCTTTGAAGCAATGTGTAAACACATTACTTCAAAGAGGGAAAAAATGTATACACCTAAAATCGGTCAAGACAATTAATTAATTAAATACTAGTTATTTAATTAATGACCCATTTTATTTCATCTACTTATAAATAAATTCTCAATTTATTTATATAGTTCACACTTTTCTAAATTCTTCATCTTAAACCACATTCTTCTAAATTTAATTAAATAAACAAATGTCAATAGTTTGCTTAATTAAATATCTTCTCACTAAGTTTGAATAATTCCAAATTCAAATTTAGTCACATGTCTACAACACTTTTTAGCCACATCATCAATTGTCACATGTATTTAAATATGTCTAATATTTAAATTGCATTATTCTCAACCAATTCCATAACAAACTTTGGACACTTGGCAATCTCACACATTTTATTCTCTCATACATTTGGCATGTTGCCCTTGGTCAAGGGAACATCCTCCATGATTCTTCCATCTCCATCGTTCATCTCTCATGTTGAAATATTGACTGTTGGTTACTACCACATCACAAGATGCTTTGGAAATCCTATAAATACAAGCCCATTCTACAACATTTAACATCCCATCTTTGAGTAAACTTATTATGCAGGAATAACATTGGAGCATTTAGAACATTTAGAGTTTGAGCATTTATCATTGTTTAACATTTAGCATTTAGAATTGTTTTATCATTCTAGTTTAGAATCATGTCTTAGTTCATATTTGCATTTCCCTTACCATCTTAGCTTTTATACAACATTTGCATCGTATGATTTAGTATCACATCCATTGTCATATCACCATTATCATTTATAGGACATGAAATTCTTTTAAGTTCACTCAAGAATCTTCGATTTCATTTGTTGAATCTTAGATCATACATATATATGTGCATGCACAATTTACTTGATTTACCTAACTTGACTATATTAAAAAGTTCACATTTTGCCTAAATTCCTTTAAATTATCTAGATTCCTTGATTGTATTTTTATGTTTGACATGGAATTGTTAAACTTTCACTTTCAAATCTTTGAATAAATATTTGTTCAACTCCACTTATATATGAGCTAGATTGAATATACATGCATGCAATTTGTACAAAACCTAGTTAAATATGTTTCAATTTTTCATTTAAATTTATGTTCCATGGAATTCTTAAGTTCATGAATCTTTCATTTCATTTGAACATTCAACTCCACAAGTATATTATAGTTGATTTGGTGTTTGAGTGGTGAAGAATCTAGACATACATGTTGTCTCTAGTTTTCTTTAGTTTTTATGTTAATAATGTGACATTCAATAATTTTAAATGATCATCTAGATTTTCATGTATCATAATCATCACATCCTAATTATTATTTTCATCAGGTAAGCATCCCCCATCCTAATCATCAAGTTAAGATCACCTTATCAGGTAATAACCCATTTAACCATAATCATCCTAGAATCATCCCTTCAGGTAATCATTGATTATCATGTTCTAATCACATTATCAACCTAATCTCATCCTAATCAAATGGACTAGAATCTAATCCATATATCCTCATCCAAAATATAATCATTTAAATTATCCATCTAGATGGACATCTCAACCATACATCCATTCTCCATCCTTAATAAAAAATCATCACTTGAACATCAAGATTTGGTTAAGGTCTCAATCTAGTCCATACATCATATTGTCATTTCGTCATCACCCAAAGCTTTCAACATCTAGGGACCTTATCCATAATTTGGACTATCATCCATTTCAAATCCAATCTCCTAGTAAAAAATCAAGACCTTAAAATTTGATTTCATCTTTAATCCAAATTTGCTTAAGAACATTAGCTTATCGTAAGTATAGTTATCAAATCCATTTTGTGAATGTTAGATTATATCTAAGTTCTCTTGGATTGGTCTTTCTTGTTCACCTCAAGGTGCATTGGAATATATGAACATTGTAGTGAATCATAGTGATAGTGTTTGGGGTGCTTGAGATAGCTACATTTTAGCATCAATTTAACTTTGTTTGT